>JAVJGJ010000030.1:24870577-24882257 GCA_035590215.1 Microhierax caerulescens
CCCCAACCCTGAGCCCTGGGGAACACCACTTGTGACCGGCTGCCAGCGGGATGTAACTCCATCCACCACCACCTTTGGGCTCGGCTGTGCAGCCAGCTTTTTACAAGGAGGCAAGAAAAGAAGCCAGAAAGAACAAACCTGCCAGCATCCTGTAGGTCTGTCTCACTACCTTCCACAAACCGATTCTTGCTGATGCCAGAGCTACTCCTGCTTGCTGCCTTCATTAGCCATAGCTTTGCCTTTCTGTATTTTGATCTGTCAGCAATGGCAGCTGCTGGCAGCATGTCACTCTGAGCTCACCTGTATGTTCATAGTAGTGTTTAGAAGTTGGGGTGTGGTGGGGGGAAGGGACTGAAGAAAAGAGTAGTCTAAAAGCAAGCAAAGGGGCATAGAGTCAAGTGATCGATTGTGCATTGTGCCTCGTAGATAATAACAGAATTGAGCCAAAAGATTCATCTAGTGTTAGATAATACCAAAATTGCACCAAAGGGCGTATGGCACTTCTCTGGCCTGATATAATAAAAACATCACTTCTCTCAAAGTAGAACATTAATGGATAAACTTAATTTGTTTAAATTGATTTGTGTAAATCAATAAGTAGGTAGGCATTGCATCAGCAGCTTAGATGATTCAGCTTGCTTGTGTGAGATTTCAGTTTCCTGTCACAAGTGAAAAGTAAGAGTAAATATTTTGTATTGGCCACGTTATATATATAGAATAACAGCAGGCAGTGGAGGGATTATGATTATATAGGTGTTCACATTGCTGATGATTTGCATCTGACTTTATCAGTGCACTGCATTTCTTGTCCAAAAGGTTTTTAGAAGCGAAGAGGCCAAGAGAAGTCTTCTATCTGAAGTGTCTGAATTTGGTGTGGGACTACTTGCCTCTGTAATCACAATCAAGTACTAGCTTGAAGGGAAAAGCTGCTGCTACTTAATATTTGTTGCAGAGCACTTGAGGATAACAGTGGCCTGTTGTCCAAGGATTAGGCATCTACGGAGCACTCAGACTGTAGATATGTTTGTGACTGTATGCTTCGGGAAACCAAGTAATACCAGTGTGTGTTGTGTTGGAGCAATGGGTATGCGTTAGTGAGTTTACACTGAGAAGTTTACTTACTTCTTGAGCAAGCTGATATGCCTTCTTGCAGCACAAAGAATGTGAACGTTGTCCTGTCTGTCAAGGCAGTTCTAGAGCCTTTAGAAGAGGCGATTCTTTATTTTTATCTGATAAATTATTTTTATTGCCTGAGCTTCCTGTTGTGCTCCATAAGCCAACAGAACTTTGGTGCTTAAATGAGATGCAGTGGATTATTATACATATGATGATAGATATTTATTTTAAAATAAATATCTATATGGATAATAAAAAGTGGGTTTTTTACTCTTACTTAATTCTTATTCATGGAACCTGAGTTGCTGAAGCTAAGGAAGCAGTGAAGACCACCAGGTCAGTGAACTGTTTGAGACTAAACCAAAAAGCTTTGTCATCCATCAAGACCTTGTTCCTCAAGAACTACAGTAGGTAAATAGACAGATCATGTAGAGTCTTAACAATTTCATTTCCACATCAAATAATGATGTGCTGTGATTAGTGTCCTTTTGTAATGATGTAGCACTATTTGAACCCTGGTGAAAATGCAGCTCTTTTGGAGGAAGAAGCTGAGTCCATGATCACTCAGAAAACTTCTACCTTTTTGCAAGGAAGTAGAAAAATCTGTTTCAGGTGGGGAAAATGCGCTCATTTTTTTAATGTATTGATAGATGTCACTCTAGGCTGTAGGAAGTTGATGCTCTCATATCTCACTGTAATAAAAAGATCTGAAGACCTTGTTTGGTTTGTGTTTAAGTACTTGAAGAAGTGATGAAGAAGTTGTTGACTTTAAAACAGTTTTTTTTTTCTTTTATTACTTGCTCTTCCTCCAAGGTGTGTTTTTTGTGATAGTGTGTTATCTGATTTACAGCTTAGGTCCTGTGAACCCTAAAGCTAGTAATCTGTCAGAAATTATTTTCAAATATTCTTTTAAAAATACACATTGCAGCGCAGTGAGGAAAAAGGATTCAAGACTGCAATAATAAAATCTAGCATGTCATTTTTTTGCTATTTGGAGTTGCTCTAGCATTAATGGAGGTCCATTATTTACATGGAAAACAGCATGATGCTCTCTTTCTTGCCAGGAAGGAATCATGCCTTTGCTATTACAACTGCATCATAAATATTTTTACTGTTATATGTATAGTAAACAATTTAACAATAAAATACTTTCTAAAACCTTTATCTTGTCTGGATTTTCATGAATGTAAAAGCAAGATGGTGCTTTAAAACATTCTGTCTACCTGTTAAAATTTCCAGAAGCAGGTGGCACTGTTAAGGTTGGACTGTGGGGAGTTTTAAGAATTTTTGAAATGTAATTTCTGATTCAGTTTCAGTCCACACACGTCTTCATGAATTGACTATAAAGGAAGATTTTCTGTAATTTTTTTTACTACATAGTTTGACAAGTAATCCACCGTAAACATTTTCAACAGTACAAAGCCATAATAAGTTATTTAACTACTTAATTGAATGACACTTGGATGGTTGGGTTTTTTTGGCCTTTACTGTGTCATGCTAGTATTTCTGAAACTCTTGTTATAGGTGTGTGGCATCTCAGCTGATTCTGTTAATAGTAAAAATACTTAACAGTAGTTAATAAGAAGCTGAATCTCAGTGCACTTCTGGAGTGCTGCTTCCATTATCTTCATGTTGTCTAAACGTCCAGCAATCCATTCAAGACAGATTTCCAGTAACAGTTAAATTTGTTGCTGATATGAGGCCACATTCTGCTACCCCTAACTTCTTGCAGTGATTGTGAGCTGTCTTGT
The DNA here is from genome assembly GCA_035590215.1 of Microhierax caerulescens. Lineage (NCBI taxonomy): Eukaryota > Metazoa > Chordata > Aves > Falconiformes > Falconidae > Microhierax > Microhierax caerulescens. The sequence goes on from JAVJGJ010000030.1 coordinate 24,873,445, forward strand.
GGAAATTAACCCTTTATACACTATGTGCATTTATCACTTCAGTATGTTAGCTGCTAGTACATCAGGATTAAAAAAAAATAAAAATAAAAGGTTGTAGGTTGTGCCATTCCTGTTGATTTTTGCCCTGTCAAATTTGGTGGAAGAGCTCATAGACCAGTTTTTCTTTCATGATAGAGGAGGAAGTACAGAATGGTTAGAATCATAAACAAATTGCAGCATATAGGAAGCTTTCTTACTAAAGACTGAATTATGTGTGCAGTTGTACCCAAACTTGAGACACTTTGTCGTCCTTTCTTAATCCAACCAAACAAAAACTTAAGTGCAAAAAGTACATCCACTAAAGAGTGCGGGGGGTTCAGTACTGTCTGTGGGATGAAGACTTGTGAAAACATTGTAGCTGCATTTCAGGAACCTTGGAAATGAAATATAGTACTTGTCAGATTGATTATTTGACGCTCAAGCATGTTCTTTTATCCTTCAAATACACAGCTGTCATCCTTTGAGCTCAATAAGAATGATTAAAAAAAAAAGTTCTCTAATATGCCTTCTTGGTACTGTGTATAATAACTGGAACTTGGTACTGCTGCTTATGAATGTTTTTTTCATGTCACTGAGAGTTGTACACAAGCAGAAGGACTGCATACACACCTGAGTTACACTCTACGGATGGTTTAAGTGTGGTTCCATGTTTCCAGGAAGGCTGTCTCCCTGTGCATGTTGATTTCCAGTTATCCCAGATACTAAACTTGGGGTTTCCTTCTCTTTGCATTGAAGAATGTACAGCTTGAAATCATCAAATCACACTTCTCTGCACTCTTTCTTATAATACAGTTTGTCATTACAAAGCAGGTACGCAAATCAGAAAAACTGCATAGATATCTTTTTCCTTTATATGGCTTTCAGAGTTTCCTGAGGAAGCATGTACAAGACCCAAACAACCCAACTAATGCAAGCGAAGTGTTAAACTCTTGGAATGGCAGAACTGTAAAAGACTATGTAATGGAGACTTGTGGAACTACTTAGGAAAAAATGCACTAATAGACAGTGAAATAATTTAATATTTTGCTTTGTTTTTGTTACATTCTGTTACTCTCCTGGCAGTTGCATGTCCTCTGTTCACTGAGGACCAGCTGAGGGGGCTAACAGCCACTGGTTTTATGACAAGATTTTGCCATTTGAAATGGAGAGTCCGGCTTTATTTTAAAGAAGCCATTGTAAGGCCCCAAAACAAGGAAATAAAATCTCAAAAATGGAATGCTTAATAGTTAAAACAGGTTTATTAGCCACTAAAATCACACCATTCAATCTTTAGTGTCTTTACTGTAATTTAGTGTAATTACTGTATTATCATAAAATCCACATTTTAATATGGAGCCTTAGAAAATAATGTTAAAAGGGAATCACATGGTCAGAACTGATGTTAAGTGTTCTGGACAGCACCAGAAGATGAGAGAGTACAAACAAATAAATAACAGTCACTGTTTTAGAGGAAAGCTTTTGAATGAGTTATATAGTTAATGCAGTGACTGTAAGCATTTAGATGTTTAAACATTTAGGCATAGATGGATGCAGTGATGTATTAGTAGCAATATGTCTTTCTTTTGTTTTATTAGCTATCTTACATTGGACCTGTGCAGGTGAAGATGGCAAAAATATGTGATCCTGAAAGTTAAATGACGCATTCAGTTAGTTATTTTTGTGTTCTTTGATCTTTGCATTGATCCCTGTTTTTAGGAGAGGAGAGTGTTTACAGCATTGTTTTGCCAGTTTAGCAGACACTTCTGCTGAAGTGTCTGCTGACTGCAGTCTTTCAGTTTGAGCTTGAGGCCTGGTGATGTTCATAAACCTAACAGTTGGGCATTGTTTTTGTTCTAAAGCAGAAGGGAAGAAATACATGTCCTTGAAAAAAATTTGGCTGTTGTTTCTTTGTGATGGAACTGTATTATGCTGCTTGGTAAGGAGAAGCTTTTGTGCCAGACTGTGGAGACTCCATTTCTTTGTGAAGACGTTGATGAGGATTGTTAACTGGTTTATCTTTGTCTGCCATTTTATGTGATTTCTGTTAAAAAAAGCTAAGGATTAAGTGTTTTTCATGTGTTTCTAAAGGTTAACTTCATTTCCTTTAGGTCTAAAGCCATTGGTAGTTTTATTTACAGTCTTATAATTGCTAATTTCCACCCCCCCCCCCATTCCATATGTGCAGCTCTGCTGTTGAGTTTGAGGGAAAACTTGTTCTCAGGAAAACTTCACCTAAGTGCTTCTTATTTTTGCTGTGTATTGATGTGCTTATCTCATTTGTGGTAGGAAGTGAGAAGGCTCCAGATGGTTCATGGAGAAAAAAATATTGATGTCAAAGGGTTGGAATTTCACTGTCACAAACAAAAAGAGTAATTTTTTTTCCTGCTGCAAACATTCATCTTCCTTAGTGGTGATAACACCAGGTTAAAATGTGTATTGGTCTTTCTTCCTCATGTACGTGAACAAATAGCCTTGTAATTCTTCGCAGACCGTTGTGCCGTGTTAGATTTTATTTTGTCACTTACCTCTGTCATAACTACAGATGATTCCACTACTACTACTATTCAGGTCATAACTGTGATACATAAAAGCATCCTGGGCAAAAAAGTAGCGTGGTTGAAGAGGATTCCTCTAGTGTTTTCTGGTTTCATACTTTTCTGTTGGTGCAGTGGGTGCTCTTCAAGTGAGCTTTATTAATTAAGATTGTCTTAAAATTGTATTGAACATCTGTAAATAGTCATTGAATGTCTGATTAGAAAAGCCCCTTTAACTCACCTGAGTGGTTCCCACCAAAGTTCAGTGTGACTTTTACTTTTCTTTGTAGGCAGCTTCATTTGAAACAAGCTTTAGAACAGCAGTTGGGCATGGATTTCTCTCTTCTATCTCCCTTAGTCTTGGGATGGTTTCTTAAGGGCTGTATCATATACTGGACCAATGGAGACTTTTATTTGACTGTACTTCAAACTTAACGACCCTTAACATTTTTCTTTGAAAAGTGCTTGTTTTCAAAACATTTGAGCTCTGCACTTTTAGTAAATAAGTTATTTTTATACAGCATGCAAATTTTAATACACTGTAGTATTGTTCACTTGCCAAACTTTGTCTTTTCAGCTAGCATTTTAATTTTAAATATATTTTCTTTGTGCTCAGACCCAGAGATTCCTGTCTCTAACGTGTAAAATTAGGTTAAACTCTCTTCCAGGTCCTATTACTATGAAGCAATTCTTTGTTTATGTAAATTGAATGAACTTTTAAGCTATCACTAGATCTTGTTCATCTCTGTAGAAAAACAGAGGGAGTTTACATTCCCAATGAAATTAACTTGATTGTAACATTGTTTATAGGCATTAAACAAAATTTACACAGGTATAAGTAGGTATTTTATGTTGTTTTGCTTTTTCCCTGTGAATGAGACAGTGAGACAATGTTTGTAATGTGAGCAAAAATAAATACACTTGGAAATCTGAAAGCTCACTCACTGAAAAAAAAAACCCAACAGTGTTGCAGGGAATCAAGGTACTCTGTAGAATGTTCTGGTGATTCTCCTCCTTTTTATATCCAATATGAAATCATAGCTCTCTTTGCGTGCACAGCAGTTAAAGCACAGCTGCTTGCCGGGTTCCTTAAGCAGTTCCCATCCTAGTCTTTCTTAAAGCACAACTGTAATAAAAGGTGTTAAATGCATTTTTTTTCTGCATAATCTGAATAAATCTGTAAGAAACTGGCAAATGAGAAAAGTTTTGGCTTGTTGATGTCATGTATTATGTAAGGTCTTTAGCAAATGTAAGCATCTGTATTTGTATAAGTTCTAATAGAGGACAACATAGAAGATAAATGATTATTTGATAATGCAGAGGATGCTGAAGAGAACTTGCAGTAATACCAATCAGTAGTGTTGGGACACATCACATGCTTGGCAATTTTCTGAGCTTAATGGAAGAATATCTTCAGAGAGAAGGTGTTACTGGTGTCCTGTAACACCAAATTTTATTACAAATCACATTTTTTTGGTCATAATTTTTTAATCCTTACAGCAGACAGGATTCAAATGTATAGAAGATGAATTATAGAGTTCATGTTTTTTTTATCTGGCCAGGAGTTAATTTCCCTGCTCTATACAGCCTTTTTGTATTAGAAATACTCATGCTAGAATACCAATGATAAAGGAATGGAAAAAGATGACTGAGAAGGTTCCTTGTGGCAGTATTCTGAAATTACCAGATCAGGATTTTAACATGGGATATTAGTGTAATCTTACACATCAGGAAGTGCATTTAGTTTCTCGTCTTTTGTCTGCTGCTGTTGCAATCTGTGTGGTTCCCCATCTTGCTGAGTGTTAATAATTCCTGTGTGAGATTTCAGGCAAGAGGAACAGACTTGTATATAGTTGCAGTACCACAACTACTTTGCAAGTGTGGAAAGTGACTGAGCTGAAATATGCAGAACCTCTTGCTATTCAAGAAAAGCTTTGGCCATACTTCTTCACATCCTACTGTTTCAAGTTATGTGAGCAAACTTTTGTATACCCTTATAGGGACTGATAGGAACCATCTTTGCCTAGCAAATCAAGATTGTGTGATGGTTTTATCTTCATCCCTAAGCTTTACAGGATTCAGCTGTCTGTCTGAACCTGATTTTTAGCTTGTGGCAAAAGCCACAAGGCCAAAGTAAATTCTTTTTCTGTCACCTTTGAAACAAAATTAATGGAGAGAGGCTCACAGTCCTTTTCACACTGTGAGAAAAGTGTTTGTTATGTGCTTACTAATGCTTTCAATTTTAAAGCTGCAAGAATTTTTTCTTTTTGAAAGTGCAAGTGGAATCCTTAAAATTCTGGCTGTCTGTGCTATGTAATCTGTTCTTCAGCCACTTGCTCTGGTACTCTTAATGTAGTAATTTGAAATCATGTAAGCAAAATTTTGCTCTGTCACTGCAAAGAGTTTCTTTATCCTTTGATTGGAGTGTTGTGTAAGATTTTTCTGTCCTTTGTATGTATTGCGTCTTGCTTTGGGGCAAGGGCAAGGAAAGATCTCTTCCTGTAGGTTTTTTTTCCTTCCTTGTTTAAGGGTGGTAACATAAACCACTGCTATTTCCATGTAGTTTGTCTGTGAATTGCAATATTAAAGCTAGGTTTTGATGGATGAGTGAAATAAATTACAGTCTTGTGAAAGACAGCTCTATTATTGTCAAGTTAAAACTTTCTCTCATTGTTTTGGTGACATGATAGGTATAGCTCTTAGGAAATTAAATTTTAAACTGACTGTGTTGTACTTAGTATTTTTAAAAACATAATAGACTGTTTCAGAACAGTGCATTGGATTTTTTTTTTTTTAATATTTGAAAAGTGAGTTTAACAGTATATAAACCTGCAAAGTGTGATTTGGCTTCCTTTCTTTAAAACATTCAACAGCTGTATAGGCTTCTGAATACTGCCCAAGTGTTCCATGTACTTAACAACCAAAAAAAGGGCTTAGAAAGAATTTTCCATATGTAATGTGTACTAATCCTATCTCCTGTAGAAGACAACCTAGGTTCTTTGGTGAGTGTGGGAAGCTGTTACCTTTCTGTTATTCCTTTCATATATTTCTGGTCCAAGTCCTGGTGGGGAGGAGTTGCTTAAACTGAGTACAGCTGTTGAAGAAATGCATATGGGATGATGTTTTAGGATTGGGTTGACCTGAAAGGTGGATGTAGGCGGGATGGTGTAGCTGAGCAGATACTGTGGTAGAAGTAGGTGTGCTCTTCAGTTTTGGTGCTCTGTGTGCTCCTTCAGTTAGACTACTTTTGATTAATATGTTATCAGATCTAAGAAGCTTGTGTACTGTAACTCAAGGAGAAATTTGAAGCAGAAATGAGTAAGAGACTCTGCCTAGAGGGGAAGGGGAATGGTAGGGAAGTGGGGCTGTTATTTGGTTGGTAGGGGTATGTGAATGCCTGTATATTGGGGGGGAAAAAAGAGATGTAAAATACAGAAATTGCTTGCAACAGGACTTAAAGTACTTTTGTTTCCGACTTCAATGCCTTTCCTTACTCTTCTGCCTGCCCTCTTCCTCCCCCTGCCCCGACTCAGCTGAACACAGACCAACTACAGTTGCTACATCAGCCTGACGAGCAGGACTGTGCTTCTCCTTCCTAAGGGAATCTAAATGCACAGATGAAGGCAAGACAGTCATGGCAATGGCCCATACAGGGTGAGAGTGGGGAAAAACTGGCTTTTCTAGGGATTTATGTAAGCAGGCAGTACATGGACTGCAGGGGTAACCAATAGCATTTTGTACCTTTCAACACGACTAGTTTCAGGGAAGCAGCTTAATACTGAAGGATGCAGGGAACATTTGTTGGAATTGAACCATTAGTGAGCGGGTATGTTGGATGAGATTTTTAACTGATCTGCTTGTAACCTGGAGTGTCCATTTTTTTTCGGTTTTTTTTTTTTTGTATGGTAATTTTGGACTGTCACAGTTGGGAAAGACATGAGAGATTTTAGAAGTTACAGGTATTTAGGAGAGGCCATATTAAAAGTGTGTGTATATTTCTGTATGTCTGCTTACAGATGTGTATAATACGTAACCACATTCTGCCATCCCAAATATTAACACCAAAGATTCTGCCCGTGGCCTCTGCAGCTGTCAAACACATGCTGGGGGACTGCTAATGTCATAATTTAAAAGTACGTAGCTTACTTTTAAGTACAAACAGAAAATGTGGTAGATGTCTGTTCAGCTCTCCAAATGACAGAAGTATAGGCTATTGGAAATTAAGATCTTCAGTACCTTTGTGGAAAAGGTCAGAGGCAAGAGAAAATCTGAGGTTCTTTGCTTCAAGATATGTGTGAGGAACCTTAAGATTAAAGCAGTTTTTAGCTCAAGCAGTTTTCTTTACCCCACTTCACTTGTTTTCTTGCTTCCCCCACTCTTGCACCAACACAACTGATTGCAGCTGTGTGATGAGCTGGCTAAGTGAACTGACCTACTTCAAGTTACCCAGGTCTCTCTCTTGATCTGGTTTAGACAATGCAGTGACTGAATATCTGACTGTAACCAGAGAAAGAAATTGTGTCAGTACAGTACCTCTCAACTTGTGAAAGGTGTACCACCTAAGCAGATGTGTAGCAAAGCACTTCTGTCCCTCAAACAAATAACAAAGTTATTGACTATTATGAGGTGGCAGAAGATTTCATGACTAAAGGAGCTGGGGCCTAAGAAAGGCTGAGAATGGTGACTCGGAGCTAAATGAGGTTTCTATTTCAAATCCAAATTAAGTATGTTTTTTTTTTTTCATGTAAAGCCACTTTATTCATGTGTGTGTGTGTCCCCCCCAAAAAAAAAAAATCTTGACGTTTTTAGAGTATGTAGTCCTGGACTAGATTTGACAGTTAAGAGGCATAACACTAGACTGAATAGATTTGAATTAATGACTTCAGAAATAGATTTTGACTGGAATCTGCAGATTTTACTGGTAGATTAATTTTTGATTTCAGTGTGATTTAAAACTACGTTAAACCATGTGATGATGTATCATGGAGAGAAAGTGTTCCTTTCAGTTTCTTTTCTGCGTCAGATTTTATGGGGAATAAGCATGGCCAGATGTGCTATATAGCTGATGAGAAGCATTTGAAATAAAAGGGAGCAATCCATTAATGGATTAGTTAATCCATTAATGAGTGGAACATGCTGCACTACTGCAAAGAAGGGAGAACTTGACTGAGTTCATCTATGTAGACTGTAATGGAGAGTGTCACGTTATCTTCAAATCCATGTATGATGCAACGCTTGTAGTACTTTGGGTGTGAAATGAATTTGACACCTCCAGAATAATTATATGCATGAGGAAAGCACTGTGGTTTGCTTGCCACTGTTCTACCTACTGCTATTTTGATTGAAAGTTTGCTGTATCCTGTGAAAGGAATTCATATGCGTGGGAGTGTTTCTGACAAATGCATGTCTAATTTTGTTTATAGTAATAACAAAGACATTACACAAAGGATGATCGTTATCCTGATTATTACTTAGTTATACCTATGGTCTTGTAGTGGAGCTGTAACTTATAATAGGAGTTTTGGGTTGCAATTAGACATTGCAACAGTTTCTTTATGGGTATGTTTCTCATAGACTGGATGGAATAAATATTCAAGAAATTCAGAGAAAATGCTCTTTGCTTTAGCAGGAAATAGCTTGAATCAAAGCTGAGCCTGATTTTTCAGGAGCCTCTTTTCCTCCATACTGTAAGACCAAAAAATTGTTGTAGCATAATTGCCTTTTTCTGACTATTATTATTTCTTACAACTATAGTGTCCAAGGACCATCTTTGACTGGAGTCTTGTGATGTGCTTTCAGTGCAGATATGTGGCATAAAAGAGGGGGTTTTACAATTTTAAGTGCTTTGGGGTGGGGGGATGGTGGTGTAGGGTTTGTGTTTTTTCTTGGTTTTTTTTTCCCTTTTTTTATAATAGCCTGGCTTTGTTGGTTGTTTGTTTCAGAAAACAGATATTTAGCTGTCATTAACAAAATTCTGCTTGTTTTTCTTTCTACAGGAGATGGTAACAGAGTCTACTCCATTACGTTGCAGGAAGCTCAGCAATCCTGACATCTTTTCATCTGCTGGGAAAACCAAGCTCCATCGTCAGTTAAGCCAAGATGACTGCAAGCTACGAAGAGGTAGTTTGGCAAGTTCTTTGTCAGGTATGCCATTTTATAAAGACAATATGACAATTTATTAGTAATAAAGATGCAGTATTACTTGTTGGCGTAACGGTTGTGATAAAAGATACTGACAAGTAATTTCTTTAAAACTAGAGG
>JAVJGJ010000030.1:24898805-24944592 GCA_035590215.1 Microhierax caerulescens
CCCCCCCCCCCCCCCCCCCCCCAGTAAGAATTAAGAATGGTTAAAAGGAAAGAGTGGTTAAAACCAGAATAAAGGAGTTTCTTAATTAGTAAACAAAAGGAGATAATGACACAGCTTTAAACTAATTCAAGTATGAAAGGTGTGAACTACTATTTGTGCTGTATAGTCAATTGCTTAACATAGTAGTAGCTGAGCACTGGAAACTGGCAAGTGTGGTACCAATACTTAAAAAAGGCATGCAGGAGAGATCTGTGGAGTTACAGACTTGATGTTCACTTCCTGCTATAGTTGCCTTTATTCCAAATTCCTTTGAGTGTAATTTACCGTTTGGTTGCATTAACACAATATTTGAATAGAGCAGCCTTACCAAGTCATTCAGATAACCCTGACAGTGCTGACTTCACTGTTTATACTCTGCTATTACAGTACGCTTGTCATCAGTGGTTTTATATTTATTTCTAGGTCATCAATTAAAATGCTGAATAATGTTATATTCATGACTGTTCTGTTCACACAGAGTGGTCATATTCAGTAGCAATTCTTCTGACGGCTACTTTTAAAAATTCAATTGATTGGCAGGTTCTTAAGAAAAACCAGAAAGTTTTGCTGTTTCCTGGAGATACATTTTTTAGAAATGTAGTTTGCAAGCAAGTTAAAAGCTTTGAACAATACTAAGTCTGATGTCTACGTGTTTACTTTATCAGCAGAGGTAGTAATTTAACCACCCTGACCCCCACTGCCCCCATACAAAAGAACTCTTGTCAAAAATTGTGGTGATTTATTTGCAACCTTATTTTTCCACAAAGATCTCAACAACTGATGTTACTTCTACTTTTTCTTTGGAAAAGCTGACACAGAATTAAAATAAATATTTTGCCCAGGATTGGCATCATCTTAGCTGTTCTGAAACCTCCTGGGTAATCTGTTTACTCCTTGACTCCTATTTGGCCGGGTAATGGGCTTTTTTTGACTTGTCTCCTGCTTCCTGTTGCAAAAGAAGCTTTAAAGGCAGTATGGGGAACAAAACGGGACTGCTAGTGTGGGAAATGCAGGAGTACAGGACAGAGCACAAACTGCAAGAGTAAATTGATATTGTTGATGCCTGATAACTTTGAGGTATATTTAGAATTGTCCTGCTGTTGTTCTGTCCATTGCAGCTCACGCTTTCATTTAGTTGCTTTCTACTTGAGTGACATCAGAAGCAAAACCTTAGGAGACAGGGGTTTCTTCAGCTTCATGACCTATTCTGGAAAGAGCTTCTCCTTCCCTCAAATTCCACCTTGGCTGTGCAGATTTGTGTTCTGCTATGAGATCATTCTGTCAATATAGGCTTGTTTACTTCACAACTTTGGCAATTTTTGAAGGCTCCTTTCAGTATTAAAACATCTACTTTTCACATTAGCAGATCGTTTTTCAGCATGGAACTGTGGATTGCTACTGGTGATTGCCAGTGTTTCTTTCTTCTCTGAAGACCCAATGTTTTGGTAGAATTGAATTCTTGTTTTTTAATGTAGTTTCCTGCATTAATTAGTTTCTTTCTGGATCCTGTCAGACTCAGTATGATGCCAGTCTTCTGAGATGCTTCCTTTGTTGATGCACTTAGAAAAGGCTCAACTTCCTTCATGGAAATAATTTTCTCTAGGGATGCTGCCAAGGCTCAGAAGACCAAGAAATCTTATGGCTTTGTATTTGAAGGTAATCAAACTGGCACTCTTAATTTTGTCTCTTTAGAGCTGGAACAGATCTGTAGATTAATATGTATTTTTGGCATTGGCTTTAACCAAAATTGAAAGTAATGGTATAAATGATTATGATTGCCAGAAACATTGAGCAGCGATAGGGAATCAAAGTTTCTGCAACATTCCTTCTTTCCTGGTAACTTTCAAGCCACTGGTCAGTTTCATCCAGGCTTGGAAAAAAAAAGAAGAAATGTCAAAAATAATTGTAATTGCAATTTTGTAAGAATTAGAGTAAGTGAGAAACACCCCTTCATATCCTCTCAGAGAGAGACAGTTCATTGTTTAATGTGGCTTGGCACCGGTGGTTGAGACTCAAACATGACAGCTCTCGATTAGCTGGGGGAGATGCTGTCTCCAGCTGAGTGGAAATAAAATAGCAGAACCAGGGTTACCTCTGTAAGGACCATGGGAGGAAGCAAGATGACAAAAAGACTAACTTGAGTCAGTAGGAAACTGGATGTCTTGAATTCTGTTGCTTGAGAAGCAGCCTGTTTATATTGAAGTACTGCAATATAGTAATAATAATAATAGAATATAATAATATAATACATTCTATACATTCTATAAATTAGAATACATATATAAAAGGATGCATTGTACATTATATATGATATTACATATGATATAGGTGATATATAATTATAATAATACTATAAGAAGAATCTGACATTCTTCCGTTTCCAAAGCAATTGATGATAGTGACCTATTTCTGGGCTGGGTTGGAAGGACAAATTTGAAATGCTTCTTGTAATGCTTCCGTGTTGTCAGTTTGGCATATCACATTTACTGTGGAAGGAATGGTGGGATGCAGACTGAAGATCCCTCCATGTGCTGCCTTTGAAGCATTTTGCGGTTGTCGCAAGCTGAGACTGCGCCGAAGGGTCAGTGCAAGGACTGGTGGGTGTCTCTCCTGGGCTGTAAATCTGACCTTTCAGAAAGGCTGGGAGTGAACCCTCACATTCATTGTGCGTATTGGAGCAGAGCTTACTTGTGGCATCATCTGCAGTTTATTTCTTTGCTTTTCACTAGTAAAGACATTAAAAAAATAAGTATTCTACAAGCTTGAAAGAGAGACTATTATCTAATTGGCTTTTGGTTAGGAGGATACTGATTTCTAGGTCAATGTAAAACAAATGAGCATTTAAATTGAAGAGGAGCAGCTGTTCCAAAGCCCCTTTCCACAGTGCCTGGTTTTGTTAAGGATAATTATGTCTAATTTTAAATTATGATAGCTTTGAGTATTGAGCTTCGCCTTGTTACATCCACTAGCTCATTCTCCTTCATCAGTAAGAATGTTCCATCATGGAGCTAGGTTTCTGATTGGATTTATTATTCTGGGCCTTTTGAATTATGAAGAGAAATACAGCTTTAAAGGTGGGCTTTGCAACACTTTCATGACAATGTTACTATACTCCCATCTTATTTTTCAAGGTACCAAGACAGATACAATGTTTTCTGATTCCTGTGGAAAGGTACTGCTGGGAAAATACGTGTTTATGTAAATGTGTAAGATTTTTGTTCATATTTTTAGCTTGAAAATGGAAACAGACTCTAGTGCTAAAAAATCCCAAAAAACTCGTCAGCCATTGGAAGCAAACATGCTAAGTATGTCCTGTGGATTACATACTGCTTGTTTCAATTAACACATTGATATTCTCTTGTCAGTTCTTGAGACAAAAGCCCAGGTGACAATTCAAATGGTGCATGAGAATCATAATTCATTTTTTTCTGGTAAGCTTAGATATATTTTTTGTATACAAAGAACAAAAGATGCTAAGCTCAATGTTATATTAGTAATTCTATAGGATGTCTGAACACTTTAAAGAACATATATTGTAAAAATATTGCTGCTGCAAAGAAGCACGTTTGTTTTTATGAAATGTTCATTGCTGGACATGGCAGTATTGTAGTGTCATGTGTAAGAATTCTGTGTTTGAATTGAATTTGGAGTAAAATTTAACTATAACTATCAAGAAATGTAATTTTTTTTTAATTTTAATTTGAAATTCAAGCATTTTTTTACCTGCTAGTTTTATGGAAAGAAGTTGTCTTCATGTGTCTTTTAAAATAATGAGTTACACTTTTCCTCTTTTTTGAGGCTCTAAGTCAACATCTTACTCATTTGTTTCTTCTCTGACTAAATGTAATAGGTTCTGTTAAACAAAGCCAAAAAAGTTTGAGAGATTGCCAAATTATTATTATGCATCTGCTTTTTTTGAGGAAAAATAGCTCTAAAAGAAAAGAACCCACAAACCCAGGAGAACTTATAAAAATGGTAAGCCTGACACAGACCTTGGAGGAGAGGAAGATTTTTTTTTTTTAAACAATTTGTCTTGCACTGTAAATCTTTGAAATCCTGAATGAATTTATCTTTCAGTTTTTGTTCTAGTTTAGTGAATAAATGTTGGGAAAAGGGATATCTGTAAAAAAACAAACAGCTTTTAACTTGTTGAGCATTTTAAGAGGATGACAAAATTGTGAGAAATGAATAGCAAGACTTTGTCTGATACCAGAAAGGAAGAATAAAATTCTGTCAGAATCTATCAGCAAAAAACTGCTGTGAGATGTCTCCCTAGACAGCAATGTAAGCTTAATCTGGTATAGACAAGGAGAGTAGGGGAGAGTAAAACCCTCTAACTCCAAATGTTTTGGTTTATCTTTGAGTGCTTATTTCAAAGGCAGTGTTTGAATGTATACTGTGTTGATCTTAATCAGGCAAAATGGTATGATTTTGGGGGACTTGTCCAAGCAGTTTAACATCAGCTGGAAACCAAGGTAAAATTCAAGGTGTATTGAAATGAAGTGCATGTGGATTAAGTTAGAAAAATATATTCAGTGCTGTAGACTTTGCTCTGAGCAGATTAATTAAAGAAAAATCAGTTAACTTTCAAGGCTTTTTTCCTAATGAACATGTTTGACAGTGTAATTCATTATCTGAAAATGTTACGCTACTGAAATAGAAGAGCTTCATTGTTTTGTGAAGCACCAAGTTCTTGTTCTGAAGAATTGAGTGTCCAAAGTGACAAATATCCTATAGATGTGAGAGGAATGTACAGTGAAATACAGCTTGGTATAGTCTCATGCCTCTGCATTTTTTTTGTTCCTGAAACTCTTTAACTCTATAAAGTAAGTGCTTTCTTGATGTAAGAATTGTGTAGCTTGTACTTCAAAGTCAAAGGTGGTTTTATTGATGAAGTAAGAATCAGGGGCAGAAAAGTTTTGGAAGAGTTTATAGAAAAGGCAAATAAATATATGTGAACTATTGCTGGTGTGGTGAGGCTGCAGGAAGAATGCTGCTAGCCAAAGTATGGAAGGACGGAAGAGGATAGTGGGTAAAATGTTCTGCATAGTAAAATTCTGGGGATATTTCTCAACATGTGCTTGCGTGAGAGACGAGATCTGTCTGTAATTTGTAGCGTTTATTGAACTAGTTTCTATGGCAAGATAGCTCCTGGGCTAACTGGGTGCATGATGTCTTTCCTGCGGGATTCCTGATGTTTAAGTCCTAGTGTCTCTAAAGCAGAAGGCTGTCTGCTAAAGTAAGAGAATTCTGATTCTGGTAATGCCATTTAAATATTTACTAAACAGAAATTATATTTCTTCTATTTTGAATTTGCAGCTTATATTGAAAAAAGCTTCTCTGCCTATCAAAAAAAGTGTTTCTTTTAAAAATGGTATTGTATTTGAAATATAGCATCAGAGAAGCTAGTTTCCATTCTGTTCTAATGCCAGTTTAACTTCAGAACAAGAATGTTTGCATAGTGAATTCCACATCTTCTACAAATACTAAAGTTTAATTAAGATTCCTTTCCAAAGATTTTAGCTTCTGAAGGGGCTTGAGCCAATGAACTTGTTTCTGCCCAGAAACTGGTGTCTCTTCTGAATATACCTGCTATGGCACAGTACAAAAACGGTTGGCCTGTAGATGAATGAACTCTTTCCTCCATCCCAGTCGACAGCAAATTTACATTTGTATGGAAGATTAGTGGGTGTGCCGCCTCTCATAATGTATTGAATGTGGGGGATGGGGCAGTCTTGCCCAGGAATCTAAACCTAGCAAATCGGAAACAGAAAACACAATGTGAAAGCCTGATCGTTGTGTAAACCTTGAGAATTTTAGACATTTTTTTTCAGCAATTCTTCTCCCGCAGACCAAACCTCATAAGCAGAGTTTGTTGTGGTTCAGAATGAGTTCCTATTATGGTTCATTGTTAATGCACAGCTTTGCTGCATAGGTCTTAGTTTATCAAACTGAATCTTGTAAATAAGCAAGAAATCCAGAAGAAATTCAGACAAGCTGTCAGGCGAGTTTTCTTAGGTTGACTGCCAAGCATTTTTTTTTTTTTTTTAAAACGTTACCTCATCAACCTTCCTTGTTTCAGTGGTCTGTCAGTTTATCACAAAGAGATGCATTTTTTATTCTCCAGATAAACATAGCTTGATCAAAATAAATAAAAAAAACCCCAAACACTTAAGTTTCAGATTGACAGCGAAACATTTGGCTCATTTTGGTTGCACAGACGAATGTTACCAAAGACTTGAAAAAATTCCACTGAAATTGTCAGCTGATAATCTTTCGGAAAGTAATCTTTTTCCCCCAGCAGACAATATGTTATGTAAGGAAATGTTATATCTTTAAGGTTTGCCACAGCTTGATGTTCTGTTGTTTTCAGTTTTGATTAAATAGAGTGAGAAATATAATGAATTTTGGTTCTTAGTATTTTAGATCAGGCAACGGTTCTGTAAAGTTCCTTGATAATGAAAGTATGCAATAAAATGCATTACATCTTGCGGCAGACAAGTGAAAAGCTGTTCATTTTTTTTAGCCTGATTTTTGGATGGGAGCACTCTTTTTGCAAGACAGAGCACAAACGGGTTTTCATCATTCAGTTGTCCTATTGTGCAGTGTGGATGTCCTTCACACCACATCTCCCATGATGGGGTCCCACTTGTGTTGAGAGCTTGCTGGTGTTTCTGTAGTCAGTTCTAAATATCACAAGTGGCTTAACGCCTTTGCAAAGTTGTCAGCGTAAGTAGACTTGGACCTCTAGTGTTACAAGTTTAAGGTGTGCAGGTAGTGGATTCATTTAAGGTATATTAGAGAGTACACAAATTTTTGATCCCCAATGTAATGATTTCATTGCTGAGACAACTGGTTTTGCTTTTATGGTAGTGGCAGGTTTCCATTCTGATGCAGTGGTGTAGACCACAAAAGATGGTAGGATGCAGTGCCAAAACCCAGAAAGGACTATGGAGTCATAGTAAAATGAATTGCTCTCTTCTTATTTTAGTTAGTTCTTAACAAACTGGATGAAACTTTTTTCCATGACTATTCAGTAATTCCTGAAATATGCCTCAAGTTTCAGTTACAATTTAAGATATGTAGAAGGTATTTTATAATCAGTGTAGATAGTACAACAAACAAACTGAACACAGCTCAAAGGTGAACCATGTGATTCTACACAGATATGTCTTTGTGCATATGTATATTGCACTTTAATATAGTAGATACAGGCTTCTGTCTTGTTTATTGGCCCCCTTTGTAGCTACTTGGGTGATTAGAAAAATGTAAGTAATAATATAATAGTGTATTCTCAGTTTCTTAATTTTTTTTTTGTAAAATGTATTGTATGTAGGAACAATCCTGCTACTTAATAGTGACTTACTGGGGTCATTGCTTTCCTGGCTGTGAAATCGATATGCCTTCGGTCATCTTACAGTAATGCTTTTTGAAAACCTGTGGGCTACAGAATAACTGAAAGAATTGTTGCTTTGATTATACTGAAGTTAATGGGTGGAAGACTCCAGTCACCTTCAGACAGTTATTGTAACTGTTAGAACTTCTCAGTTTTTTATTCTACAAGACAGAGGAGTAATAGATTTTGATAGCATGCGGTGGAATGCGGTCTGAATCAGCATGGAGGAGAAGAGATTTCTCCTTACTGACAAAATGAAATGCTGACCAAAATCTTAAGTGCAGGCCCCGCCTAGAGTTTTTAGGTAGGTTGGGTTGGTTGCTGTCTGGCATGTAAGGAGTACAGTTCCAGGCCCTCCTAATATTCTTGAATGTCTTGTCACACTTGTGGTCTTTGTGATAATTAAAGGAGGCTGAGTTCCTTAAGTCTTTTAACTCTGAACTTTTTCTACCCTGAAAACATTTCTTTTGGGTCTTTCCATTTTATCAGTGCTCACCTTGAAATACAGGTAAAAGACGTGATTTTCAGTAATGATCTCATCAATATCTTATACAGAAACATTACCACTCATTTATGACATTTAAGTTCTTTTGGTCTGTTCAGGGCTTACATGAACTGTCATAGCTATCACACTGTTTTAGAATTATTTTTCAGTTTACAATTTCACTGTTACACTTTGTTCGTTTGTGGAGTTCATGCCTTTTAGGACATAAGGCACCGTTGTCTTCAGCAAGCACTACCTTTGTACTTCCTACCTAAGTAAAATGTAGAATGGTTGTATTGGGTGAGCCCAGTAGCTTATCTCTGATAGCATCTGATGGCAGGTGTCTAAGGCAGAGTCTCTTCCCAAAACCCTTGCACCTGTTTGTGACTGTGGGTCATCTTCAGTGTATTTTTCTCTTTTAAGAGTTCTTGGCACATTCTTCAATAAATTTGTCCAAAGGCTTTTAGCCATGCTTGTGGTTTTGCCCTGCGCCCCAGTCTTTCCAGCAAGAAATCGCCCAATGTGACTGATGTATAAAGCAGTACCTCCTTTTGTTTCTTTGGAAATTGCTATTAGCCTCATTTAATTAATCCCAGAATTGGCAAACTGATAAGCTGTCCTTCCCTACTTAGCAGAGAAATCATTGCAGGAACGTACTTACTGGAAATCTGCAGCTCTTTCCATTTCTTGATGTCTTCAAATCAAGATTGAATAGTTTTTTCAGTGCAAGAGCTGCAGCCAAACAGGAGTTGTTTGGATAATGCCAAATGGTCCCAATACCACACTACCCCTTCTCTTTTCTCGTTGCTACAGAGCAAAGCAAAATATTCCCCAGGTGTGTTAATTTGATGGAGGAAGGAAGAATTGAGTTAGGAGCTCACTAAAGTTATTGGTGAACAAACTTTGAATTCCCTCTTTTTATTCTCCTTCCTAATTTTTTTTAGTGAAGTTGACTGCTAAGGTAGATACTGTAATTCTTAAAGGATTCAAATATTACATGATCTCATTTTGAATTTCTCCTCTGGTAAACAGATATTTTATTAGACGCTTTATAAATGCTGCCTGCATCTGAAAACTATTTGAGAAATTTGTTTTATGATTAACTTTTTATATAATTGATAAAATTATATTTTAGGTACTTCAGTTTCTGTAATATGTTTCAGTAATATGTTTTTTAGTGAAATGTCTTATACAAATACCTTCTTATCTTTCATTGGAGACTTACCTGTAGACCTTTTAGGATACTAAAATGAATGTCTGAGGATGGCGTAGTCTCTTGATGAGATGACAGATAGATTTCTAAAGGTAGTATTTTGTAAAAACAATTTTCTATGCCCAGTAGTTCTTTTAAAATTCCGTTTGTCCTTGGCTTGATTCATTTTGGTACTGAGTATTCTCTCCCACCCTCTTTCATCATTGTTTTTCTGTGGTAGATTTCGTTGAAGGAAGAAGAAAGGAGAGTGGATGAATGTTAACAGTTAAATAGGAGGGAAGAAAGGTGGTCACCACACAGGGGATCTTTTTGGTAGTGGCTTTTGATCTGACATTAAAATAAGAACTGTTTGCTTTGAAGAAGGGAAGGGGAGAGTGATGCTAGAGGAAAAAACATGCCTGCTTCTTTGCAGCAGACCTGATTGGCTTCTCTACCCCAGAAACTGGGTAAGCGTGGCAGGCAGCCAATTTGAAGGCATTCTCCCCAAGAAAGCCTGAAATTTGGAAGAGAACAGATGATTCTCATGGTATTTTGCGACTCGTGCCAACCTCAATCAATTATAAGTCACTTGTGAAGACATTTTGAGAATTGACAATGTCTGAATGTTAAGGTAAATAATCCAGGAGAGATTAGATGTATACGTGCTAATGAGAATGTTTTCAGCTACAGTACGGATATAAGTGGGGTTATATACTAACGTTATCAGCTATAAACATTTTTATTTTGTGGCTGGTTTACGAGGAAAATAACAGTGTGCATTGTGTAATTGCTAAGATTCCTTGATTCCTCTCACATCGTATGTTCAATGCTGTAGCCTTAGTCAGAAGAGGTAAGATTGATGATCCAGTTAGGCATGGTCTAATATAAATATTCCAAAAATCTATTTAGACAAAAATATGCTGCAAGGTGCATCTGATATATCTGAGTATGCATGGCAAAATGTTTTATTTCTATGGAGATCTTAAAGTAATAAAATAATTTGTTTGATGCTGATGTCTGATAAGTGAAGTTAGTCTTTGGTATATTTTTCTGAGGAAGCTTATTTGATGGCAAAACACAGGGAGTAATACTGAAATCCATCATAAGTATTATCACAGTGAAGAAATATGATCATTTTGTGTTTCAGTCTGCTTTTAAACAGAGCTTTATCTGTCTTTTTCTGTTGCTGTTCTCCCTGGTGACATGTTCTTAAGTTCTCATGCAGAGTTTTGTGCATGGCTTGTTGTTATCCTGTTATATTTGAGAAAGAAGATGCTGTGCCTTTAAAATCAAGTGGTTCATTGAGTTGTTTTCACTAGCGAGCTGCTTTTATATGGTACAGTATACTCCATGCAAATGAGCTGCCTGCTCAGCCTCTGTGTGGCGGCTTGCCCTGTTGGGGAGCTCACAAAGACTCTGCAGACCTAATTCAGCATTCAGTTGTTTAAAACGGCAGATGGAAGGAGGTATCGGCAAGATGAGGATTTATTAGCTACTCACAATAAAAGACCACACTCGCTCCGCAGAGGATCAGAAAAAGCCTGGTGAATGGGATTGAGTTGTATCTGCTTTCAGCTGACTTTACAATGATGTGTTTAGCTCATGTGACTCGGTCACTTAGCATGAAGATCAGCTAAAGATTTCCATGTAAATATATATTTCTTTAAGCACCATCAACCTGTGTGCTTGTATTGCGACTTTTTTTGGTTTGCAGCTGTCATAACTGTGGGAACAGAACACTTCATCAAGCTGTGGTAGGCAGCCTACGGTCTGGGCTCTTGTTGCTGCATTTGCACACTTCAGGATGTCTGGCTGAAATCCCCTCATAAACACAGCTCTTGATGAAGTTTGATTTCTTTTATGTGTCTTGTGAAATCTTTCTGAGCCTGAAGTTATGTTCTTTTTAAATACAGTATTTATATTCAGAAGTTATAAATAGGCTCTTCCTAAGCTTTTATCAGGAGATGAAATCTGTTGCTTTAGCTTTCTGCTAAAGAAATTGAAGGTCGTTGCGGCATTAGGTTGCTTATTATATTTGCAATATTTCTTTTTTGCCTTTCTAATGTAGAAAGGGCGTGTGTAGGACAAAGGCTCCTTGACATGCTCAGTAATTTAAATAATGGTGCGATGAACATAGATTTTTATTTTTATTGAAATGGTGTTTGGTATAGCTAGAATTGTTATCGTTTATTTTTCAATACAGGCTACCTGCTCATATTTTAAAATGGGCTTGGGATAATGTACCTAAAAGGGGCAAAGCCTTTTTTTGACCTTGCTGGAGTTGTCTGTTTGAAGGTAGCTGGAAACAGAAACTGCAGGACAGACTGAAAAAGCTTCAGCTGAACTGTGCTTTTTCTTTTTTTTTTTTTTTTTTTTCTTTCCTTTTTGCTATGGATGACGATGAGGGAAGGGCTTCTTAAGACAGCTCTGTCAGTGATGAATAGATGAATGAATTCTTAAATGTTCAGAACTTGCAACATGTGTTCCAGACCCTTCAGCACGTAAGAGTCGAGTCGCAAGATCTTAGCAATGAACTAAAGAATGTGCCATGTCTGCTGCATACGAGGAGACCAGCATACCTCAGAGATAACAGAAACAAAAGAATGTGTGACAGTATCTGAAGAATCTGACATTCACTTTGTCGTATGAAGAAATAAAGGAATTTTTCAAAATTTGGAAAAAATATTTTCTATTTTTTCATAGTGAGGCTTTTCTGTATTTTAAATGGTACTGTATTCTGTGTGTCCACAGAATTGATTTTTTTTTTAGTTAAGTGTGACCGTGTGTTTTTTAAAGGAAATGTGACCTGGATTTTGTGAGCTTATTATAAACAGTAAATGAAGGCAGCTGTTGTAGTTTACTGATCCCTTATAACAGCTCAAGTAAATTGAAATAAGGCAAAAATATGTGTGTGTGGGATCTGAATTAAATTCCACTCTGTGGCCTTATGTGGAGTTGTGGATTATTCTGTATTTCTAGATGGTTGTGTGTATGAGGGGAATGAGACATCCAACCTTGAAAAGATTTAGGAAAGTCAAACAGATTTTTTCCAATGTGACCTGCTAAATCTGCCACAAAAGAGGCAGGCAGAATTACGTACAGATAGTCAGAGACCGTGGCTGCAGTTCTTCATGACAGGCAAGTGAAAGACCATGTCCTATTTTTAGCGAGTGGACGGAGGGGGGGTGGGAGGGGGAAGAAAAGTTTTAAAATAATGGACTTCTTTAACAGTTAGAGAGCAAAGCTAGCCAGAAGCAAGTGAGCTTTAGCAGGAATTTGTGATCAGCAGAGTCTAAATATGGATGATTCGAGTATTCTTCGAAGAAGAGGGCTGCAGGTAAGTGTAACTTCAGTCTGCTTTTTTTTTTTTCCCTCCTGCTTGCAATGTCAACAGTTTTGTAAAAATGCTGACAATTTTTTGAAGTAAATCAGGTTGACTGAGTACATAACAGTGATGCTCAAATTCAAGTTTCTGTTTTCACTGAGTGTATATTTTATAATTAGAAGAAGGATTTTGCATTAAGTAATAAAATACAGTTTGTTAATTTCTTGATTTATATCCAATAGTCTTGTGAATATTCTTATGGTAAGAAGTGAAGTCTAAAGTATGATGCTTACCTTATTTTTGAAACTTCACTTTTACAGATACTTAACAAAAATTTGTTAAGGGACTTTTCAGACTTGCCTTAGAGTAGCCATTTTAGTTGAGCATTATTTAGAAATTAAATGTCAGAGCAGGGTGAATATTCTCATTTATTTTAGAGCTATGCTTCTTTATTACTTCAGATGCACAGTAATCCAAAACTACAATGCAACTCTACAATGCAAATAATATTTATATTTTATCTTCAACAACTGTCTTTACATTGAAATAAATACTCCTGCCGTTTGTTTTGAACTTTAACATACTTTAACAGGCTTTATTTTGCAGTGGTGCTGTGGAAGTTTTAGGCAGTTGCAGTAGTATGACAAATAGGGTGATCTGTGTTAGTGTCAATGGCATATGACAACTGAACTGACTCTAACGGAGTAAAACATCTGGGAGTGAGCGAGCTCCAAAATCTTGCGTGAGCTGGGTATGGAATAGCTTTTTGCTTCAAAGCACCATATTCCGTTTTTCATTGTAATGGGATATGGCCTATTACATACTTGCTAGCATAAGTAATTGTTTATAGACCATGAACCTTGCCTATTAAACAACAGGACAGGCATGGTTAATTTAACATCCTTTGAGGAAAATAACTTTACTATTTTGACATACTACTGTTCATACCTTACTGATGCTTTAAGGCAATTTCAGAATAATTGTTGCATTATCTGAGTATGTTCTATGTCTCACCTTTTTATATTTTGTGTATATTTTTGTTTTTCTTTGTGCTAACTTATTACTGAATTAGCTTCACACAGTGTGTTATGGTAGTGCATTTGCTCATCATAAAATCAGCTGTATTTAATTTTTGTATAACTGAGTGTATAGGAATAAGTAAGCTAGTTTTTGGATAAACAGATATTTATTTTCAATGTATTTAACTAGTCAGAACTTTATAACCAAGAAAACATTTTCTAATCACAGATAATCAAAAATTTTCAAGCCCTGCGTTTTCATTGTTTACAGCTTTCCTGAGCCTAGAATTTCTCTAGATGTTGTTATCTGCTGTGTAGGGGAATGGTTTTCATGATGATGCTTCAAGGGAGCATTGGAAAAGGAAGGGAGGTTGTAGGAGCCCAAATGTCTACCAGTGTCAGCAGAAGACATACTAGGAGTGAGAATGCATTTCCCTTGTTTAACTGTGCAGTATGGTGGAATTTGGTAATTTTAGCAGTCTTGAATATTTACTGTCTGTATGTGGTGGTGTGTCTGTATGCAATTGGGTAGGTATGTATAAATACATATGCATATATATATAGGCGTAATTAATATCTACATTAAGAATGCTTTGGGAATCAAGCAAGTATGCTAGAAAAACATCAGGAAGTAAGGCAGATTTGAGAGTCCAAAAGGAAGTTAATGCTGGACATTTTTTTTCCCCCTGTATCTTAGAGCAGACTTTTTAGAAGAAATTGTGGCTCAGAAAAGTGACCATTTTTGTAGATAACTTCAGGTTTATCAGAAAAAAATAAAAAGCTGTCGGTTCATGTTGGCACTACCAAGAAAATATGTTTTAATTACTTTTTTGGGGAGCTGGTTGATAATAGTTTGGAAAGCCACTGATGAAAAAAAATTACTTCCTTAATTAAATTGGATGTTGATGGATTTTAAAGTGAATATCACAGCCTAAATTAGGTCCTCTAATCCAACCTCTCCACTCGAAGCAGTGCGAATTCCAAAGTTAGGTCGGGTTACTGAAGTTCTTGTCCAGGCAGGTTTTGAGTATTTCTAGGGATGGAGATTTTGCAGCCTTTCTTGACACCTGTTCTGGTACTTAATCACTTGCACTATGAAAATATTGTTTCCTTTATATTTTGGTACAGAAGAACACTTTCCGCAACCTATTAGTACTATTTCATGTAATACTTGCAATTTGTCTACTGAACATGGATTGTGGTTTGTTTTGGTGGGTTTTTTTTTTGTTTTTTTTTTTTTTAATTAAATGACTAGTGTTCCTGTTTTATCTTGATAATCTCTGAGGTGGTTTGTGGTGGGTTTTTTTTGCTTTTTAACACAGGTGATTTAGATTGTTCTCATATGGCTTTGCTGAGAATGCTTGTTTTAGGGGTTCTGTCCTTTTTTGGTTTTGTGTCTTCCTGGTCATTTGGCATCTTCTGTGGTGGAATACTTTTTAATTTTTGGTGCTGTTTGTCTTCCTTCTCTTCTGCCCTTGCCCCTGTTGCTTCCTGTAACTGTGAGTTCTCAGTTTAAAGACAATGAACATACCTGTTTTCCTTTTGTGTGTTACTCCTGCTGACTAACAAAAGCAAACTGATTTATTTTTTTTTCATTTGTTTTCCTTTTTTCTGTTCCTATGGAGAGCACACTGAGGAAGTAATCTGAATTTCCAGGTGCCTTTCCAATCTGCCCACTCTTTTTTCATATCAACAGAAATCTTTAACTGTTACTGGATCAAACTCTTTTTCTCTAACCTTTCTGAAGTTTCTTTCACTTTGTTTTCTGTGACTATTTTGAAAGTGCTGTTGGTCTATTCCTTCCTTATTTTCAATGGTCACCTGTTCAAGGACTTGGGTTGCATAGCTTTTGGGCTTCCTTGTCCTCATCCCTCACAGATGGCTTACTCTTTTCAAAACTTATTCTTTCTTCCCCTGTTAAATAAACCATTTGCCATCACCGACTCTTCCTGTTCTTTAATATATGTGTGCATATGTTTTCCTTGTGCTTCTTGTTACCTCAGGTACCTGAAATATACTTGATATCACTACTGTGGTACTTTGTATCTTCCCTGTAAACACTCTTCTGCTGTAATCCCTGCAGTAAACAGCCATATAGTAGTGTAAGCAGATAACCTAAAGGAATGGGAGTTGTTCCTACAGGCAAAGTCAATGTGCTGGTGTGTGGCCTGTCTGCATCACCTTCCTCATTTGTTCAGTCTGTTTTTGTTGCATCCTGTTTGGCATCACAAATTTGGTCTACAAATTTGTAATAGTGAAATATGTGGAATGGGAGATCCAGGAGGGGCAAATCAGATTTTCTGTGTATGTATGAATATATAAATACATATAAATACATAAACACACGCACACACCTAGCATGCTGACAGTGTGATGTAGCTGTGCAATATTTACAGAAGGCTGAGAATGGAATATTATTTTAATTTCTAGGATTTAACTTTAGGTAATGAACTTGGAGCATTGGTGTAAGTTACTTCCTAGGGACAAGTGCTAATGCAGGTGGTGGAGCTGCTTCTGCTGCACAGGGCAGAGGTCTGTGGGGTTTTTAGTTACCTGTGATGTTAACCACTGTTACAAGGCTACCTAGGTTTGTTACTGTTCCCTATACATGTGTATCATGTATAAAGAACAGATGAAAAGTGTGGATGAGAAGTAGTAGTACCCAGGGAGTCCCTGTGAGGATGAGCTTGTATTTTGAACATCATCTTGTACCAGAAATTTGTGTGGGTTTTTTGTTGTTGTTGTTTTATTTTTGGTTTTGTTTGTTTTTTTTTTTCACTGCAGTTGCTGCTGCATGTATGCTTTTACTCTTCTCACACATGCAAGAAATTAGAGTTTCCATCCCCAAAATCCTTATGAGGAAGTGCAAGTAAGAAAAGTAATGGAGAGTGTGATATTCCAAATTTCAGATACTTGTTATGGAGCTGGTATTCTGCATTTGTGGTATTTGAGCAGTATTCAGATGTCGTTGGACATCGTTGTCGCCTCGGTTCTCTGCATCTACATCTTCCTACAGAGTGCTAGCTTCTTTTCATTTTCTGCTGAAATTTGGGCTAAGTTCAACTAGTGAATTTACTTTGTTGGACCCTTTTTGTGCTGGTTTCAGTGCAGATATGAAAGACAAACTGCATCACAATACTTGAATGTGTTTATCTTGGCTAGTGTTTTCTACTACACAGCATGTTTGGCTAATGTATATCTATATATATATAAAATATAAAAAATCCCCAGTAGAATGATTTCTTAATTTCAAAGATAAATCTTATATTTTCCTTGCAAGGTGTAGAGGGGGAAACAGCGCATGGAGAATATAATCTTAGAATATTTGGTGGATTTGGTTTTGAGTTTGTTTATTTTACTCAAGGGACTGAGGACTTTTTTGATTTTATGGGAAAAGGGAATCAGGGAATCAGTGGTTGCAGAACTCTAGACTTTAATATATTTAACAGAAGAAGGCTACTGCAATGTTCAGTTTTCTGTACAGTTTAAACCTTCTCTGAGACATCTTTGGACATAGTTTAGAAACCCTGAAAATTGATATGCTCTCCAATTTTGTTTCCTTGAGCGCCTTTCATAATTACTGAAGACATTCTTTGCTGGCTACAGAGCTGGTTACAAGATCTAGTAAAGCATGCAGTTAGAAAGTATGTTGCTTTTTATGGAATTTTAATAAAAAGTTAAAAGTAGCAATTGCGTACTGTAAAGGAAAAGAAGCTGTTTATGGTGAGGGGAGATTGAATGGGACTCAATTCTTTTTTTTTGTTCTGCTTTTTTAATACTTGAAGTGTGTGTTAACTGAAAGGTTAATACATAAATTTTAAATTAAAGTTAAATTAAAGATTAACTTTAAATTTAGCATGAAAGTGCATGCATATGTACACATGTGAAAATTTTCAGAAACTATGAGTCTATTGGATTTGAGTTTTTGGAGCTACCTGCTATGGGAAATATTAGCACCTACTCCCAGGAGAAATTTAGCTTTGCTTTTGCAGCCTTTAGGAGAAATTTGACTTTGAGCGGCTTTTTCAAATTATAAAGATTACTGTCATCTTTACACCTTTGATTCTTGTGGTAGATTGTTCTTTATTTACGTATCTTCTAGTGCTATGCTGAGCTGTTGAAACTATCTGTTAACTTTCAGTTACTCTGCACCCCCCTTTAAACCCCTTCCAGTCCCCTGGATTCTCACTTCAGTGTTCCACAAACACAGCTTGGTCTGGCCTTGGTTTGGGATCTGGCCTGGACTATATAATCCCCGTTGTGCTTGAGGCTTGGTGGGAGACAGGGAAGTGTGCTGAAAGGAAAGGAAACACTCAGGTTTTGAAGGGGGTTGGTTCCTCTCCCATACCAGAAATTTACATCCTTTGGGGACACCTGTGATGTGTTTAAGAGAAACAAAGGGAAAACAGACCTCACAAATTGAGGTGATGAAGTTTGAGCATCTTTCCTCATAATCTTTGAGGGAATTGTTTTAAATGGCATTCTTCTAAAATCTTTGAATAATAAACAGTATAAATTGGACAATATTTTTTTTTAAGCTGAGCACTGGTGCATATGCTGGCTTGCTGTAATTACCAGTTCGCAGGTATACCTGGAATAATGGCTTTGCTCTGCTCTTAAGGCTACAGAAGGAGGACAATGTTATGTTTATATCAAAACAAAGCTGATGGCTCTGATTTGAAAGCTCAAGATTAAGTGTTCTCTAGAAAGAAAAAAAAAAAAAGACAATTTTATTGAAATTATGTGTAGAAAAAATGTAGATGTTTCTTTGGGTTTTGAAAGTTACCTCTGAAGACAACATTAGAAACCTGGGTGTAAAATTTCATATTTGAAGTCTGAAGTAAGTTAGATTGGTTTTCTATAGTTACTTGAAGAATTCAAAACTCCAAAAGAAAACCTCCAAATTTCCCATGGAACATAATCACATTTTCTTTCTAATTTAGATTCTTTGCATTAATAAGACTTATGTGGCTTGCAGATCTTCCTGGAATCCACAGGTCAGATGTTTGTGGAAGGGCTTCCAACAATGATGATGTAGGCAGTCACCAGTATACTGAGATCTTAAGAAGGTGTTGTAACATGAGAATATAAATAAAAATAATTTATGCAGATACTGAAATTGTACTTATCTTAGGATACAAGGAACTGCATACTGTTTTTCTTTTAAAAAAATACTGTTTTTTTTTAAAAAAAGTAGTATTTTCAGGCTAACTTTCAAAAGAAACAAGATTTTATGCTTAGGCTTGGTTCCTATTCTCCCAGTAAATTTGCAACACCTGAAATTAATTAAAATTTGGACTGGAGAAGATTTCCAAAAGATAGTCTGAAGTTCTTCAGCTTCTGTGGAAATTAGCAGCTGACAGAAAGAGAGGGATGCACATTAGTGTTAGTCCCGTGGTGAAAGCCACATGAACTCGCTGTAACACATAGGTTGCCTGGACAGTGTGCACTGTCTTCTGCTTAGGTGGAGTATCTGAAGGGACTTGAGTGATGAGAAGAAGGGTTGGGAAACGTGGACTGCAGATGAATGGTTACTAGAATTCATTAACTAGATCAGTCATAAACAATTTGTTTTGACTAAATTCTGAATGTGGAAACAAGTTGTGAGGTTTTATTGTGTGAGTCCATGATATTCTTGTGCTTTGATGCCATATATTATAACACGGGGAAATGGACTGTTATGTATGTGTATGACTACGCTACGTCTCATTGTAGGACTGAAGATGCATGCTCAGAGATGCATCAGTGATTTTTGGTCGATCTCTGTCTGGCACATGAGCTTCCACTCTGGTTTGATTTTTCAGGATTGGTGCTTGTGGTCCACTTTGCAATGGAGTAGAAAATGGAACTGAGTTTGGGGAACATACGCTTCTGCCATTTACTTTCAAGACATTGGAAAACATACCAAGGGAAAAATGTGAAGCCTGGTTAGAATAAAAAGTCCTTGAAATATGGACAAGGCTAAAAGGTTAAGTGATTTGCTCAGGCAGAAAAGATAGCATTTAGCTGCTGTCTTCAGGGTATTGTTAAATTGGTCTGATAATTTCCTAGAGTTCTGCTTAAAATAAGTGCTTTCAGTTTGTCAGTAAGGACTTTGTGAATGCCTCTATAGCCAAACTAAACTTTTTATTTTCAGCCTGTAAGAAAAGAGAAAAATGCCAGTAATTAATTGTACTACTTCAGGAAGAAACATTTTGTTAGCAGGTAATTGCATGAAAGAATGGTTTTGTGTGTGTGCATCTGAGACTAAGTAGATGTTGGACAAAGGGGTTCTTCCCAAAGATAAACAGCAATATCTTTTTCTTACATTTCTTACATTGGCTTGAAAGTGGCTGCTTGATAACTTGCTTGTTGTCAGGAGGGCACAATGAGCAGTTTTTGCTGCTGCTGGTAGTTGCAGCAGTTGCTGTGTAGAGTGGCCTTTGTTTCTTTTCCTTGCCATTAGCCACTCGGAGTGCTTCACTCGTGTGAATATCACTTCATTTTGTACTTGCTTAATCTTAAAAGAAAACCCAGTTCTCCAACCTAGCAACATAACATGCTGCTACTGTGCTGCAAGACTAGTGTTTAATCTGCTTATCTTTAATAGTCTTCACTGCTTACACAGACCCACTTACCTCTTTAATGAGAAGAAATGTCCTGCAGTGAGGCAGCATGTATTTTGCTTCTAGGCTTATGTCATCAGCCTAGAAGTTAAAATTGGCTAGAGCACTTTTCTATTTTCCTGTCAGTTCTGCTGATTATGGTTGCCTCTTCAGTTGCTCTAATATATTGAAAGAGAGTGTTTTTTGTAAAAGGAAACCTGATTAAAACATGCCAAGTGAAAATCTAATTTTGAAAAGCTATCAGTATTGATTGAGGGCAGGTACTCCTCTCATATTTTCAAGGGATAAATAAGCAGTATCTTACATTCTGAGTATTTTTAAATCTGGCTACTAGTCAAATAAATGACAACATTATATTATGAATTGTGCTATTTTACTAACACCTAGAAAAGGCGCTCTAAAATGTCAAGAGACAGTTAAAGTCAGTTGTAAATACATAGCAGTATTTTCCATATGATTTAGCAGTTGTTCCTCTTTTGCTTTGGATTAAATTGCTTTACCCAAGCCATTAGTATTTTTGAGACTTGCACCTGCTATAGGTTTTTACCATTCTTGGGATCAAGACAGGATAAGCTTTTCAAGGTTGGCTGTTCTTGAATTTCTAGAAGGTACTGTTAAAAAATATGAAGTAATTTGTAGGCACCAAAGTGTGTCTCTGCAAAATGTCTGACGTGGTTTTGTATTATTCTCTGAAGTATATGATATTAAGTCTTCAAATTATTTTTAGGAATTGCATACCCTAGATTTTTTTGATACATGTACTTAGCACAGCAGTGAGATGCAGGTATCTTGATTACTTTATTCAGCAGCTACATAAGCAGCAGTCTTTTTACTCACCAGAGCAGTATGCAAATGCAACTATTTCAGTATCCAAGACAGTTCACATATTCCCTGTAGTTTGTGTTCAACTGTGTGGATATAATCTAAATTTTCAAATCTGTGAATACACTTTAGCAGCCTTTTTTCTTACAGGAACAAACTGCTTAAAGTTTACATACTCTTTCAGGAATTGAAGACATGGGGTTGGCCTTGGTGGACTTAACCAAAATTTTGCTATCTGAATGTTCATGTTTCTAACTCTTGAAGTGTTTTCTTAATCATCGTGCAGGTCAAGTAGTGTAGCTTCTGGCTTGGATATCAGTGGCACATTTGAAAGAAATTGCTAAACAAAATAAAAGCCACCTGAAAATGCAGGAAATTCAAGTGGTACAGAAATGGTTTATTAGTCTAGGTTTAATGTAGCTAGGTATGCTTTAGAAATAAGCATTTTCACTTTACTGCTATATTGTGAAAGCCTTGTATTTATGCTGTAAGCAATGCAGCACAGAGTTCCTTAAGCTTGGCTTATGAGCTTTGAAATAATTATCTCTATTTGGAAAATTTACTACAAATCATATTTTGTACTTTTGTGATTCAGACCCTAAAATAAAGCCTTGTAGGTTATGCATCTATTCATTTGAACTTGCTAGTCTTATGTATTACATATTAGAAGACTAATTTCAGTCTGAATTCAATTATTGTACACTATAGCATAAATACGTAATACATGTCATTTTACATGTATTAAACTTTATTAAAGATATTACATGATTAAACTTTGAAGTTTCGCTTTTTCCTTTAAGGATCAAGAATGATATCCAGTAAAAAGTATTAAGTTTTTCAGATTCTCGTGGTTGTTATTCTAACATTCAGCCTCACTGTCCTTAACTATTCTGCCATATAATTATTACTGATAATGTCTGAAGGTAGTAAGGTCCATTTTTCCATGCACCCTGAAATGCTAGTTTGTTACTGACAGTCTTGGTTGCGTAGGCTGGATTGATCTTTCTGCATCATTTCATCAGGTAGAAAAATATAGAAAAATACAGGCTATATGTTCCTACCTTTCTTCGTCTTGTCTATCTGCACAGTTAAGTTCTCTAAGGCAATCATATCCCTTAACTACGTGGCTGTCGTGTCACCCAGCTAATACTGAAGTCTCGCTCTGATACTAACATTAGTCATCTCTAACTACCTCTCGGATGCCACAGTGGAGGAGAATCACAGGTGAGAGACCTGGCTGTGCTGTCAAAAATACTTGTTTTATTTAAAAGGCATGTAGATGTGGTGCTTAGGGACGTGGTTTAGTGGTGGATGTGGCAGTGCCAGGTTAGTGGTTGGGCTTGATTTCAAAGCGCTTTTCCAACCTGAACGATTCTGTGATTCTATGTTGTTGTCTGCTGTGGGCCTTTGGGTGAAGTGTTCTACTGCAGGTTTCTCATAATATAGCAATTAGAGAGTTTAATTCTTCAATTTTCTGTGCATAAGATCCTGACACAGTCATTGCTGTCCTTTTAATGAACTTCTTTCTTAAATAAATAATTGCATTTATGGTTTTGTATTGTCTCTCCTTGGAGACGAGCAGCACTTTGTCTATGAATAGAAACAGGCAATTCGTTGGATGGAAAGTGGTCCAACTTTGTTTTTACTTGTCTTTGGTCAAATCTGTAAATGACTTATTTTGCTAATATCAATGCTCCTTTTAAATCATATTGTTTTAACACAACAGATGCTTTTGAAGCCAAAGGTTTCTCTTTCAAAAATGCTTTTGGATATTAGTGTGATAAAATAATTTTTGGAATAAGGATGAATATAATTATTGCCTATGGTATGGCATAGCTTAAACAACTGTAACCTGATATAATTACTTTTAAATTAGTTTCATCAAAATTTTAATGTATTAATTGACTTTGACATTTATCACTTGTTTTATATCAGTATAGGCTAATAAATGTCACTTGTATTGGCAGCCAAAAATATGAAATTATATTAGATGTCATTGGTGTAGGTTAGTGTAGTCCATGAATAAGGTCGTTTCTGCTCCATTTGTCCCTTGAGCTGTGGCTTGTACACGCTGGTAATGACTCCAGGCTACGCTGATTTGAAACCGAACAAGACAAACCCATGGTTGGCTTCTTCCCAGCAAATCTGTAGCCCTTGGACTATTAGAAAGTGTTTTGCTTTAGGTACAGGCAGGGATCGTCTTCTCTGTAAAAATGTGTGTAGTTTAGCTTTATTTTTCATAATCGTAGTGACCACTTTGTGCAAGGAGGACGAACATGTTCCAAGTAGAAAAGAGATCCCTCTGTGCAGGCTAATTGTTGGGGGCCTGTTGGGAGGGGATTAGGATCTTAAAAAACTTCAACAGTGAGGATAAATTTAAAGGCTGGGGGAATGGATTGTGGTGAGTTACAAGAAAAAGATTGGATAAGACTTAAACAGGGACACGAGTGACTTTATATTTCAGATTGATTTGAGGATTACAAAGACTGTGGGCTGACAGTTTATTCTCTCTAATGGTCTCCAGTCATTTACTAGTTGTTTTTCTAGCTTTTATCTTTTCCTTTCTTAAATGTGAATGTCCTGCAGCTTCCTGTTCTTAGCTTGTTGACCCTTTTGGCAGGCCCTACCTTATAACTCTGTGGGCCACATTTAAACCTGGCAGTTCTGTTGCACTTTGTGCCTCAAAACATTTATTTATGAAATAGCACCCAAAACTTGTTGTGTTGAAATGGGCAAATATTAAAGATTTTTAAACAACTATATGACTGGGGACAGTTTTGCTGTGTGCTGGTGACTGCCTGCTTGTAAATTTTGATAGTTTGACAGTGCTGAGCTGATATTTTTCTTCCAAAGTGGCTACCATGAAGAAAGCCCCTCAGGGACATGAAACTACTGTAGACTTTCAGAAAGCAATGTTGTGCTTGATTAAGTTTAGACAGATGATGGAGTGATGTAGTAAAATCATTTTTGTTAAGGCATAATGTAACACAGAATGTAATGTAGTACCATTGGGACTGATAAAAATGAAATACTAAAGAAAAACCATGCCCTTACATATAGCTTTCAGCAGCAGGTGCAATAGATGTAATTTAGTTGTGTGGTGCTGGAAACATAATATTGATGTACCATGAATCAAGAGAAATAGCTTGTACCTTGCCTTGTTGTATGGATTGCAGCAATCTTGGTGAAATGAATCACCAAAAATGGTACTGTAAGAGAATTCCTTCTTTTTGATAGTGATGGGGAGGCGATTGTAGCCAGGTAAAAAAAATCCAGGTCCACGTCTAAATGGGGAACTCGGAGGTACTTCATGCTGTTGCTGGGAACTGCCAGATTTCCATGCACTTAATTCATACTTTTAAAAAGAATGATTTCTTGAAGCTAGCCTTTACATGACTCACATAAAATTGATAGCAGTGGAATGAGAGGGCTTTGGGGCGGAACTTGCCTTGCATTACTTGCACAAATAACTTCAGCTTTTTGTGTAGCATTTGTGTACCACAAGATAACTGTATTCTTTTTCTGTTTTAAAAAAGTCAAACAAAATAGCTTTTGAAGTAAAGTTGCAATGACTTCAGAGAAGGTTAGTCTGGTTACTGTGAGGCATGTAACTTCCTTCTATTTTTGACTTCCTTCTGAGAGATGATAGTTCTCTTGGTCTTTACTATGTGCAATACTGGATGAAGTGATTTCCATTCTTTGCTTATGTTTTTCGGTAGACAGTATACTGCTAAAAGTTTACTAATTTCACCTTTCGACCAGAAACAACTGTTTTCTTATTCTTATTGGTGTATGGCTTTCATTCATTTATTCCTTAATCCTCAGGTGACCTAGTTTCTTCCTGAAGTAAAATGAATTTAAATACCCTTAATATAGACACTGGTATTTTAAACAAAGCAGTCTAGTATTGGTGTCTTGGGTTCTTGAAAATCTTGATTTCTTGGGTCTCTTTATGTGCTGGTCACTAGTGTCAGATGAAAGTGAGTAATTCAAAAAATGGTTTCTTATTTTTATTTTATTTTTGAACTTATAAAAATTCCCCATTGTAGGCAAATTAAAGCCTTCTCACAAGAGGGCTTTGCCTTCCTTCATTATTCCTCATTTATCCTTAAGCCACAGTGTGCAGATCCTCATTTTTCTGCGGGTGAAGTCAAACAGCATTGCAGAACTGTGCATGTTGTATAATGGGACTCACAAGGAAGCGTCATACTTAAGACTCCCCTGTTTTCTGAAAACTTTGGAGTTTTAACAACAATCATTTCAATATTCTCTACTTTCCTTTCAGGAAGTGAGCTTGATTAAAGGGCTGCTAAATTAATGGCAGCAGGGTGCATTGTGCAAATGAAAAAACCTGACCACTTTAAAGAAGTGATGGTTTAAACGGAATGTTTGCATCCCCCCCCAGTTGGCACACTCAATTTCTCCCCAAGTATTCTTGGTGAAGAATTAGCCTTCTAAACTCCTAGGAGGCAGATTTGAAAAAGCATTAAAATAATTCCTTTTGCTATTTCAAGAGCCCCCCCTGCTCTCCTGAATTAAAAAAAAAAACAACAAAACACCAAAAAAAACCCAACAAAACAAACCACACCAAGTTATTTAGCTGTAAAAATAAAACCAAGCTACTCTTGTACGTGGGTTGGGTTTTTGGATCTTTGCTAAGCTTTTTTTTGGAACTGGTTGATGTGTCTGTTTATTTTATAAAAAGGAAGAAGTGAATACTGTTTATTTTCATGAAACCACTGACTTGCATAAATTTACAGTCTTTTTGTGTAGAACAAGTTGTTGTTAGGATGGGGAAGGATGGGTGATCCAAATTATATGTGAAAGCTGCAAGTGCTCAAACAGTTTGAGTTGCTGAGTCACTTCTAATAAAACACAAAAAAATAATTCCTATTTAGTATTTGTATAACAAGCAGGTTTAGGGACTATATTGTGCTATACAAATACAGGAGAAAAAACACCTATAACTCTTGAAATGAATGGGGATTCTTTCCTAAATGTCAGCCATGTCCCACGTTCTCTGCCACTTTTAGTCTTGGATGTGCGTCAATTTTAAAAAAGCAAAAATAGAATAAAATCCTTTTATTAGTATAACAGATAGTGATTCATAGTTGGTGTTATGGCTAGAAATTGGTTTGAAGTACAATATTTTGGAAGAGTTTAAGCAATATTATTTAGACTTAACGTGTCTCTCAAAATCTTTTACTGCTCTTGCTCAGTCTTTCAACTGTGCAAACAGATATATTTGGACAAGATAACTTTTTTGATCTGTTTGAAATAACATTCACTTTACTGTTAAATAGTTATTTCTCTTTTTCCCCCACCCTTCTGAATCTTCCATTTGGTATCTGTATAGTCCTAAAATGCTTCATAGCAACCAGAAAACCACATTGAAACAGATAATTGAAAAAGGATGCAGACAAAGTATAAAAATATCTGTAAATATATTTTAAGTTGTAGGAAAAGACTCTGCTTAATTCCTTGCATGGAGTAAAGATTTTTCCAAAAGGAGAGCATCTTAAAGACTTGTACTTGGAAAATGTAGACAAGGGAGTCAAGTAACTCTAAAGATCATAAAATACAGCTGAGAGAGCAATAATGCGGAGATAAACATTCATAGCATTTGAACGATATTAGTTTTTAAAGGTTAAAATTTTAAATCAAATTCAGAGGAAACCTGTTCTAATTAAAAATGAGGTAATATGAGAATGATGGATGTAGAAATATTAAACCAAGGACAACTAGAAACAAAAAGATGTGCTCTGTCCCATCCCGTGCTCCCCCCTACCCAGCCGAAACAAAACTTGCCAAACAAAAACCCCCAAACCCATAACCCACAAAACAAAAAACACCGAAACAGAAACCATCATAATGCTGGAAGTTGAAAAATTGTTTTCTGATTTTGCTATCAGAAGGTAAAGCAAATTCAGGCAAAACATTTGACCTAAATTTTGGTATATATGACTCTAAAATGGGGTGTAGCATGCAAGAGGTTGGGTCTTCTGATATATGTAGCATTACAAAATAGTTGTATGTTTCAGTACTGGCTGGGTGATATGAGAGCTTTGTTAAGTGACAGAAAATTAAGGAGGCAGGGAGATGAATACCAGAA
Organism: Microhierax caerulescens; assembly: GCA_035590215.1. Classification (NCBI taxonomy): domain Eukaryota; kingdom Metazoa; phylum Chordata; class Aves; order Falconiformes; family Falconidae; genus Microhierax; species Microhierax caerulescens. The sequence continues at coordinate 24,925,800 of JAVJGJ010000030.1, forward strand.
GCCATGAGGAAAGGCTGTAGAAACTGTAAGAACGCAGAAAGACATTGAGGATCAGAGTCTTGCAGTGCCTTCCCATCTGCATCTTTATACACAGTGTGAACTCTGCTACACTGAAATGAGTTCCTGGGCAGTGGTAGGTAATCTGAACAGTTTGAAATCCCAAATTAAAAAAAATACCTATCAGAATCTTCTAAACAGTGTCCCACCCTTATAAATTGACCAGCAGCCAAAGCTAGCGAAACAAGAATGAAAAACTAGTTGAAACCAGTAAACTGTAGATTTGACAGTCCTAAGATACTTAGAGGTTATTCAGCATTGCCACTTTGAAATAAACTGATAGGTTATTGAATTGTTGTGGAATTGTGTTATTGAACTTGGAAAAGATTACTTTAGAAATAATACACTTCTAAGATCAGGCAGCCTAAACCAAATGTTTTTAGAATTTAATTATCAGGTAGCTGTGAAGTCCTTAGGGAAAAGCATAGAATTAAAAAGAAAAGAAAACTTAGAAATGGAAACAAAAAACTACATCCAAATCATTTTACAAGCTTATATGAGAGAAATACTGAAGGGATTGCTTTGCAAATATGTTCCTTGTCTTTTAACTGCCCCGTCAGAGAATTTGATCTCTTTAATGGTTAACTTTGTTTCCCATATTAAAGTCCATGTTTGGGTCTTGTAAATACATCCATACCCCATCTATTCGTATTATCTTTTACTAAACTTCTGAGATAAATTAAAAGCTGAAAGAGTTAGTTTCAAATGTGTGTCATGGACGAAAGGTTGCAGTAAATGATGAATCTGATCATAAAGATATACTGTCTTTTGAACATTTCTGAAGCAAATCTTATTTTGCTGCTTTAATATGTTTGAAGTCCAAATTAATCTTACACCTAGATTAGCATTACTGGGATGTGATAATGGATTAAGTACTGATCTTTTTTGCCCCCTGTTTCATCAGCTGCTTTCTTCTGCAGGAGTGGTAATTGCTTTGGAATGGAAATCTTCAAATAGTATTTCAGTTGATAAAGATTTGTGCAATATCCATGCAGATATTCGTTTGCATTAAAAAGGATTTTCCAACTATTTATTTTGACACATGTTAAATAGTGTAAGAGATACCAGAATGTGAATCATAATTCCTTAAAGAACTCATGTAATAGCTATGTGAGTAGTCTTGCAGAAATATAAAACCATAACAAGGAGATCAGCTCATGAAAATTTTAAGCTAAAACCGAGTATCAAGTAAGAAAAAGAACATTTATCATACAATACACCTTACGCCACAGGATTTACTATATGCAAAGTAGAACTGTCATACGGGGACAATGTACAACAAGTAAAATACAAACATTAGTGCTAACGTTAGAAGAAAAGTGCTCACGTTACTGATGTGAATAAGGACTCCTATTTTTGATCCAGATAAAAAGTAATCTATACTATTTTGGTGTGGACAATTAAAGACATAGCTGCAAATTTGATGGAATTCCAACCTCAGAACAAATAAAGAACTCAGCTTTGACATCAGATGAATTCACCAGGGCAGGCGAGGGTTAAAAAAGATAATGAAGATAATGTAAGTAAGGCTTTTAATGGACTTGGAGCTGTACATATGGCTGGCTGAGATGTGGCCTGTGATCACTTGCAGTAGTTTGACCACAGCCTGGTTTGCAGGCAGTTTGAGCATTAACTGAGAAGTAAGACCATTTATGCAGTTCCTCAAGGACAATCTCAAAACAATGGGAAAAACTTCATTGCAATTTGTAAGGGCAGCCAATGTGCCACTGGGATTATGACAGTAACTCCTGGTTGCAGGAAAGAGATTAGAATTCCACTGATAACAAAATATTGAATAAGAACACTTGCTAAACACAATTTTAGCTTTCAACAGAGAAAAACATTGCAGAGGACAAAAGGGGGAGAACCTGCTAGCTAGTGACATCATTTTACAAGAAATTGATTTTTGGACATGGGAGGTTACCTTCTGATGCACAAGACATAACAAGCTAATACTAAAAGAATAGTCAGATAGACTCCCTTTATCCCCTGGTGGCAGACAAAGCAAAATTTTCTCCAAAGTATACAATTTTAATTTTTACAAGTAATGCAAGATGCTGATGCATTAATGATACTGCCAGCAATCAGTGGTAGAAGACCTGAAATAATCTTTTCTCAGTTTATAAAGCTTTTTCATCTCTAGAAGCTGATTGGGAAAGATTCGTCACTCTCCTTTTATTGCAGTATTAATGGTGGAGATTAATCAATTGATATATTTCCAAACCCTACATCATAAGTATGTTTAACATGAAATTTAGTAAGCAAGTGAAAATCAAAGCAAATATTTTCATCGATTAACGTAAAAGTGCTGATTCCTTTTTCAGTGGTGAAAGCCTTATTGTTTATAGATGCAAAACCCTGAAATAACAGGTCATGATAGTTCCTGGTGTAACGGAAGTCAAATGAGAAACCTTTGGATTCCTGGTAGCTCGCTCTTCTGGAAAAAATCCTGATCCCCACAGTGTTGTCTTCAGCAGTTTGATTCCTCAAGGAGTGCATCCTCTTGTGAAAAGACATGGCGATTTAGCTCCATCCATCCGAAATGACACATTGCTGGCTTAAGAAATATTTCAGTTTGGGACCTCAGTGTATCAGCTGCAGACAGGCTCTTCTGTAGTCTTCACTTGCTGAAAATTGGGGCCGATAGTCTTGCAGCTAATCTCTCATGAGGTAGCTTGTAGTGTGATGTACTGACAAAGTGGAGTAAAAAGCCGAAAAGGTTGTATGTAGCTAGAGAGGGTGCACTGAAGATGAGCCACAAAACAAACAAAAAAGTGCCCCCACAGAAAATGGCAATGGCAGCCGTAAAATCAGATAATAAAGCCATCCTACCATGAAGACAAAAAAGCAAAAAACAATTAATCCCCCCCAGAGAATCAAGCTAAACAGAAAACAAAAAACAAACAGGCTTAGTACAGGGAAACACAGGCATATAGCAGCAGCCATGTTGCCACTAGAAAAATCCTGTCCTTAAGCAGATTAGGAAAATTCCTCTAGTGCTAAGCTTTCACAGTTTGCCTGCTATATATATTGTAGTCTGGTTTTGAATGCCTCCGTAAATTGCATGCCTAGAAAATGCATTCCAGAAACCTGTGGCTTTTAAGCCTTTTGTTTTCCAAAAAAAGAAGTCAGTTGTAAATGAAGGTGTTATAAATAATACTGCAATCTGTGCTGCATCAGTGCATTGGAACAAAATTTGCTCTTCTGGTTTCTTGAAGTTTGCATATGTACAAATGAAAATGTGTGAGCATTCTATTTAACCCAAGAAAATAGAATTTCTTTCTATACATGTGCATTGATAAACATCACATGTGTATGTATATACATTCATATGGGATAATGTATATACACTGACCAACTGTATCTCTTTAGGACCACAGAGAATATAGGTACTTCATAATCTATATTACTACTGTTTTAGAAGTGTGGTCTTCTGAAAATTGGAAACCTTTAATTTCCATTTCCAGCAGATTTACGTGCAGCCATTTGCATGCAGCATTTCTTGTGCCAGCATTGTCCTTTCTGAGTAGCTTTCCTTCCTTGGGAATTCTCACTTGATTTTACTCAGTGAATCCAAGGGACTGTCCTCACTGCAGCCAAAGACTACTTTTGAGGGAATGCTGGCTGCCAGCATTTCACTATTAATTTCTTTTAGATGAACTGGAGATGCTCCTTGCTGAATGATGGAAGGCATTGCTCAATGCCTGGGCTGTCACGCTGCAGGCCTTTGAAACTACTGCTCTTCTTTTGGCTAGAAGGACAAATTAGTTCCTCTCTTCGGAAAACTTGTTCCTTGAAGTTGGTGCTGGGAGGTTTTTTTCCAGTTTCAGGCTCAAATGTATATATTACATAGGAAAATAGATTGTAAGAATAGTAGCTAGCTATCTTGGCTAGGAGTCTGGGTTTTGTCTTTGTGAATGACATGACCAGAACCAGACATGGCATCATAGCTGCTGACGTGTTTCTGATTGAGCTAATGGCATTATAATAATTTCCATATTATGTTCCATCCTGTTCTTGACGCTGCCTAACAGCTTGTTTGCCTTTTTTTCCCAGATTCTATCTGTACATTGTCTTCAGTGAACTGTTCACAGCTTCTCCCCTGTCCTTTTTGAAATTAGTACTAGTTTGGCCTTATATGGGTGTATGAGTACTTAGTTGTGTACATATTGATTCTGGCATTGTGTTGACCACTCACCTAATAAATTCCTCACACTGCCAGGGATTTATGGAAAATCTGCACATTTGGTCTTGTGCAGTATCTACTAATGTACTGTATGCTGGAGTTAATGAAAAAACTTGAGGTCTCCTGTCTAACATTTTGCTGTAATAAAATAATTCACTTCTGATCTTCTGCATTTTTTTTTTTTACTTCTATGTGTAAGATGTTTCACACACTTAAAACATTACCCAGTTTTCTGTCTGAGCACATGCAATACTGAGAATGCTTAGCCTATTCAGAGATGCAGGAGTGCAAGTAAAATAATTTTCTAATTTTTACAGTGAGCAGGGGACAACAAAAAGTTTGGCTGTCATCAAAGAAGAGTGAGAATGCCTCAAGTCAGCATTTAAAAAAGAAAAAAATACTACCCCAAACCCCCAAAAACCCAACAAACCAAACCAAACATTTTTTTTTTTTATGTATTTCACCTATTTCTAATTTGCTTAATAAAAGTAGAATGGGGTAGGAATAGCGTGGGAGGAGAGTAATCTTCACCACTTACTTAAAGAAGCTTAACTAATATTAGCTTCCAATACCTAATACATTTTAAACACAAGATACAAGTAAAAATCGAGCATTTAAGTGAAGGGTTCTCCTATTATTGCAGAGAATGCAAAATATATTATTATGTAGTTGGGGAGCAGGCTTTTAAAGTGTGCATGCAGTTCAAAGTTCTCTCAGCACCAAGAGAATAGGTTTGCTCTTTTAAGCTGAAGGTAGCTGAACTGGACCAACTTTAAGCAGAGAGGCTCATAGATGAGACCTACAGAGACATGGTAGAGTACTCCCATATTAACTGGGACAGCCTCTGCGTGGCTGCTGAGGATGAGTGTTTTGGAAAAAGAGGGAAGTCTGCTGGGAACGCAGCAGGGACCCAATCTGTTGGACAAGACCTGGCTTCCAGGCAGTGTTGCTGTATCCTTCTGTACCGAGGAGGCTCCTGCAGCAGTGGTGATCCCTAAGGATAAGGGAAGCTGATTGTGATAGTGGGAGATTCTGTAGTAGATGCAGTTAAATGGATTTCTGATGTAGGATGTTCGAGGAGGTTTACTCTTGAGGCTATCTTGCCAAGTGGGACACTGAAATACAAGATTTCTGTGATAACATTCTCTGTAATACCTGCCAGATCCGTGTGTGGGAACTGGTAAGACATGACAACCCCCATGTGTGGATGACATAATGGTGTAAAAAGAAGGGATTGGGTGTGATGGGAGCTGATGAATCTCTTGGGACTGAAGGCATCCTCCCAGGAGGAGTGCTGCACCTCAGTCAGGACAGAATCATGCTGTGGGCACTAAAAATTAAAAAGAATGTAGAAGACTAGAGGCGAATCCAGAATAGCATCTCTTACTGGAGTTCAGACTGGTCTTGCAGGAAGTAATGATTTTATTACACCCAAGTATTCTTTCTCTTGCTTACCTGAATGAGGCACGGGCCTGGTCTGTGTGAGCAACTGAAATCTTCCAATCTCCTGACTTGTCCTAACTTCGCACCTTCCCTAACCTTATTTCATGTTCCCTGTTTGTTGTTACTGTCCTGATCTAAGAGTTGGTAGCACGGTCCTGGAACTGCATTTTTTGCTATTACAGGCTGGGATTCATTCCCAAAGACATTCCATGATGCTTTTGTCCTGTAATATTTTTATCCTGGTAAACTGCATGTACAGAGCCACTTCCCTGCCCATACATCTTAATCCATCATTCCTGAAAAGTAGATACTGACAACACTATCCCATAAGTTACCCACTTGTGGGTAACATGTGTGGGATGTCTGTAACAGAGGATTGTTGGTTGATGCCAAATACAAATTTTTTTTATTATTTTTCAGGCTTCTAGAATGAATGTGGAAGCACTTCTAAGGTCTGCTTTACTCCATTGCTCAGTATTGCACATGGCAGCTAACTGGCATTGCAGGCAGATTCATTTCCCTTTCCTGTACTTTGCTATTACATTATTTATTTGCCTGTTGGCTTTTTGAGCCCTTATTTGCTCTCTACATTTCTCAGGCTCCAAAGACTTAATTACCTTGGTAGGAATACCTGAATCTATGAAGGCAAAAACCTATTGGGTAAGAAGGAAGCCACAGATGGAGATTTTCAGACAGTACAATGAACTCAATTTCCCACTTTTTCCATTGAAATTAATGGAAATTTGTGCGCTGAGGTCTCTACATTGTTTTGAAAATACTATCTTTTTGTCAGTCATTTGCTTTATTTGTTTTATTATCTCTCTAGGACTGAACAGGCAGTGGAATGCTATTTAAGTATACTGCAATTAGCAAAACCTGAGATGTTAAGGCTGAAAATAAGGTTTAGTACTTTTTAGTAGTCAGTTTACAAATAATTCTTTCTAGTTTGTTTTACCTTGCAGATTCTGCTTCCTAGAACCAGTGCACATTTAAATGCTCTGTGTACATCTGCATTTAATGTTAAACTTGGCTAGAGAGGCTTATAAATATTCAGTTAGAATTATTGGGAAAATAAAAAGAATATTTTATTCATCTATAATGTCTATTGATTTTTAAATAAGTAGGCATAATATCTATTGATTTTTTTTTAAGCAAGTTGTACATTGCAATTTAAGCAGACTAGACATAAATGCTGGCTAGCCTTCTTACAGCTTCAAGCAGGGGAGTGAGTATGATTTGAGTTGCTTTATCTCCAGCTGAAAAATATTCCAACACCATGTTAACAGAGCAGTGCACTTTCCGAGGGGCTCATCTCCTAGTTAGACAGCAGACTTACTACATCTGAAACCCTGCTTTTTTTTCTCTGAAGATATGCATTTTTTTTGCCAAACCTCTGATAGTTCTTGTCTCTGTGTGAGCCATCTCAGTATTTTTCTTAGATAAACGTCAAGCTGATGTTTTAATTTGTTTCACAGAGAAATACTTCTATAAAAATAAATGATGGGTAGAAAAAAACCATAGTCTAATTCATTATTTAAGAAGACAGTGGGGAATTACTAACAGTGGAAAAAACCTCAAGGCTGTTACCTGTGACTTGTTTTTTTTAAATCATATAAGTGAGAAAAGACCATTTAAGATGTTAAGTCACTTAGCATATATGTAAATCTCCAGTAACCCCAGAGGCTGCACTGGGATTACTTAGGGTTTATGTATGTTACTTAAGTCCCTCTGTAGCCAGTCATCCATAATTTCTGGACTAGATGGTGGCTTTGCTTTCCAATGTTAAAATTCAGAATTGAACAAATACAAAGTCCGCATTACAAATAAACCCTTAAATCCCAAAGGTTTCTGTCTGAAGCTGTCTAAGTAAACTGAAATACTTCAAATGCGGTGGTGGATTTGGTGTAATGTTTTAGCTTCAAGAATAGGATTTAAATGTGAATCACCATCTTTCATTTTCTTTGCTGTGCTTTTACCTTGTGAGAAATGAAAAAGCGAAAATATGTTAAAGAACTTTGCACTTGTTGCAATTGGAATTTGTTGGAACTATTCTGTCAATTTCTAAACTGTTTTATGACAGAAGAAAATAAGTTATCACAGAATTTAAATTTATAGGAGAATGAATGAACTTAATTCAGTTTTTATGTATGCAATGCATGATTTTACAGGACCACTTCAATTCTTTTAATGATCCTTGATTCTGGCTGCTGAAGTTACACTTGTGAGAATTTGGTGAGCACCAGTACAGCTTGTGGTAGCACTGGCTGAGAGAAAACATTAATGTCTAAATATGTATTAATGAGTTAAACATCCAAAGGAAATAAGCTAAGGATTTTCTTGATGGAGAAGACATCATACTAAAGAGCATACAGAAAGGAGGTTGCTATCAGAAAGTTAAATCATGAATCTTTCTTTGCAAGCTGTTTAGGTTATTTCTTCACAGTTGGCCACTAAACTTTTATCTTTTTAGCTTTTTCTTTATAGTTTGGTCCCTCTCAAAAATGCAAAATGTTCTGTGAAAAGTCTTAAAAAGCATTTTTTTCTCATTAGTGGGTGTCATAGAAATTGTGTTTAACATAGAATTATTTTTTAATATCTACAACAAATATCCTTTATACAAAATGTCCTCATACGTGGCAAGCACATCAAAATTTAACTTCTACTCTGAGAAAAGCTGTTGAATTGGGGATGATTGTTAGTGGGGTGGGATAAGAAATTGCAACAAAACTTGAAAAACAACAGTGAGAAAGCTTGGTTAGAGGTATACAGCTGTTTTTTAGCACCACTTTTGTACTTAACTGTTTCAATGTACTAAAAATTTTCCTGTTACATGGGTTACGCTTTACATGCTGATTTTTCTTTCCAGTATGTGTAACTTTTTGTTGGTTGTATGAAATGTGTATCAGAGAAGCACAGGCTTTGATTCTGCTGTTCTAGTTCTCCTGTAGCGCATTAAAGATGTTGAGTTAAAAACAATGTATTGGAGACTTTTTGACTCCCTAGAAGCTATTGTGAGCTAAGTGCTTTAACCATGCATTGAACTGAACCTGAAAGTAAGAAGGAAGAATTGATTAGACCAGCTGTTGTGCTTTCTGTCAGGTTCCAGAACAGCCCCTTCCCAAGTCCTCTTTCAATGACCATTTTTGTACACGAATTTGCAAGTCTTGCAAAGACTTCAGAAATTTCTTCTGTACCTGTAAGTGCAAACTTGGAATATACCTTTAAAACCTACCTTTGAAGCCAACACCTGAATGGAAAAAACCTTGCAGTTTCTCTGAAAGGTGTAGAGAATGAGGAGAGCCGTGTGCTCGATAGTATGGAAGAGTAATGATGGTACAGACAGTCCTCAGCACCTGAGAGGCTCTTCCTGGTGATGAAGTCAGTATTTGTTCTAATTTGAAGTACAGTAAAGGACAGAAGACAGAAGTTTTAGACATTGATTAATACCTTTTGTCTTCATATATTTTCAAGAGAGTTCATAATTGTAATTTAAATGCAACAGAAAGAAAATCCTAGCCAGAACATGTCCTTGTAATAGAATCAGCTGTTTCTGTCAGTCCATTACAGAGCACACTAATCGCCCATCAGAACTAAAAGTCATTAGGCACAGTCTGCAGTTTCTCAAATCTGTGCTGTGGGAGCAAGTGCCTGTATTTTACCAGTACTTTAATTGGGGATGATTTTTCCTTTACTCTGAAACAGATCTCTTGGCACCACGTAAGTCTCAACTATCCAACTGTATTAAATGTGAGAGTGTTCAGAAAATCTGTGAAAGATGTTTCATGTGTCACATGCTTTTTCATATAAGAACTCTTAGTGTTCCAAAAACCTTAGCTCACCTGACAGTTGCACAATTTATGGTATACCTGAAGGACAGGACTGGATGTGGTTATTTAAAAATATGCCCAGGGATGAGGTCAGTCAGTGCCTATGGTTCCCAGCTCTGCTGTGTCTCATTTTGAAAGCATTGGGTGTTGCTTTCCTGAGATACATTGCGCCTCCTCTAAGCCTGAAGATCGTCTTGCATACACCAGTATAAATAAACCTTTCACCGCCCTCAGTTTGATCTGTAAATTAATCTTGTGTTTGACCTAGCACCACTTGTTTCACATTTTATATTCCACCTCGGAGCATTGTCACATGTGAATATGACTGGCAGTATTATTCCCTTGAAATTAAGAGAGTCCAAGATTATAATTTTAAAATTAGGGTAAGGTTGGTGGTTATTATAGTTCTACCTCACCAAAACTGAGAGGATCATTTAATTGCCATTTTTTTGGTTGTTTTTATGGTTAATTTACATATTCTGAAGCAGATAAAGTATTTGTTTGAAAATATGTGTGAAAGAGATGATAGGAGAGCATGTTTCAATTTAATGTTTGTTTTTCACTGAAAATGTTGTTTTCCAGAACTCATTATAAAAAGGTAGTTGTAGAAATACTTTGTGTTACAAGTCTGAAATGAGTCACACCAAGTCTGTAACCACCTTGTATTTCCAGGGGATGACAGTCTTCCTAGACACATAATACAAATGTAAGACTTCTCTGGCTATTTGCTTTTGCTGTAAAAAATATTTATTATCTGGGAATGAAGCAACAGAGCTCTTTCTTTCATCACTTCTGTCAAGGTTTTATGTTTCAGTTTGGCTGCAGTTTGGAGCCCAGCAGACATAAGCAGTATCAGAGACCATTCACGTTTGGCGTCAAAAAGGGAAGTTAAAATTCTGCTGTCGACTTACAAAGATGTAAATGCTGGCTAGCATCTGCTTATTCTGAATTTTCACATGGTTCTCAGCATGTGGCTTTCTTTGAGTGGATGGCCTTTAACTATTCCTTTGCAAAAAATGATCAGAGCACCTTTTGCTTGTCCCTCCTTCCCTCCTTCTGTTGAGAAGCAATGATTTGAGAGGGGTAAGCTGAAGTGCCTCATGTAGACTAGCTAAGCAATGAAAAATTACATCTGCTTGTTCTGTAAATAATGTCTGGTCAGAGCAGATGTAATTAACTACTGAACTTAATGGATGCCTCATGAGGTTACAGATGCTATCAGTCATGAGCTAGACGAAGGCAAGGGAGCTTTATATGCTTGGAAATTCCTTTTAGGACTAATTACTAAATATCTTTAAAATTGATTGCTTATGCTTTCAATTTCTGAGAGTGTTTTCACATGATCTATGTGGAATGGACTTGCTGCAGCTTTACGGGAGGATGGAAGACATCTCCATTGTCGAGGCTTTTTGAGGAACTAAACAGTTTCTCTTCCCTAGGACCTTCTTCCAGAGCTTTACCATTAGGAAACTTGGTCTTATTTCAGGGGTTGCCAAGCCATCCAGCTGTGTTGGGAGAGTGGTCTGACATGGATTTTCTTTTTGTCTAAATTAGTTAACAAATATGCAATTGTAAAGATAAAATTCTGTTGGTGTGTCGAAAGTCTTAGTCTAACATTGACAAAGCAATTGGTGACATGTGGAGTGCCTCTCAGTAGCAACCACCAAAACTTAATTTCTGCCTATCTGCTTCCCTCATACTTTAAAAGTGGGGAGTCGGTGAGTAACCAGTCTGGCAGAATAAACAGATCCTTTGGACTTTTGGGAGATACTTGCTGATGATGTTAACGTTGAGCTGACCATGTATCTTTTCTTGGTTCAACTACAGTGTTGGAGATTGTCTCTTAATCAATGTATTTCAATATAATTTTGTTGGTGACCTTTCATCTTTGTTCACAGTATGTATTAACTGTGCACTGAATGGACTGGTGCACTGCTGGTGAGCCAGCCCAGCAGTTTTCACGAGGCACACCTTGTTTTGTATAACTTTTATGTAGGATAAACCAGAAAGGTCACCATAGTCACCAAAATTATGCTGGGCTTGATCATTCGGTTTTAAACTCAACAAGGGATGTTTAAAGAGTTTTATAAATAAAGTTGGTGGTCAGGTAGACTTGATGTCAGCTGTCAGTTCTTTTAGAAACAACCTTTTAAGGAGTAGGGGTGTGTATAGTAGAAGTGACAACTGACTTAATCATAGATTAATATTAGTACGAGCCAACAAGGGAAAGAATAAAACTGGATTTGTTTATTTGTAATGCTCTTGGCATTTTTAGCAGCTGTGACTGTTTCCTTGTGGTCATTGCATGCCCAGTCTTGAAGGAATTTTTGGTGCAAGTCAAGACAGAGTAATTTTAAGAGCAGTTCCTAACAATAGCGTTACAGCTGCAGTCCTGTATGTCTCCGAGATGCCACTCTTTTCTGCATTTTCCAGAATTTTGTAGAATGTGACCTTTTGACTTAAATTTCTGAAACTGGTTCTGTCTGGCAAAATGAAAGAGAATTTGGAACAGTTGCTTCCATTATTTTGGATGAATGTTCTGTGCTGGGCAGGCTCCTTCACATATAGGGTGGATCAGTAATCAGCTTCATGGCCTTGTAAAACTAGAATTAAGTAATGAGAAAGATTAATGAGCTAAGCTATGTGCTTTACTCTTCTCAATATTCCTTCTCCCTTAGGCTAATCTGTGCAAAAATGTAATACATATAAGGAAGATTTAGAGCATTTATTAAGGGTGTTATTTCTCAGATTTTAAAATATAACCTGCCTTTTATTTACGGAGGACTACCATGCATCTTTCTTTTTATGTTGTTGATCCACATGCACATTTTGGGTAGCTGTTATTGTTTATTTCAGGGAATAAGTTATCATAATGGTCTTTTGAAGCTACTGCTGTTGCAATTTATGGATTGTCTGCCATGAGAGCAATTTCACCTTTTTTTCTTCTGCTCTGCTGTTTTTTCTATGCTTCTGTGCCAAATATAGGAGTCTGGGTTGCAAAACTCAAGCTGTAATCTTTAAATTTACTTTTTCCTGCAAATGAAATTACATCTTCCAAACATAATCTTTTATGCGCTACATATAATTTAAAAATAAGTTTGGCAAGTGTATTTGAAGAGGCCTGCTGCCACAGTTGTTTTTAGCCTTGATGAAAACAATAAATTAGTTTGCTGATGTCTAAGGATTGAACAGCTGAGTTACTGTACCTGCTATTCTTGATGTGACCAGGGTTCTCAGAGGTTGTCTTTAATATTCAGAAACCATTCGCTATTTAACCCCAGCTGAAAAGCTTGGGATCAAATATGAAACTAGCTATTTTCTTTACTGTGAAAAGAAAGAGACTGCTGCTTGACTGATAGCATGAAATTAGAGTGACCCTATGCTCTTAGTTCCAAATAACAGAGATAGGAATGAATCCTGTGGAGGAAATGAATCTTGGAGAATTGCAAGTCATTCATTGTTCTGGCTAGCAAGGGATGTGTTGGTACCACCCTGCCCTTGCCTGCAGATGCCTACTCCTTGCATAATCTGTAGCTCAGCTGTGGCAGCTGGTTTATTCCGGGGTTGGGCAACTCTCCATTTACCCACTTGGGAATGTGGTTTGCATGCATCGTTTTTATTGTCATCTGTCTATCCAAGCTTGATGTGTGGCTTTAGTCGTGTTTGTTACCATGAGTAGATTCAGTCTGGCTCGTGGTGTACTGTGTAATGTTGTATTTTGGGCTTCCAAACGTGATGCAATGTAAAAAATATGAAGCAGACAGTTCAGCTTCCATATACATACATACATATGAATATATATATATATATATATATATATATATATATATATCGGAGTGGGCACTGAAAATATTCTGAGGAAAGTGGGAATTCTTGTCTGTTTTGAGATTTATTCTGGAATTATTTTAGGTCAAGTAACCAATACACTTAATCTTACGGAAAACCCTGAGGTTAAGTGATATGAAAGGTTAGTGGAAAACTTTTGGAGGCATATATTCTTGACAGATTAATGCACAGATGTGACCTGGATCCTTAGCTTTGCTTACAAAAGAAGAACTTTGTGTTACCCAGGCAAGAGAGCTGGTGGGGGAGGGAAAATAATTTGTTGCATTTGAGAATTTTGCTTAACATTTAAAGGGCTTTTAGCTTTATTTTCTTCTGCAGTAACTATAATCTGAAATAAATCCAAAGGCGCTTTTTTTTATTTTTTATTTTTTTTTTTTAATTATTTTTTTTTAATTATTTTGACTAGTAAGGGATTTCTAAGCTGAACAGAAGAGAAAGGCTGGAAGATGATAAAAACTTTAAATGCATCATTGGCTGATTCAAGACCTGTGAGTTTGAAGCTTGATATAAACTGATTATTTAGAGAAATAGGGTTGCCTGTTAGTTCAACAGCTGAGGTTTTTTTTCACCGTTTGGTTTTATATGTTAATGTTCTTTGCAAATGGCATTTTTTACAGTCAGACACGTAACTTCTGTTGAGGTAGAGAACTAATCCAAATAATACATTTAATTTGCTTTGAACTTGTATTTAGGTTAACAGCTATACGGTTAACTATTCTAGTGCCATGCCCATTGAACCAGAGGCTGTGGCACCCTGTCACCACGAAGGGAAGGGCAGTTCCAGACAGTTTGGCTGGTACTGGGAATACAGGAAGATGCGCTGGGACTAAGCTATCCATGGCAATTCAGGATTTGTGTGATTGCACGCGTAAGTGTGCCAGTGTGGGGAAAGGTCTGGGAATTAAACTCTGTGTCCTCTCAATATTTTGAATGATTTGGCAAGAACCTGGGTATTCATTTGCAGTATTGTAAGTATCTCTGTAGCTATGCAGATGATGTAACAGTAGGATCCAGAATTTAGTTTCTAAAAAGTCAGTAAATTATAGAAAATATCTGCAGCATGTTCCATAGGTTAAGCCGACATTCAATACAGATATGGCTTTAGTGTTGCTGTTTAAAATTCTTTGCTGATAAATTTGGGAAACAAGTTCAGATGTAATCATTTCTAGAGAGAGAAATTGAGAAGTAGTGTTTTTAATAACCATTTACAATGATAAGGTGAAAAGAAGGAAATTATTTTTCTTGACAGATTCTGATAGGAGAAGCTTAGTGCAGGGTGGGTTTTTTTTAATCACCATGCAAAATTTCTTTCTGTTAATCTGATGGATGGATTACGGTTTGTCCTTGCATGGCCAGGTTGTATTTTCCATCAGAACTGGAGATTCCAACCCTCATTATATCATTTCTGTAATGCAAATGGTTATGTATAGAAAGAGATTTAATTAATCCCCTGCTGGTTGGTAGCATACCCTAAAGCAAACATAGTCAGCAAAGGAAAAATATTAAAACATGAGTGCACAGTACCAGGTCAATGACTGTCAGTGAAATTTCATCATCTGTGAAATATTAACTTATTAACTGAAATGTATTTACTGTTACAGCTGTAAAAATATTTGTCTGTTGTCCCAACTGGTATGATAGTGAGCTACCTTGCAAGAAAGCCAAGGTCAAAGGCAATGTGAGGACTCATGCTGTCCACTCTGGCAAAAATATGGAATATTCTGAGAGTTGCGATGCTTCTCACTTTGATTTGAAAGGACTACATTTAAGCTGCCATCAGTGCAGACTAGCATCCAACTTTGCCTGTGGGTCTGTGCCATATGCGCAGCAATATATTCAAGGACAAATTACAAGACGGAGAGAAAGTGACAATTTTGAGTGATAGGCTCCTGTTTTCTTCACACTTTTATAACATAATGTATCTGTTTAAAGGATATGGGTTGTATTGTAGGTCAGTGAACAAATAGATTTCCAGATTTTATTTCCATTTCCTATTGTGTGCATATATGTATGCAAAAAGCCAGCACCCTCTGCTGCCTGAAACATTCTTGTTTTCAGATGCAGTTTTTGTATGCAAAAGATCACAATAGAATAAATTTTCAGTATCTATGCACTAAACAATATATTATGTAAACAGAAAAGCAGTGCTTAAAATGGCCAGTACATTTTCTGTTCTAGCTTCCTAGCTGCCTCAAAAATGATGGGTCCAGTGAGGATTGAGTCCTATTGTGAAACCTGAACTGTAGGATGTTACGGTGTCCAACTGATTTTATATCTGCATGATTTGAGATTATGAACTTGGGATAAAAGGAAACAAATACAAGGAACTCTTTTGAAGGAGGGTATTTGAACCAGCTTTTTAGAAATTTTGCGATGCTGAATTTCTTTCACAAGGTTCATTTTTAACTGGTTGTCTGAAAATCTGCTGCTTCTTTTGTCATGTAAAGATCAAGTTACACGTTTAAAAATTATGCCTTGAAATATGGAACTGATACAAAAAATTAACTTTCAGAACAGTCTGTTCCTGTCATTTGGGTACTGCAAGATTTAATACACTTCTTATTTTTTTTAAGATCTGTGAAAGTAGTTATTTGTTTCCACTTCGGAAAGTTCTGTGTGAATAATGTGCAACAATCTTTTAAAATATTCTTATGCTATTTACCACTTTGTATAAATCAAGTGTAAACATAAGCCTCTATTTTAAGGGTTATATTGTTGACCTAGAGAGCAGGTGATGTAGAGGCTGGCTGAAGTAATAATGGTAAAATATATAGGTACCAGCAGCACAAGAGCTCAGGGAGGCAGATGTGCTGTCAGAAGAGGCGGTTTGAAATCGTGCATGACCATGTGTCGTTTTCATCAGAAGGGTGGTCTTAAATGAAAAATGTCCTTTAGGATAAACTAGTGTATTTACTGAAAGGATTGCAGCTGCACCCTGTAAATAGCATTTCAGACCAAGTAGTCACAGCTCAGCACCCTTTTATTAGTTATCTTCTTAAAATGTGATTTTATTTTTTCAGGATACATGGACATGTAATGCCAAACTCCTTTGTGGAGTGGATGGAAACCAGTCAAATCACACCACCTTCCTCATCGTTTACTATCTAAAATGTTTAATCTGTACTATAAAACTGATTCTGAGTAGAGTTTCACCTTTATAGGGTACTGTTGGGCTTTTATGCTTTGCATAATTATTTAATCAGTGGTTTTGTCGTGCTACTTCATATGTTTGAAACAACTCATCATTTTTAGAGGTAAACTCTCAGTTGGGTCCCATTGCACACGTTAAAGTGTTAAGCATCCCAAAACCCAGCTGAGTTTCCACCCTGTGAGCACATGCCCATCTCTGGTAGGCATTTCACTGTCTGTTCCATCCCTGGAGATCCGTGATGTTCCTCCTGACAGTGGACATCCTCAAATAGGTGACCTGAAATGTGCTCTCTCCTTGCTTCCATGTCCAGGCATGCTCTTCCTTTTTTTTCCCTGGGATGTAACTTTTTTAGACACTGACTCAGTGGTGATTCAGGAGAAGCAAAGCTCATGATTACGCTGCTCACAGTTGTGTAACTTCCAGCTCTGATGCTTTTGCATTGGCCCCGCCATTCATGGTCTGGTTTGGAGGGTTGTAAGAAGTGTTGTTACCAGCCCTGCTTTGGAGAAGCAGATAGGAACAAAAAGGCTTCTTGTTTCTCCAGAGGGCAGGAAAAGTGCTGCGGGAGTTGGGGCATGGCATGATGTGCGGCTGGTAGGGTTTTTGAAGGGGATTTTAAGACTAACACGCAATGAGGTGTAGTGGAACAACAGGTATAAAAATTGATTGCTTTGATTGTGCTCTTTGTTGTCAAGACCACAGAAGTATTAGATTTGAACTACTGCCTATTGATTCCACAGCTGCACTGTGTTTGTCAAGGTGGAGGTGCAGAATGAAAGCAATTCCTGCACGGATAGAATAATATTTCAATTGCATTGAGATGTCATCTGCCAGTACTTTTTTCCTTCCTTACTTGGAAAGTCAGTTGATCACATATTTCAAGGGATGGCTTCAGGAGCAAAGCCCAAGGCAGTCCTTCCTTTAATCTTGCATGTATTTAGTCCTGAATTAGCTACATTATAGGAAGTATTAAAGGCAATATTGTGTGAGTAAACCAAGTGTACAGTAAAGGAAAAGAAGAGGTTTGTCCACTTCAGTTAATGGACCATGATTCCCATGGTGTACGTCTGTAAGTCACCATTACCAGAGCTGTGCTGCTGCAAGGACGTGTTCTCCCTTCAAGTGACTTTTCAGCTCTAAGGACTAGAGCAAAGCTTGTAAAAACGAACCCTAAAAGCTCAAAAATTAGAAGGTAGATAAAGAGATTTAAAGGTCGGTGTTTTCCTTTTTCAGCCAGTACCATAAAATTTTGGGGCTTTATATGTTCATTCTGAAAATTTCTGGGTCTGAATGTGTTGGAATAAATGGAAATGTGCCGTTTGAGTAGAAAAAGTGCTCTCTGCTAAGTACTTTTGTTATACCTGATCTTCTTTAAAGAGGATAAATTAAATACATCTGTTCATATGATGTAAGAGAGAGATATATGCACGCATAAGTAATACGCTATATACACCAACAGTATAATACATAATATCTAATAGCTTTACCTTACCGATTTATCCATTTGCAGTGGCAAAAAGCAGTTGTTACTACATAGACTTCAAGGTTGGGAACCAATTCTTTCCAACAAACGCAACTGGAAGAAGTACCTTTTTAGAATATAAACCACACAACCTGTTATAGATGCTAATGATTTATTATCTTACATACTTGAAATGTTTTGATTAGATCTTGACAAGTTTGTCTGATGACAGGAATTTATTTCTTGATGCTGTAAGCTGTCAGCCTTGTGATAATTCACACATGAAATTTGCTCAGCACTGTTAAAGCTGTAATGAAATTTGCAATTGTAGAGTACTTGTACTTGAAAATAATAACAGCATGATTAAGATTTAATGATTTTATTTTATTATTTTTTTTTTAGTTCTAGTAGCTGTAACCTTTTGGTATTTTTAAAAAACTTTGCTAAGTGGTGTCTATGTGTACCTTAACACAGGAGCAGTGTTTGTCAGTAACACTGTTAATCATGGAAGACACTAGTTAAACACATGTGGAAAGGAGGTTATACCCCATTTGACGGATTTGGGTTGTTTTTCTATTGACTTTTTTCAGCATTCAGTGAAAAGGCTGATTTTTAAAAATTTTTTATATTTTTTTTCGTAGTGGGGAACAGCAGGTAGATCAGCATTCCGAAAGGCACGAACTGATGCGCTGCTGCTGCCCGGGGCGTTGTGGCGGGCAGAGGGGAAGGCGCCTGGCTTCGGCCCCGCCCCGCCCCGCCCCGGCAGGGCTCCTCCCCCCTCCGCGCCCCGCGCCGGGAGCCGGCTCCCCCCAGCGGCGGCC
>JAVJGJ010000030.1:24945656-24979028 GCA_035590215.1 Microhierax caerulescens
GCCCCCCGCCCCAGCTTCAACCCTAGTTTATATACTGAGCATGACATCAGATAGTATGGAACATCCCTTTGGCCAGTTGGGGTCAGCTGTCCTGGCTGTGTCCCCTCCCAGCTTCTTGCTGGGAGTGTCCTGTGCACCCCCAGGCCTCTCACTGGCAGGGCAGCATGAGAAGCTGCGGAGTCCTTGACTTAGTGTAAGCACTGCTCAGCAACAACTGAAACATCAGTGTGTTATCAACATCATTCTCATCCTAAATCAAAAACACAGCACTGCAACAGCTACTGGAAAGGAAAGTCTATCCCAGCCAAAACCAGGACAGTACTATGGCATCTGTTTTGTAAAAAAAAAATAAATTGATGTTTCAAGGATCTTTCATCATCAATAGAACTGGAAAACATAAAAGCATTGCTTTCATTCATTGTTACCTAAGGAAAAAAAAATCTCAAATGTGCAATAAAAATATTGATACTTCAAATGCTATACCTCATATGTTACTCAAAAGCAGCCTTGTCTTCATTGGCTGTAGCCTTCAATTTTCCCACTTAGAAATTAAACTTATCTCACAGTCTTGAACACCACCTTGAACTCCTTTCCACCTCCAACCTGCTTATCGACTAGTTTCCAGTCTAGCATTTTGTGTTTCTTTACCATGACCTATTGTGCTGATTTTCACTGTAATAGGTTTAATTTTCTTCATAGTATGGGTCTATCTTTTGAATTTGTGACCAGTATTGATAAAACAGTTATGTTGAACCCTACTTACATAGTGTCAAGACTTTTCTTCTCCTCACGCTGCCCCCACCAGTAAGTAGACTAGAGATGCACAAGAATCTGTGAGGGGACACAGCTGGGACAGCTGATCCCAGCTTACTAAAAGGTTATCCCATACCATATGATGTCATGCTCAGCAATAACATTTGGAGGAAGAGGAGGAAAGGGGGGACATTCAGTGTTACCGTGTTTGACTTCCCAAGTAACTGTTGAGAATGATGGAGTCCTGCTTTCCTGAAAATGGCTGAACAACTGCCTGCCAATGGGAAGTAGTGAATGAATTCCTTATTTTGCTTTCCTCGTGTGCACAACTTTTGCTTTTGCTATTAAGCTGTCTATATCACAATCCATGAGTTTTCTCACTTTTTCCTTTCATATCCTATGTCTCCCCTATGTCTCCCCTATCCCACTGTGGGAGAGTGAGCTATATACCAGGGTTAAACCACAACAGCTGTTTTCCCCACTCTGGTTCATAATACTCTGAGAGACATCCTGAAAACTTAGAGCCTCTAGGCTGTCAGGTACTCCCACCCCTGCGCAACGACTCGTGAATGGTTTTTGACAGGGAACCCCTGCTACTGCCAGACAGGTGCCAAGCTGTTTGTTGCTATCTGCTCTCTTCCTGTGTTGAATGGAAAAGCAGGGGCAGCACCTTTTAAGAATTCTAGGAGGAGTAGCCTGATTTTCACATCAGAGGATCTTGTGCAGACTGGCTAACCATGAATGATATGACTGCATCTCCAAAAGTGGAGGAAAACTGTTGTCATGGGCTGGTGACAAATTAAAATTAATGGTGGTAACTTGTATGGATCCATTTATTATTTCGTGCACCTATGAAATTAATTTTGATATCAGACTCTGAGACCTTGATCTACAGATGACTCCACTGAAAGTGAAATAATTACATTAATTTATTTTTGCCTTAGCTCATGTCACAAGTACACATTTCCAATGACAGTCAGCTGAGTCAGTGTGTAAAAGTTAATTGATTTCTTACAATATTTAATCAAAACTCACCTCAAGCAAAAATGCAATACCTAAGATCATTCCTGAAATTACAGTAAATCCAATATGTATCATAACAACACCTAAAGATTCCCTAAAAGAAACATTCTGCTTCTAACCTGCATATCATCCCTTTTCTTTCAAAATGAGGCTAAAAGATACTAAGAATAATTGCTGTATGAAGAACATATAATGCAAAATGCTTGAAGGTTTTCTAGACGTGCCAGTATAATTACTATTACAAATTGATGCTTCTTTTGCATTTCATATCTTAAAGTGAGATGTTACCTGAAGACATCCATGCAGGCAAACCTGTATCCTCTTTAATTTCCCAAATGGCTGGTGAAAGAAAAAGAGTATGAAAAGACATCCAGTGAAAGCAAGATAGTCACATGTTGTTTATACTGTCATCCTTTGAGGCAACCTGTGCAAAAAGTTTTTCAGAAACTGCTGTAGTCATAGTAATCAGTTACCTTAATCTGCTGATTAGGGAATATGTAGCGTTTTTCCAGCAAAGACAGTTTTCATTGGTAAGAATGTGTTACAAGACAATATTTCTTAAAATACATCAAGACAATTAATAGAAATAAAAATACATCCACAAAACAGTGTTTGTACTAGGAAAATCAGGAGTTGTAGGTTACTTCCTGTGAGCCTGGGTAACACTTTTCGATCCTAATGTGATAAATTGCATCCTGGAAATTCTGGTACAGTCTTTGTGATTAACGTATGGGAGAATAGGCTTGTGTCTCTCACCTGATGCAGAACTACTGAAAAGTGCTGGAAGTTTGGGACTCTGTGTAAATGAATATGTCAGAACACCTAACTGCATTACAGCATAGGAGTCCACTTGAAGTACCTGTGTCCACGCTTGGGTATGAGTCATTGTCCTGAAAGAAAATTACAGCGATCACTATTTAGAATTCAGTCTGTATCCCAAAAGACTTTGTGGCACTTGTGTTTGTTAACAGCGAGCAACCACACACTGGCATATTAGATAAGACTAGAAAGCAGCAGTATAGAGCACTTTTTTTTTTTTTCATTCATTCTTCACATTTCTGCAATATCCTGGCACTTCAGAACTGATATGTTCAAAAACATTTTGATTCCTACAAAGGAAAATAAACTGTGAGATTTCCAAGAAGCTCTCAATGGGGGACATTTCAAGTTTCTCTATCTTCTTATTTGGAATAAATATGAACTTGTCAATCACAAAGTTTCCTAAAAAACAGATTTTATCTCCAATTTTTTGATTTAGGGAAGGGGAAGACACGAAAATTACTGATAAAAACACATAAACATTATAAAGATGAGAAAGGAAACTTAGTTCTCAGTGTAGTACATACTTAAAAGGTGGCCTGCTACTGAAAGGATATAATGATTAAAAAATTAATTTTTCTTCCGTCTTTCTTTTTTCACTCTCTGAATTTAGCTGTAATTGGCTTTTTTTTTTTTTTTTTTTTTTTCCAGAAGGAGCTCAGCCTCCCCAGAAGAGGAAGCTTGTAAGTATAATTATTCTTTGTTTGTCACTTGGTTTGTTTTGAGCATATATAGCTCTTCAGTTGTGGAAATCATTTAAAACAGCATATACTCTGTTTCAAGAAACTGTCGTGCTCTTGGAACTGGCTAGATTGTATTTCTCTGAGACTGAAGCCTCTATTCATTTTCTTAAGTGTAGTAGGAAAAGTAGTGGTAGTGTAAGCTTACTTCTAATTATCAGCTCGAGCTGATCCTGATATGGAAGTAGCTGTGGTATTGAGTGTTACTTGTGCTGACATCACTGAAGTGACTCCATAGAAGTCACTGATCATTTGTGTGATATGGACAACTTTGATCGCTGCTTTTCAACAGTCTGTTGACAGAACTCTGAGTACACAGCCCCTGGGCTACGCAGGTCCAGGTGGTTATGGAGCAGTCAGTGTAACAGAGATGTTTTGACAAAGTAGCAAATGTCTGGAAAAGTAGGCTATTAAAAATGCGGTTTAAACAAAGGACAACTTTTTAAAAATGTTTAAGGAATTTTAGTGAACTAAATTGTGTTCCAGTGATATGACAGTTCAGCTTCTGCTATGCCTGCAGATTTATGGTGGAAGAAATTGCATTATTGATTGCATTATATAAAAGAGAAAGCTTTTGTACTGCCTGATATCGCATTTTGATTTAAAATTGTTTCCCAAAGCTCGTAGACTACAGACATGAGGCTCACAAAAGCATATAACCTTTCTTCCTCAGGTTTCTGGTTCTAATGAGAAATGATTTTCAGTCTTTCAATGTAAGCTATCCCCTTTGTATAAGAAACAGTGTTTGGAAAATGCTGTGTAGCGCCAGTGATTCAGGGTTGAACAATGCCACAGATCAAAAGGCCTTTTTTTAAAAATGGGGCATGACCAGACCTTTTTGTTTAGTTCATATGACAATGGTAAACCAGTCAGGGAGTTATTTAAAGAACATGAAACACTGGCTGATTTTATTTTATTTTTTTTTAAAACCAGTATGCCTTAGAGGTTAGCCTAACTGTATTTGATACATTTTTAAGAAAGGTGGTGCTCATGATTTGAAGATTGTGATGGTTCTTTGAGCAAATGGTGGAGCAGTGAGTTACCAGTAAGTTTTTTGTTTAATGTAACTTAAGATATTTTTGTACAAAACTTTTGGAATTGAAATCGAGGATGCCAGAGATATTCCCTTCCCTCGTTCAAGCATGGAGGTGGGTATGACACAAAATACTTGCACATTTCCATTTGATATATCTGAGATACAAATGAAGTGCTTCAAATGTGTAGTGTTTTATTTAGAAGTAACTAAAGCAAATGACTGAATGTTTTATTTCTATATTGACTTAACACCTTCAATTTTCATTACTTCACTTAAGTTTTCCACAACTGAGTGCCTTTTAAGCCATCATGGTGTGAAGAAATTTAGCAAGCTATGTCAAGAAGGTCCAGGCCATAAATTTTAAGCACAAGGTTGTAGCTATTAGTGAGACTGAAAATCTATCAAGAATTGAAGTGTCTTCAGTTAGTTGCGTGTTATCTTGTTGATTATTCAATTGCAGTTTCTGGAATTACTGATTCTGAAGTCAATTCTACCAAATAATTTCTTTCTGTTTGAAAGGTGTATCTGTTTAAGAAGTCATGAGTGCACTGTGGCACATGTATATTTGTGTCGATGCTGTACTGTTAAGTGTATAGGCTCACTGAGAAGAGTCTTGTGGAGCTGTTGTACATGATTTGCCTATCCCAGTATCAGAGTGCTTACTTAATTTTAACAAAATTCACTCTTAGTCTTTGAAGCAGGAATTACAGAAATTTATATTCTGTAATTAAGGGGAATAATTATGTGTGTGTGCATATATATGTATGTTAAAAATATACAAGTAATATGGATAAATCTGTTAATTCTGTCAAAAAGGGTAGCCTAACCATGTGCACTTAAATACACACTGTAGATAGTTCTCAGTTCCTGAGGCTTTTCCTCTGCTTGAATCAACACTGAATGCCATAAGCAAAAATAAATTCTGAAAATAAAATTTATTCTGAAAAGCCGCTGTTATGCTGTAGCTAATGAATAAGGATAGTTACGGATATAGCTAGGTTCTGATTCATTGACTGTCATTCACTGACTTTTGTTCACTGACAGGAGCAGAAGCAGGAATTGACAGAAGGATGAAATATCTGGCTTGGAGCCAGAAACCCTCAAGAGGTGCATCCATTTTCTGCACAAACTCCAGCCTTTGTAGCAGTTCAGTAGCAATTGTATATATACACTATACAGTACAGAGCCACCCAGCATTTTCTGTGTGCTGGTCTGGAGGCTGGGGTGCATTTCCTACTGTAAAAAGATTGTATTTGGGGAGGAAGTAATTGTTTTCCAGCAAGCCAGAAATGGAACGAAGACTTGATTGTTGCTGCTTGCTAGGTGATTGCTGTGTGGTTGATTGAGTTAAGGAGTTTTAGTCTGTGGATTAGCTAGGATATTTGTCATTGCTGAATGGAGAAGGGAGAGCTCTTCCTGATAATGCTTCTAACTTTTTCTTTTATCTGACTCTTATTGCTTCGTATTTGCCTGGGTCAGTATTAGTAGTCTCTGTTTTTCTGCAGGAACTGATTGCAGGCATGGACAACAACAGTTGCTACGCTTGTTTGTACTAATGAAAAGGAATAGAGCTAGATGTCTCGGTATTTCTGGCAGGAGAGAGAGCATGAGGGATTTTGTCACCTAAAGAAGGTCTTGGGTAGAAGCTGAGGAGAATGAGTGGTAGGATGGAGCCTGTGAAGTCTGTTGATTAGTGACTCTGCTTCCATATTAGCAGAAGAGAGCACAAGCACACTGTAAATGATGGCTTTGCCCTTGGAGATCTTGCAGTCTGATCTTGAAATAATCAGCACAGAGTGAGCAGGCATGTAAAACAGATGGGGGAATTGTGTGCAGGGTGACATGAAGAGGAATGCCTGATTATTTAGATACCATTTTGTTGTTAATGTGCTTAAGTGTGCATGTTTCTGTAGAGGGGTTATGTTTAATACACTAAAGGAAATTACACTCAGTTGTAGGCTGCTAAGAGATGAATAATACAAGTATGAGTAACAAGTAGTTATGTTCTATCTCTGGTGTGGTTCAATAATCAGGGTTCAAAGTTTTCCTTTAATAAATTATGCATATAAATGTATGGGTTATGTTTTCCCATGCTTTCTTCACAAAAAATAATTACCATTCATTAATATTTTCTTTAATTTCAAATAGTGAATTTGAAGCGATAGACCCAAACTTTGATCCCCATGCTATTAGTGGAAGTGGTTTAATTATTTTCAGCCAGTACCCTCTTCTGTTCTTTTGGTGCTACAGCATGTACAGAGATAGGTTTTTGTATTGTTGGCTTCAGCTTTCAAATGGTTTTTGATGTGCACCTGTGTGTGAAGTGCACTAGTGATGTTCCAGACTTGACAAAGGTGCGGACTGCGTGGCAAGACGAGGCTTGTGATGAAGCACTTGTGTGTGTTCATGTGTGTAACAGAAACTTGGCATCCAAAAGACCAGGCTGTGAACTGCAGATTTGCATTGTGGTTGCAGGATGCGCAGCACCATCGTGGAGCTTGCTATTTCTTCTGGTTGCCTCCTTGGCAAATCAGCAGTTGCTAAATTGACTTGGGGCTGTATTTGAGCTATCTGTTTTCTTGTTCAGTACCCCATTTGTAATAAATTCAGTTGTTTATAACATGAACTTTATTGACCCGTTCAGATTTTTTATGAAAATGTGGGTTTATATTGGAAATCCTTGTGGGTTTTTAGGCAGGGTCACTAGCTTGGGTTGCTGTAATTTTTGTACTATCTAAATGTAAAATTTTCTAAAAAGAGAATATTGGTTTCCTGCATTGTATCTAAAGTTGAAAAGAGTAATTTTTTTCAGCAAACTAAATTTGAAAATACAGTTTTTAATTTCAGGTGCAAGTTACCTTTGTTAATTCTTTCCTGCTATCAATCATCTCTATCAAATATGGTTTTAAAGTCTGTGTATGAACAGAAAAAGAACATGGAGGCATAAGAAACATGAAAAATAATGGTAATTCAGAGTATCCAGTAAAAATACACATTTAAATAAATCAAATATTGTAGTCTGCTGTTTTGATGGTGATAGGTGCTGATAAGAAATAGTATTTATGTCAAGTTTTTATGTCTGTCTTTATGAAATGTGGTAAGCAACATAATAGTGTTTGCTAAGAAATGTGCAAGGCTTTTATGGTGGCCTTTATGCCTTCTAATCTCTTTTTAAAGCAATTTATGTCCACTGTGGAGCTTGATTTCTCTTTTTCTCTCCCTCCTTCTCTGCCCGCCCGTTCTACTTCTGAATTTCCAAAGCTTCTTAGTTTCTACAGCCCTAGACATTTGATAGGGTGTTTCATTAAACAGTTCTTCATCATAATTTGTTAAATTTACCCTCAGCTTCCTGACGGTAAAATACCATACAAACACACCGAGGAATTTCTTTGGGAAGAATATGCTGTATACCAGTTTGTATCAGTTTCTACTTGTATTCTTTTCAATGCTTAGACCTTGGAAACAACAAGTTTGATGGCAGGGAAAAAAAGATCTGGCCTTTAGTGCTGGTTTATGTCTTTATCTTGCCATGCTCAGGTGCTTTGGGACTTTCCTCTGTATCTGCAGAGAAATGGAGTATATCATTCTGTTTCTGTTCATCTTGGCGGGTAAGCGTTTCTGCTGGGGATCGATCGATGCCATTTCCCTGCCAGGAGCAAGTGTGGTGCCTCAAGCGTGGAGAAGCCAAAGTGCTGGAAATAGAGGAAAAAAAAAATGGTTCTGAAAAGGAGTAGGGAGTTTTGCTACTTCTGAACTCTTGTTCTGTCTTGGATCTGGAAATACAGTAAGAAATAATGCCTCCATTCAATGCTTTCTGCGTGTGATACTTTTTATAGAGAAAGAGGTGGTATTTTCTAACCACTCCATCCTTCTCTGAGCTGCATAGAAGCAGCTCACAAGCAGTAGATCAAAAATAACCCAGTGCTCTTAAGCTGATATGTGGGGCTGGCTCTGGAGGTGGAACGTGCTGAATTATTCCTGCAGGGCTCTGTAGAGTGTTGCTATTCATGTATTTGGCTTTAAAAATAATTTGAAAGCATTGTTTCTATAAAAGTAGTATTATAGCGAATAAGGGGGATTTTAGTGTTATACATATATTGTAATCTCCGAGACAAAGAATTTACGGAGGTTTTCATCAAGGATTTAAAAGTGAGAAGAGTCTTTCCTGCGGTTTTTATTATCAAGTTTCCACTACTTAATCCAGGTTCTCATTTAATAGGTGTAATAAAATTATACATAACATACCGATTTTGTACCTTTTGTTGCGTGCTGTGCTTTCTCACCCTGAAGGCACGGTGTGGGCGGGCAGGGGCTCTGGTCATTTAAGGAACAGCCACCCTTAGCACCCTGGCCCTTACTTTTGAGGCTGGCAGTTTGTTCTCCNNNTGGGACATGGTAGAGAGGTGGTGACCTTGTAGTGTGGGGCACTTCTGCTGTGATTTGAGTCATGGGAGCATCTGAAGATAAGTGTTGTAATCTGAAATTTGATTTGGTTGATGAGTACTTGGGAAGATCAGTCTTTACCTGGCTAAATACAGTCTTTAACACTTTAAAGTCTATCAAAGATATGTATTTGGATTTTTCTGGGGGAAAACTACTTTCTTACAAATACATACTTAAAAAGTGTTGGCCCTCATTTTGGGGCAGTTTTGTTAATAGTGTGAAATCAATTTTGACCTGATTGAAATTGCTATTTGCAAATAGAAATGCAAGATTTGCATTGTACAAGGGAACATTGCCTCCTAATGAAGGTGTTCCCTCTGCGTCCCGCACTAACAACACCCCCCCACCCCCCCCAGTCATTTGCTAATGAAGGTGTTCGGACTGTGCCCCGAACTACATACACTCCCCCTGCTCGATACTTGCATGCTCCCCCCCCCACACACACACATTTGGCTCCCTGGGCTGCTGCGATTGCTCTTGCTCTGTTTTCAGTGCTAGAATCCATCGAGTTTGTAGCTGAAACACAGCTTGGGAGTTGCAGGAAGATGTTTTAAGATTAAAGTTGTGCGTGTTCTTAAGAGGATTGATTTCTGAACAAGGGATGGTTGGCGTGTTCCCCCGCCGGTGGAGAACAGCTGCTCGGCACCGCTGATGACTCTGCAAGGGCTTTGGGTGGGAGCAGTGACTCTATTCCTATCGCAGTGTGAGTTTTCAAGCTGCTATGTGAGATTTCTGCCAGAATCCTTTCAAGTGTGCCATTGCTCCCGTTGGCTTGAGGCTTTCCTTTTGATTTGGTGAGAGTGACTGTTCCTGCTCCTTGTAGCCCGGGAGAAGTTTGTGGCCGATTTGCTGCGGGCTCAGCCGGTGTCAGGACTGTCCCGCTGGCTGTGTGACAGGTCAGATGGCTAGTTTGTGTCTTGGACTTCTCTGCACCTTCGTCTCGTACCAGTGGGCTTCATTTCCTTTATCTGGATGCTATGAATAGACTTGTGGAAGTTGTTTTTTCGTGGTTTTTTTTTTTTAAATAATCAGGTTTTTGACATGATCCGTGTGATTAATCTGGACCATTACTGAACTCCTGAGGTCTCTCTGACACTGGGGGTATATGAAGAGCTTGGAATTGCGCTGATTGTTCTGTGCTCTGCGTTGGAGTGATAACGGTGGGCTCTCCTGCCCGGCTCTAAGCCTCTTATGCTGGGAAGAATCATAGTCTATCAGCACAATGATGAAAAGGAGGAAACAGAGGCTTGGAGCCCCGTCCCTGCGGATCCAGTAAGGACTGTTGTGAAAAATAATTTGCTCTTAAATGTTTCAAATTGAAATGATGAAGAAAAACAAGCCAGAATTTTCTGTGGCCAGTAGATACTGCTTTTATTTGTTAGAACTTTATCTGTCATGATTATTTGGCTGTACATGAAATTTCATTTGGAAGCTTTAACATTTTACTTTTGTGGAGCATTTACCATGAAGCATAGCCAAAAAAGAGCAATATTTAGATGTTTTTAAATGGAATACATTGTGGTTAAGTTTTGTACCAAGTATTCATTAAGGTAGTAAAACTGAATGTTTGTAACTCTTTCTAGTTTGATCACTCTTCACATTTAAAAAGTACTTTTAATAACCTGCCAGAAAGCTATCACAGGGCTCAAATCTCCAGAAACCTTTGCAACCTTTATTATCTTTTTAAATTAAGAACGCTATTGAAAACTTTTAGATTTGAAGCAAAAAAAAATCTTTATTTACATTGCCACATTTATTTCTACAAATGGAATTTAAACAAGCAATCCCTTTGTAATGTTTCTGTCCTTTATAAATGCTTTGAAATCTGTTAATGAAAATGCTATTTATGGTGTTCATAATTATATTTGTTATTACTATTACATAAAATTAAGGAAATTGTATATTTATGTTTATATGTTTATAAGTAGAGCAGCTTAAACACATCTATTCACATAGTGAATGGAGGAGCATGGCAAGAGGCAGGCTTAGACTTTTCTGTCTGCAGACTATAAAGCTTATTAGCTATTTAAGCAGAGAATGCTAGTGGGGAGGATTTCCAATATGTAGAGGTTACTTACTGATAAGTGTTTGGATTCATTAGGAAATTTAAAGCAAGGGACAATGACAAACATGCTTGTCTTCAGGACTTCCAGTGTGAATAGTCTGAATACTAAACAAAACTGAAGCAAGCCTCAGATTTCCCTTTTGGTGACTTTTATGTTTAAATATGGTAAATAGAAAAATTTTTCATCCCTCAATCAAAATTAAAGTTATTGTTGTAGGAATAAGGCGGCACTAGTTTGTGTTCTAATGCATAAGCACACTTTATGATACCAATATTTGTAAGTTACTTTATTTCTAGTGAAGGACATTTCATCGTGTATAGTTCAATAAAGTAGGTGTTAGAATCTCTTTTTTTTTTTCTGTTTATGTAGAAGTCTGCAGCTTTTTGGAAAGCAACTACTTTGAGAAATTTTCTGCGTGTATTCGAATGCGTGTTGGCTGCTAACCCCACAAAAGCAATATAGTTTACAGAACTGAGCACTGAGCTGGAATTCAGTGTCCTCAGCTGTAATCCTGATGCTACGATAGATGTGCTATGGACGAGTCACTTAACCTTTTTGTGCCTCAGTTTCCTCATTGCTAAAATGAGAATAAAGCCATTTTGCAGTGCTGCTTTCAGGCTTAATTAGTCATCGTTCTAAATGTTGTTTCCTAGTTAATGGTTTATGTAATTCATGTTTTCACAGTTGGGTGTTTCTGTTGTTGCCACAGCTGTGGCATGGAACCATGGCTTCCAAATTGAGAAGGCTGCGATGTAAATGGTCCATGTCTGTCACTGCTGCCATTATCAATTTGTTATTTTTTTCTCAATTAAAACTTTTACATTAAAGACTGACAGTGGTGCATATTCCAGGAAGCCTGGGAATCATTACAAAAAAGGATTTGGATATTTCCAGATTGGAAGATTTTCATAGTGGAAAAATAACATTGAATAGATATTAAATTGACTGAAAAATACGTTTTGGTTTGGATGATAATTGAAAGGATGACTTTTGACCACTTAGTTTATTGCATTTATTAAGAAGATTTAACTTGTATTTTGGAAGTACTTTTTTTTTTTTTATTCATTGACACAGAAGTTGTGATATTGACCCTGATTTTTTTTTTTTTTCCTACTGTGGTATGTTGTCAGAATCTCCTCTCCTTTGTTCTCCCACTGCCGAGGAAATGATGTTCATCAGCACATGTTCTCTCCTACATCTGCTCCAGGTCTGCAGCATCTTAAATTCCCATTTAGTGCTGACTGTGCACTTGTTACTTCTCCTCTAGTATTTTACCTGAACTCACAAGCCCAGAGCAATCCGTCTAGTCCATGCTACAGCCACCCTTTTCAGTGGAGGTAAGGAGAGGTATCGACTAGGAATTTCTAACAGTTTGTTGTTGGTGTAACCATTTAGAAACTTAACAGCTTTGTAGTTTAAGAGAATAATGACTAACAGAAGGGAACAGCCTTGTAGTTGTTATTTGCTTCTAGCCAGTTAGCATTCGGGTTGATTTTGCTTGTTGGTATAGATTTTGCTAGTTCTTGTGTAGTTTAAGGCCCTATGTAGGGAAGAAGATCAATGGAAACCTACCTGTGTGTGCATGCAAATTCCTGGTTGTACCCTGTGCTAGCTTCTGAGTATATTTGCAGCTTGCACTGTGCAGCAAAGGAACCCTTCACAGGCATGGCTGGTGTCAAGAAAAACAGCTTCAAAGTAGAACAGCCCAGAGTGGGGTACTTAAAAAGCTCTGCCTAGAACAGTGATCCTGTGCTAATGTCCTGCACTCTGTTCTATTCACTGTAAACCCACCAGTTTCTCACAGAAGCTAGCTGGCTGAAGTCTCCGTCTCCAAACACAGGCTCTACAAAGGGTAGTGAGTAAAAGCGAGCCTGTTTTTAGCAGGATTAAATATGGTGTACAAGAGTTTGTAAACCAAAAAAATGTCCAAACAAGCTCATTTTGTATTAAAGCATTTGAGAGCGCGGCTGATGCATTTTTCCTTCAGGATTAGCTCTTCCTCTGCTTTCTGCTTCTATGAAACATGCATGGCCATCAGCAGCCCCAGTGGAAACCTTCAGCTTCTTCACTAAGAGGAAGCTTCACCTAGTGAAGCTTTTGAAGACAAAAGCTAACAGGAGCTAGAGGTCTTCGTGTGTGTGCAGTTATGAAATCGGAGCTCAGTGGTACCTACTTAAAACTTGAGCCAGCACAGCCATCAGAGGGCTGGTTTTGAAGTTCACATACTGCAGTGTGGATGTAGCTGGTCAAATTTCAGTTACTCATCAGGTGGTAATGCAATAGCCCCTGGATCTAGACCGGTATTTCAGAGGGAGATTGCTCTTGCTGGCCAGCTCTGGCAGGAGTAACCAGAAGATGTGAAGTTGAACTATTTTAGGCATCCGTCCCTCTAATGGAGAATAACACATATTACATCTGTTGAGTGGAAATCAGGTTGTCAGCAAAGGTGAGGGATGTTGCACGTGTCTGTACTCCCTGTGCACTGGAGAGGTGCTTGCCCAGCGTGGCTGCTGCTTTCCCTCCCTGTTGGGCAGCACTTGGTGAAAATTCTTAATTAGGTGCTCATTTTGGCAGCACTTGGCAGTGACTGAAGAGCAGTCTCCTAACATTTTAATGTCACTGTCATCAATATAGTTTTAAATGAATTTTTGTTATTTAAAGGCTGGTAGTGGGTAATGTTCCTTCACAACAAGGGTGATTAAATGCAATTAAATGCTGTTTAGCACTGGGGCTGATTAACAGACTGGTAAGTAACAATTAAGTATCAAAATTAGATTATTGTTAAAGTCAATTGAGAACTGTTCTTTTTGGAGAGGACATGTAATGGTTATTGATGATTTTCAAAAGCCTTTTTGGTACTTTTTTTCTCTGAGAATCCTTCAACCTTTGGGCTTTTGGTATGGGTCAGTGAATAATTCTCTGTTTAAGAATAGTTCAAATAAAAATCTTAGTGTGAGGTTATATTCCGCTATTACTTTGGGCTCTCCTTGATAATAATACTTTTCACATATGGGGACCTTCCAGCCATCTGCTTTCTATATACTGAATGGTTGATGATTCACAGATACATGGCTCGGTGTAAGAGCTGAGGTCTACTATAATAACTTTTTATTTTTGTCCTTGTTGCTTTCACCTGTGCAGCTCTTGATCCTGTTTTATCCGGTCTTTCTTTGTTGTGGTTCTGTTTACTTGGTTACAGTACCAGTGACAGCCATTCCTGCTTGCTTAGAGCAAAGGTCCGTCTTGGCAAGTTACTGCGATCATTGATCTACCCAGCTTAACACCTTCAGGTTAGCCAGGCAGTGGGTCATTTCCATGGCTATGCAAGTGATACTAGGAACTGGTGGAAAATGTAACTAGAAGAATCTGTGCCTTAATTTTAAAAGTTTCTCACCTTTCACCTGTGTTGTATTGCATTTGCAGGAATCTACATAGGTTTTCTTGCCTGTGCTTCGTGGCGTTGTTGATATTTTTACATCGGCAGATGAACATCTGTTGGTGCATCTGACACAAAATCAGATAGCATGGAAATTCTGAAAGAATTAATCTAATTAAGATTGAAAATATTTTATACATAACCTTTGAACAATTGAAAAGAATGTAAACCTTTCAAAAGAGTAAAAGGAAATGTGAAGTGGCATGATTACAATAAAAATAAATTGATAGGAGGTGAAATAAGACTGCTATAGTTGATACAACCGTGGGTTGGAATTAAGGTCGTGTATCTTTAGGAAGAAAAGAGAGTGATGTCCAAAATTAAACTGTAGTATTGAGTCTCGTATTTGGGATCTGGTTTGCACTCTTTTGTGGGTAGCAGGGAAGTCAAATTACTGAAGAAGAAAATGAGGCCATGTTTCACAGCTGGTCCTCTTTATTGAGTTGGCAAGGCTCTGTATACCCATATTTGTCCTTTAATTTAATCAAAATATGGATTTACAACATTTCTTGACATCAAGTTGCTTAAAAGACGTCATGAATTAATTGTTCTAGCTTGGAAGTGATGGACCTTGACATTAAAGGAAGGTGCATTTCTCCTTATTTCAAAAAACTTTGCGCTCTCAGCAAAATGTAAGCTAGTTTCAGTAAGTCTAGAAATGTATTAATTTGTTTGTGGTAACAAGGATGAAAATATTCAGGTGCCATATTTCTGGCATCTCTGAGTGCTGCAGGTGAGATGAAATCTCAGTGGAAATTTGCTTTATCCTAACAGATCAAGGGAAGAGTTGGGTTCAGCTGGATTATTCAAGGGCTATTTTGATTTCATGAATTCATGCCAGTTGTGGAACATGTTCTTATAGGGATAGATGGTAGAGATTATGTTTATAGGAATGTTTTCCCTTGAAGGTTCTAGCCTTAATAAAGTCTATTGATACTGGCTACTATTTTTTTATAGCTTTGCAGAATAGTTTTATAGATTTTTTTTTTCCTAGCCTGTACGAAATCTGGTCACCGTTTGTGAATGTGATGGTCGTCAGATCCTTGGTGTCTTACTTAAGTAAAACAAAATAGGAAACCTAATGTTGCTCCAGAATACTCAGTGCTTGAGCACAGTACGTAGTTACTTGATCAGTGTGTAATTACAGTGTTACAAGTTTTGTATAATTAGGATTTTATGGACATCTGTGATATAATTTAAGAATATATTAATTTATCTACATAAAAAACCTATTCTGGGAAACTATCATTTAATCAATAACTGTGGTAAGCATCAGGAAAGCTTCATACATAGATGTTCAGCGAACGTACTGGTAGTGCTGGCTGCCTTATTTAAAGCCTTTTTTGTATAAGCTGTTGCAGTGGATGAGGGGAGACCTATATTTAGGGCTATGGCTTGTTTGGTGTGCGGTGTCCTCGGTGAGCCTGCTCCTGTCGCAGTGAACAGGCGGGCTTCCCAGGCATTGCAGGGGCCGTCAGCTCGCCGTCACCAAAGGGTGGGAATGGAGACGTTCACCTTGTTTGAGTGGGGTCTCCTGTTAGACTGTGCTTCTTTTTCTTATGTATCAGGCTTGCTGGTGTGTTATGTTGAGGATCTTGTAACTCCAGTCTTTCTACTTCAAAGGCAGTTGCAGAAATCCCTTCCATAGTATAAGGACGTATTCTCGGCATGCACATCCCCAAATCACCTGTGTTTTGGTTTCAAAGACTACATACATCTTACAAGATCAGGGCAGCATCTGTAAACAGGAGATGCTCTATGATTTCAGGGAAGACAAAAAACATTCCAGAATTCAGACTTAATGAGGTTTTTATATTTTTACTTTGAAATACCTCAAGGCTTGTCAAGAGTTGGTGATCCTATTTCTACTTAAAATTCCATTTAGTTTAAAGACACTTGATACAGGTTTTAAGAGTTTGTTTTAGTTAGAAACTCCTATTTGACAAATGTCAGAGGATTAATGAAGAGGACTATATTCAGCTTGAATGACATTTGGAAATTGTTCTGTTTTTGCAGCAAGTGATATCCTCCTGGTTTAGTACTTGATTTGGAACAGGTTTTGCTTTCTTAAATGTGCTAAATAATTGGTCAGAGTTGACTGCAAGATAGTATAATGTCACTTTTGGAAACAATGTAGATAAGCAATTCAGGAATAATGAGTAACAGAACAACTCTGTGAATATATCATTATGCGTAATGTGAAATGGTGAATTTTGAGT
Organism: Microhierax caerulescens; assembly: GCA_035590215.1. Lineage (NCBI taxonomy): Eukaryota > Metazoa > Chordata > Aves > Falconiformes > Falconidae > Microhierax > Microhierax caerulescens. The sequence goes on from JAVJGJ010000030.1 coordinate 24,962,192, forward strand.
AGGTAATCTTTTGGCAACTGAATTGTAATCTACATCTCACATTGAATGAATGAGTTTCCCAGAATCCATTTCTTTTTTAATGGAAATTTTTCTCTTTATTCCCTTTCTTTTGTACTAGTTATTATTCTTGGGAATAGTTTTTCCCATTTAGGAGATGAAGACTACAGGGTACGGGACATATTGGTGATACCTAAAACCTGACAGGCTCAGAAAACATTTTGTCTTTCTTATGCTGATCAGAAACTGCTTGCCACATGGTTGGAAATAGTGAGGCGTGGTGGCCTCAATGTTTTTTTATGTGAAGGTGATATGTAAATGCTAAACCCCCTGCATTCTGTCTGGAGCTGCAGCAGCGGAAGAGTTAAACCCCGGGGTTTGGAGCCTGAGGTGTGAATTCTTGTCTCCTTCCAGGCTTGCTGCTTGGCTGCCCGCCGTGGGACCACTTGCAGAGCATATAACCTGGTGGTTTGACCTGGGAAATCAGAGGCTCCCAGAGGGGAGTATGTACTTGGGACTTCAGAAGTTGGAGGGCTTTAATGTTTGCTAGCCACTTGTAAACCAAGTGGTTCATAACTGGTTTTTCTATAGAATTATTTTTGAAGGCTGGTACAGCTGCGTATGAGCTGACTTATTTACAACCCCAGCACTATTCAAAGAGTTTGGGCTGGTTGGGACAAGCTAGCAACTTCTGGTGAGGAACGAAAAGCTCAGAAGGTTTTAAGAGACTGTAGTAAATATTGAAGCTTTTCTTTCTCTGTCTTCATTCTCAAATAACAGTTATTTCCTCAAATGATAGTAGTGTGCTCTGTTCTGTACAAAAGTCTTCCTTCCACATAGTCTTTCCCTCAGAGACCTTTTGATCTTGAATACAGGTACAGAAACAACCTGTGCGCTGAAAGATTCCTGGCAAGGGAATTCTGAGAAAGAAGTCTATGTTCTTAACCAGGCAGGCAGGTGTTATTATTGTTGATAGACAGTCCCCTGCATTTTCCAAAACTTGTTTTTAATTGTCCTGTGAGGCAATCGGGTACTATTTTTAGTTTTGACTTGGAAAATTGGTGAGTGTGCAAACAGGCGCATTAACATCCTGTGCTGAAGCACTAATAGTAGAGATGTACTAATAGTGAGTACCTCATGTCAGCTTAACGGACTTGAGCTGGGGAGAAACAGAGATGATATGACACAGCTGCTTGCATTAGCATGGGACTATTCCTGCCCATGAGCAGAAGAGCTTTCAGATCTGTTTTCTTAAAAATTTCCTGTCTGAAGCCATGAGTTGCAATTTCTAATGTGGATAGATAAACCATTCAGTGAATCAATATTAACCTGAAAGCTTAGGGAAAGTTTAGAACGTGAAGAAGGAAAGAAGATTTCAGAGAAATATTGGACCATTTTTGGAAATTGTGTTCCATTTCAGCTGTGTCTTGCTATCCTGAGCTATGCTGAGCTTTTGTCTCAAATGCAAGCTCTTGTTTGAATATTCAAAAGTGTACCACGTCAGAAGGCCTGCAGCAGAGCTTCATCTTCTATAACATACCTTTTTGTGCTCTCTTTTCTACAGGCTGCATCTACACTCCCCTTTTCTTCAGTATGTCTCTATTCCTGTTTTTGCTCATTCACCTCAGAGGTGCTTGTTCTAGTCCTCCAAGTACTCCTTTCACCTAATTTATCTCCTAAAATTTTGCTACTTTGGCTAGTGGTTATCATTCTGTCATTCAATCCCTTTTGTGGTACTTGAGAGCATAATCTTCTACCCTAGTTTACATTACACTGTCATTATGAATTATTAATGTTCTAAAATAAAATCTTCAAACAGTAATCTTTGCTGTGGTGAAAGAGCTCTGTGTGCTTTTGTTTTCCTTCCTGTCCTTTCCTTTCTTTAGACCTTCAGGTCTTTAGAGCAGGGATGTTATTGATCCAGCTGTCTGGGAAAGACTGGCTGTGCAATGGGAGTTGCATTGTCACATCTCTGGACTGAGATAGGTATTTATTTGTATAAACACTAAAAAAAAAAAAAAAAAGTTGTGGAAGTAATAATTTTGGTTCTATTAGAAGACCTGCTACACAAGTAGAAGTGATAATGTATGTTTGGGTTACAGCTTGCCTGAGAAGGTGAATATTATTTTTTTGTGCTGTCTATTATATTGTTCCTATATTTGTTCCTGTGATGATCAGTTTTGAATAGATGAGAAATTTAAAATAACACAACAGGTCAAGTTATAATTCTCAGCAAATTTTTGGGGCAAAAGGCTTCAACCAAAAGAAATCTGGTAAAAATCCCTATCAGCTTTCATTCACACTTTGTTTTAATGCAACAGTTTGTCCACTCTGCTTCTGAGAAATTGGAAGATACCAGAATCATTAAACGTCCAAAAAATATTGACCAGAAATGTTCCTTTAAGTCACAAGTGCCTGCATTGCCCTCCCAGAGAACCTGCAATTAGTTTGAGCAAAATGGAGTTGATTACAGCTGCGTTCATCATGGACAGAGGAACAGCCCATGGGGATGTGTTCCAGCCTGTACCCCATGGCTCAGTGTGCGCAGCCTCTAATATCAAGATGGATCATAAAAGCGTGACCTGTCGCTTCTGCAACTTTCCCCTTCTTATTAAAAATGAGGGCAGCTGCAGACTACACCGTAGAAGCCCACAGTCTATTTTTTACGTACTGTTGTAGTAAGTGGTCGGTATTGTGAAAACTATTTTTATTGATTAATTTTGCAAGTCAAGTTTTCTCTGCAGAAAGTGCGTTCTTTGGACAAGCAGGTGGTGTTCATTTGCATGCATGATCTCTGCTGTCTCGGCTTATGTTTGCTTAGTAGTTTGTGTGTTGTACCAAACAATTTGACGAGCTGCAAGTATTATTTACTTACTAATAGTTGTGTTTGTATAGGTAGTGCAGAAGCTTAAATTTGGTTTTGTTAGAAAATACTTTAAAATTGCATAAATTTTGCTTAAGTTTGGATATTTTCTTCTTCCCCCAATCTATAAAATCTGAAAAATGCTAGATCTGATAATCAAGATTTTGAAGAAAAGAACGTAAAGTGAGTATAAGATGTCCCATTTATCAACGTTTTTCTTTTTCTTCATATCTGAGATGGTTTAAAAGGTCATTGGGGAGGTGGGCTATGCAAGTCAGATTTAAAAAATGAGAAATTCTGTTATATCTTTTTGTTTCTAGCTATATTATTTATATTATTTGTTCCATTTTTAATCTCTTACAGTAGAGTGTAGGAAGATTTGGCATTGCAAACTTTAAAATTTTGGTTTTAGTATTTTAAAATTACTTATTTTCTGGAGACTGCAGAAGGAATACTGTATCTGTCTGTTCTGTACTTCATTTCAAAGCAGAGTATTCACTTTGGGCCAATGAATTTATTAATTATTATGAATATATTAAAACTGCTTCTGTGTTCCAGAACTATAACATATATGTCCTCACTTAAATATAGATGGACATTAGAAGTTGTATATAAAATAAATATCTTCGTTAGAAGAGCTTCTATTTTAGGAAACATTACTCTTGTAATGCATCACCTTTGTGGGTTTCCCAGAATTACTGTGAAGCAGTTTATAGAAATGTATCAAACTGTAGTTATATAGAAATCAGCGGTCCAGGCTTGTTCTCATGTTCATTCTGGCTTGTACATTGTATATTTTTCTGAAGCTCACAACCATGAGCCCTTTTTTTGCCTGCCGGTTGATGATATGTTATCATGGCTTTCCCAGACTTTAAAATGAAAAGCTAAGCTTTTGCTGTGAAGATTCATATTATGCCAAAGGAATAACTAAAATAGGGACCTATTTCTGTTAAAAATTCATGGCCAAATTATGTTGTAATTCTGCCTTTAAAGCAGATGAACTCTTCATCTTTTTTCTTTTTAATTTTTGGGGTTTTTTTGTATACTAGCACTCATGATGTTTCCCAAGCATGGTTTTGATTCCTCATGTCTCTTCTGTACCATGGCTTATTTTGTAAAGTCTATTCATATCCCATGCTCTAACTTCATTAAGAATTTATGCTTGAAAATGTAAAATTCATCCTCTTAGTCTATTCATTACATTAGCATTCCCCTTGCTCCCACAATAGCTCTTCTTAGCCAACATCCTACAAAATAAGCTTTTTGTTTCAGAAAAGCCGTGGTAAATACAAGGGCTTTACAGTATCCTTAACATTTCAGCTGAGCCTAAGTGTGTTAACTAAGAAACGGGGAAACAAGCTGTGGAGTGGAAGCCCCTGCACTGGAGGTTCGGTTTGGAGCAAACAGCCGGAATTATACTTAGAAAATTCAGATCCCAGAGATTATTTTGAAAGTCAGGCTTGGTTTGGTCTTCTGGGTAATACTATGTCAAACAGGTGAAAGCACTTGCTACTAGCTGTGTAGCTACCACGTGTAGCCCCGAGCCGGGAGGCACCATATTGATCCTCGGCACAGTTGTATGTGAGATGGGTGTTGGAAGTTTGTGATCTTGTACAGCCAAAGGGAGCCCTTTTTGCTTTTGTGAGCTGGTAGTTGTGATCTGAGTAACATCAGAGCTCTCTGGTTCACCCACTTCAATACAGCTCTGTTCCCTTTCTTGTTTGCTTTGTTTTACTTCAATTACTTGTGTGCTATCTTGATTTAGTTTTAACCATCCACTGGTAGTTCTTCTTCAGTCCTCCATCCCTGCAAAGACACAAAGTGTGCTTGCTGCCTTTGCTGCTTCTCTGAAGTTGTTCTTCCAGCTCTGTGCTGTAGTTTCGCTGTAAAACAGAGAGTAATGACACCTCCTTTTTCAGACCTGCTTTGCTGCAGCACTCTTGTTGGCATGGGTTATGGACAATGTTTGTCAAGGACTGTGTGTTACAGGTCTTTGGGATACATACAAAACCCCTGTTGTGGGAGAGTTTAGCAATAGCCTGGTCTTGTTACTCAGTAACAAGGAGCAGGAAGCCAGGGGTGGAAGAATTGTGCAGAGAAGTGGGGCTGATGAAGTGCTCCACTTCTTCATGGAGAGGTTGATGCAGGTTGGAGAGGCAGAAGAGATTAGGATACCTTCCTGTTTGCAAATGCTGTTGCACAGTGAATTCATTAACACTGTATTACAGATTAGACAGAAAGTTTGAAGTTCATCATGATAAATAATACATGGTAAAGATGAAGAAATGCTATGGTGGCAACAGGAGGCTCAATCTGTGTTTTCCTTTGGATAGATTTTGGCTGGTGAAGAGGAGGGAAAAATCTTTGGACGAGGATGTCGAGGTTATAGCAGCACTGTGATACTGTTTCTCACAAGTGCTACTGTCATCAAGAAGATTTTGGATAAAATGTTAGAAGATTTCTATATAAACATGAAGTGACATTTTCAAAACTGATGTTCAGTATTGTTATTTTTCAAATAACATTCTCATTTTTTATGGTGTTTGAATCACATATTGGGGTTACATTTGATTAAATCAGACAACTGACATTTAAATCACACATGGAGAAGAGAGGGCTAGGGAAAGAATGTGAGTTCTAGTGACTTATTTAAAGAGGATAATTGACCTTTCCATGGCCCTGAGCCATGAGCCCAATCATCAATTTTGTGAGCTTGAAATAATATTAAGCTTATGTTATATAGAAGTTGCCAAACATCCCACTAATATTATTTGGGAAGAACAGGAAGGATATTAGCATACTAACATTACATTTTTGTAAATGAAAATACAAAGAAAAAATCTTTCTTATTAAATATTCGTAGGAGTTTGGGCACAATTAACTTTGTGTTTTAGCAGTGCTTGCTTCTTATCACTATTTGGTGGTGTTTTCGTTTAGAAAATATTAATCGTGATGATAGAGCTGTAGTTAACATCCTCTGTATCTTGAGTGAGCACAGTTTTGTAAGAGTTGTTTTAGGGGTATGAACTCAGAGCAGTTGCTTACACTTCAGCTGTGCAGTGATGTTGCAGTGAATTACTATTTCAGGCTATCCACTATGGTGGCAACCCCTGTTAGCTCAGTAGCTGTGCTGGATTAATGTTACATGAGGTTGGCAGCTTTTATTCAGGTATATGAGTGTACAGTGCCTGATAGCTAGTTCGGTAAATGTTTCTGATCCTTTGAATCATTAACTAGTGTAGTCACTAGGATGTTCCCTGCATGGGAAATGCACACCAGGGGAGGTTTGGTTGTTCTTCATCCCTGGAAAACTGGACCATCGGGTCTTAGTTTAATCTCAGATAAATGTGTCTTTGAGAGCCCTTTTATTTCAAGGTAGCAATTGAAACCTGTGTGAACCGCTGTAATAGAAGAGTATGACTCCAGTTCTGTACTGACTTGGGGATTTCTGCAGGTGGGGTGATTTCTGCCAAAAAAGGCGGAAATCTAAGATTGTGTAACCTAGCAAATAACAATAGAAAAATGAACCTTAAAGATATATTCAGCTTAATGTTTTCTGTCAGACTGTTACTTACGTGTCTTGAGATTGCAGTCTGCTCAGTCTGTTCTTCGTTTGGGTACGTCACTGTTCAAATAATAATGATGCCTCAAATAGCTCAAGACACATCTTCCATGTAATTTTTTTTTTTAAAGGAACCCTCCTTCTTTTTAGAAGCATGTAGGAAGAACGTTTTTTCTTATTTGTATTGAAAGACCAAAGTTTTTTGCTGGAGTTTTTACGCATTGCACAGTTTTAACTCTGTTGTTAGTGATACAGAGCAGATACCTCCTCAGTTCATCTGTGTTAACTTATGCTTCTTTATGTAGAATAATTTTCTGTGCTTGTTGATTCTAGCATTTAAAGTTTAAAATAAGATTTATATTCTCTTTATAGAGAAAGAATGTATCTTCTATTTTGTGACTTCTCCAAACTATTCAGCTTTGCGAGTAAAACTGCTTTAATTTCTGAATATTTCTAGTGAATAATTTGTGGGTTTGAGGCTATTCAAAAAAGTTACATGACTATTAAAAAAGTTAAGTCTGAAATATGTGACACTTGTTACAATGTAAACTATTCAAGTGATTGAATAATTAGGAAGCGCTAAGTTTTTTCAAATTAGTATTTCAGCTGGTTTCTGTAATAAGTTTTCCTTTACCATAATGTGACTGGGGAAAGTTATCTTCATTTGGAAACTACTGGACTACTTCATGTTTCATTCTGGTTGAAATACTTAAAAAATATAGTCAAGAATATTTTGTGGGAACTTTTCTTGATATATAGTCAACTTAAGATAGCAGTCATGAGGGTTTTGGCCTTTGAGATACTCTTTTTCAAAATGACCTCAATGATCTCCTAGATACCACTTTAAACTTCAGGAGTTCAGCTTACTTTTAGAATGACAGGCTTTATTTAAAAGAAGATAGTCTTAGACCAAGTGACTTTATTTAAAGATAAATGTCGCTGCTATGAAAGAAGTCCAGAAAGTAATGGTTTTGTGTGGACTGTTTGCTTAATTACATTCTCATTTAATGTCAGGCTTAATTAATGCCCTACTTTGGTCATGTCAAAGATGAGAAATTGGGAAAGTCGTTGACATTGGCTATTTATAACTGTCCAGTGGATGTGTGTCATTAGGAGGACCTGGGAAACTACACATCAGAGAAATACTCCATCTCCAGCAGCTGCCGAAGTGGTCTGCAGGTGGTCCTTTCTGGGGACGAGTTGGGCATCAATTCCAATAGGTAAGGTGCGTTAGGGGTACTGGTGGAGGCTGAATATTCTGAAAAGCGAGTGGAAGAATTTTATAAGGCAAGAGGTTTCTTCAGGCCTGGAATAGCTCAGGATCAGGAATTCACAAAACCATATTAAAGTTTTTACAAGTTAAATAAAACAGAAAACTAGTCTCGTAACATGTTTGTGTGAGTACTCTCTTTTTCTTTCTTCTGTTATGCCTTCCATTAAGCAGAAGGCTATATTTTTAAATTACTGTGTCCGGAGGAGGGCAGCGAAGCTGGGGAAGGGTCTGGAGCACAAGTCTTATGAGGAGCAGCTGAGGGAACTGGGGTTGCTTAGTCTGGAAAGGAAGAGTCTCGGGAATCTTTTTGCTTTCTACAACTGCCTGATAGGAGGTTGCAGCGAGATGCAGGTCAGTCTCTTCTGCCCAGGTAACAAGTGACAGGACAAGAGGAAACAACCTGAAGTTACACCAGGGGAGGTTTAGATTGAATATTAGGAAAAATTTCTTCACTGAAAGGGTGGTCAAGCATTGGAACAGGCTCCTCAAGGGAGGTGGTGGAATCACCATCTCTGGAAGTGTTTAAAAAATGCATAGATGTGGTGCTTAGGGACATGGCTTAGTGGTGGATTTGGCAGTGCTTGGTTAACGGTTGATTTCATGATCCTTAAGGGTCTTTTCCAGCCTAAATGATTCTGTAGTGAAAAGTTTCTAGTCCTAATTTTGCAAAATGTTTTGCAGATGTTGATTTGCAAGATTAGATTTTGCTATTGGCATGTGGAACAGACATTTTGAAAAGCAGGAATATGAAGTGTTAAAGAAATTTCTCCTGTTTGTGAATCAGTGTTATATAATTCCCAAAGTGCTTTTTGCAGTTCCTGGGTAAGTGCTCTGCAGAACCATGTGAAGTCGCAAGATGGGTGGACGTTCAGCTTTCCGATGATAGCAAACACCCCGTTCCCTTGTGCTGCTTGGGGTGCCCTGTGTTCCCCAGGAGCAGTGGAGGATGGACAGGGTGTCACTGGGTTAACGCTGCTGTAGAGCAGTCAGTCACTGATGGCCATGGAGTGTTCTCCTAAAATGGCGTCTCCTTTTTGTGTCCTTCCTGTAAGGGATGTGAAACTGCTGGTGCTGAGTACGCTGCAATTACGAGTGATATGTCTTCAACTGCTGAGTTTTCAATTACTTTTGGAAAAAAGCACAATTAATGTAAGTGTAGGGGTTTTAGCTGGTTGTGGTCTTACTACCTGTAAGCAGTCAGGAATTTTTGTGGTGATGGGATTATTTTGCTAGTTAACTGAGCACTCGCCCCCCTTATTGCGTGGGAATGTCAATTCATGTTTAGCTGACAGAGGAAATCTGAATATTTTTATACTTTTTCAAAACCAGGTTTTATTGGAATTGGAAGGTCACATAATATCCTGAATATAATGCTAAATGCTGTTCTTCCGTTTCTGCACTTGATTTATATATGTTATTGTGTGGACACAAAAATGAATATGTTTATTTTTTCTCATCAGTCGTAGACAGTGGCAGAGTTTTGCCTGGTTGTACTCTAAACTAACTTTGTGAAATCAAACCAGAATATGATTTAGATTAATTTGATACAAATGTTTAAAAGCACTGGAAAAGATGGTTGTGTTGAGCAGAGATTCGGTTCCTGCAGCACGCAAAATCACATTTCCTTGTTTTGAAGCTCAGATGGAAGGGCATGCTTTGCTGAATCAGATACTGTGATTCTTGATAAATGTATTTATTAAAAATGTGCCATTATTTAATGGAAAGTTATGAACACGATCTAATTCTTTCATGTGATTCTGTGGAAAGCTAAAGGGGAGCCTACTGGGATTTCTTTCTCCCAGACATTTACGTGTATTTTTTAAAGGGCTGTATTGTGCATGGAAGGCAGTGCCAGCTGTTGATTGTCATCTTTCTCATGTCTGTGATAAAAAGCCACTCAAGAAGGCTGAAATATGAGAACATCATTAGCTTTCCTACTGGCAGAAGTGCTTAAAAAAGCCACAATAGAAAGAAAATAGATTGCATATTGAAATTAAAAGAAAAAAAAAAGGCAGCTACAATGAGGTTTTGTTTAAACCCTGGAAAAAGCAAAAACGCGGCAAGGAGCTTCTACAGGCACAAAGAGGGAAAAGTGAACTTGTGGCTGATGTGCAAGGGTGTGTGTGGGAAACCTCTGATGTGCATCACACATGAGTCGCAATTGAGTTTTGTTGTCAGAATTCAGCTGGTTGAGTTGTTTTGTGGGCACCAGGTGCTACGTAGGAGTTTGTGTTTACTGTGACTGACGTGTATGTGGTTCAGCTGACTTCAGGGGGAGAATTGGTTTCTGTTTTTAAACTGATCTTAGGTGGCATTGTAAGCTTTTTTTTATATATATATTTTTTTTTTAAATCCACTTGTGTTTTAATGATAGAAGATTAATTAAAAAAATAAGCAAAATGCCCCTGATGTGCCTCATGTAGTTAGGAAGCAGAAGGGCCACCATTTCAAAATAAAAACACAAACTAGGCAGTCAGTGGTGCTTTCTGTCAGACAGCTTAAAAACCGTGTGTGTTAATTCAGGATTGCAAACAGAGCCTGGTTATGGTTTTCCTTGAAAATCTTGTGATTGTAATTGGGCGAACACAGAGAGATGTGTATAAAGCATGTATGACTGTGTATACAACAAACTCCAGTTTTAAAGTGTATATATTAGGAAGGGAATAAATATCTCATTTTGCACTGCCTCCTAAGGTGGAGGGAGGGAGGCAGGGATGGAGCAGGGAGAAAACAGAGGCAGTGGAAACAGCAGCAATATGTACGCTTGCCTGCCTGTCTCACATTAATGGAACAGCTTGCAAGGTCTACAGGGAATTTGCATTGGCTCTGTCACTGGTATTATTTAGTTCCTTATTTATTGCTAGTGGCTTGATTGTGCTGTATTTTCCCAGCAATGAAAGCTTTTAAAGATCATGTCTGACTCCTTTTGGACAGTGCTGTCCAATTTTTCTCTGCCTGCTACCAGCATGTTGAGACGATCCAAAAGGTAATCTAAGGATTTTGCGAGTAATTCTTAACGATATTTTTCTAAGCTACTTGTTTTAATACTGTTCAGGCTTGCTTGTTTTTTTAACAGATTAAATGGTATTCCTAGTATGTTAGGTTTGATTCTTAATTTCTTAATGATTTGTAATTGTATTCATTGAAAAAATCAGTGTGCAGCTCCAATGATCATTCTTTTTTAAGGTATTTATTTAAATGTATTGTTCCTTACTTATAGTATGTCAATGTGATAAGGGGTTTGTTTCTACAAAATGATGGATAGATGCTTTACTGAGAACAAGCTGCTTTAGTATTCAAAGTAGCAAAACAGTATTATGATGATACAGGCAGCACTAGGCAGGGCTTGCAAATATTCTGACATAGCACTTACAGTCTTCTTAGAGATTTGCATAACCTCAATTTTTAAATCATTCTTAATACATTTAGCATTTTTTTTTCTTGGAGATGTAAACATGTTAACGTAGGCATTAATAGGATGAGTGAGTGTATTCGCACTACTCTGAATTTTGACAAAATCACATTGAAGTGTGTGAACTAATAAATGATATCAGATCTGATGCAGTACAGTGGTGTCCCTTCAAGACTGGGAAATAGCGACATAATTATTGCTCATCAGGTGCTCTGTGGAGCTTAACATACGTAGCCTGAAAACTTACTGGTAAGTATGGTAGGTAGTTAATCCTTACTAAAGCACTATATTCAGGTTTATGAGTAAATGGTTGTATCAGCATTTCTCAGCAGCTGGTTTGTTGATACAGTTAAAAATCTATGTAAAACTGGGAATATAAGCTTTGACTTGATCTTCAGTGTGACTTTTGTTCATCAGCTATCTGAAATTATATTAATCTTTTTTAGAGGATTGTAGCTTCTACGTAGTAATATATGAGGGGGGCTCTCTATTTCCTGCTATCTTTCAACATTTGTGGTTTAAATTTTATCAAAGTTGTCTTCTGTGCTGACAGTGAATTTTAGAAATTTTATTGTCGATGAAGAAAGATTTTGTAAATAAATTTAGATCTTAGTTGCAAATAATTGCATTAGAGATGCCATTCTTTTCAAATACAAGGTTTGTTGTCTTTTGCCTAGTTTTCAAAGGGAAGGAGCTCTTTGAGATTCGGGCTGTGTGTTGATCTCTCTGCTCCTAGCAGTAACTTTCACACTCATTGAGCAGTTGCAGCAGTGGTTTGATGGAGAAACAAAGTGGCAGAGGTAAAGCTCAATATTTCCTTATAGATTTCTTGGACTGGGCAAAGGAGAGGAAAAGGAGGCAAATTATTGTCCTGTGCTTCTGTTTCCAAAGGATAAGGTAGGTAGGACTTGGCTTTCACCTTCTTGGCTGCCAACTGGTGAGCATGGAAGCAGCATGGGCATAATGAGACTTGGCTCACTGTGAGAGCAAGGTGAGATGGGCAGAGACAAGGAGCGAAGGAGCTGGGTTAGTGCAGGTGAGGCGGGGGGGACTTGGGTGAAGGGTGACACTGTTACGTAAGACGATGACCTGTGTTAGACCTGCAGCTTATGGCGCAACTCGTTCGTTGCTTCTGTGTGCAGAACTTTGTTTTTCTAAAGCTCACTCCTTTCTAGGTGGTGTTCAGCATGCATAAAGGTAGTATTTTGTGAAAATTCAGCAATTATGGACTTCCATACAGAGTGGAAACCTGCAGTGTTTTTCATAAGAAAAATTAAATATTTTGCAATACCTTGTTAGTTCTGCCATTTTGAATTTAAAATTGGACACCAAGGACAGAAACAATTTGAAGAGATACTAACAAGGTTTCAGGTGCAATATTTTGTCAGAAAACTCCTACTCAAAATTTACAATTCCATTTATTTGTTAGTAGTTGAAGTACAAAAAGAAAGAAATTGATCTGTAAATCTGCTGCACATCTTAATGGAAAAGAGATGACTTTTTATTGATTCAGACACATAAATGAGTATTAGATATTTCAAAATGATCAAACGGCTCTATGAGGATTCATAACAGAGAGCTGCTTCACAAAGTCATGTGGTGGAAATCCTATTTTGCTCAGCACGGAAACCACAGGCTTCAAGTCAGCCTTAGAAATTAAATATTTCAGCGTGTGTGACAGTTTGCTGGGAATATCACCTTCTGCCATGCTCTGCTGGCGGCCTGCCAGCTCTTTGCCTACCGTCTTTGGGGAGATGGGGAGGCAGGTTGGGCTGGTCTTAAATGTATTGCGATAAATCGGCTAGTTCTCATGACATACTGTTATATAGTGATTCTTGCCAGGGTGTTGGTCCTGAAAACGTGTACACATATGTAGTAACTTTGCTCCCGAGAGTATCTGGGCTACGAGTGGTCCACTGTGCGTCTAGTGCGTTGCAGTGCTGAGACCTGGGTGTTGCTGTGTGTTAATGTTCTCAGGATCGTGGCATCTGGGCACTTGGAATAAACTACCATATTATTAAATGAATAAATACTTTTCCATTATAATTGGCCCCTTTTTAAAGCATAATGTTCACTTCTTAGTAGACTTCTTACTTTTAGAAATCATGATTGCAATTTAAATTTCTTCTGTAAAATTACAATCTTGGGGCATTTTTAGCGGCAGAGAAGTTTTTGTCATATCAGAAATTTGATACAATTCTCCTCTGATCTGTTTATAAAACTTCTGCATGGTTCTCTACTGCCTTTGTGATAGTTTATGTGCTCTTAATTCCGGGCTTCTCTACCTTTGTAGTTTTTAATTTGGTTTTGCATTGCAAGAAGGAGTTGCTAGTGGGATTCTGACTACGGTGCTATGGCACATTTCTCTATGTGCTCACATTTCTCTAATGATGGCTTCTGATACGTACTAAAAATTCTAAAGGGCTTCACTCCCATATGGCTTTTCCTACATTAGGAGGCAAATGGGAAGGACTCCTCTTTCTCCTTGGTACATTTTGTTGAAATGAGCTGTTTTGTGCAGCTGGTGGGCTTCTCACTGCAGCTAATGGTACTGTAAAAGTGAACCATCTGCTGCTCTGGTCAAAGTGGCTGGATTGTTTCTTCTTGAGCATATTCCCGGAAGGATAGACAAAGTCAAGAGCAAATTGTAAATACATAAGTTTGTCATGGGAGGGGTGACATAAACATAAATCCGATTTACCTGTCAAACTGGTTCTGTATAAATATTTATGATTCTAAGCTATAGAAGAAATACGATAATTCCTTGGTTCAAAGGGCACATGGGGTTGGTGTTCTAGTATCAGCTGTACTGAGTCATTAGCTATTGAAATTGGATTATGGAAAGATAAAGCATAATTCTGACATATTTAAATAAAATGTCTCTTTTAAAATCCTTTTGTTTCTTTGCGCTTTGGGCATATCTTGAATATACTCTTGCAATTTGACATTATTAACAGCAGCATAAAATTGTGCAAGTGGGTGTTTGTTGGTTTTGAAAAACTGACTTAGAATGATGGTTTCTAATGCTTCCTCGTTTTTTCAGCAGTTTAAACCTGTCTGGGTGCAACAAGCTGTGACTCTGGATTTTAATAATTTCACTTTTGTTTAGTGACTTTCTTTTTGCAAAGTTAGGACAGGGGAGATTTGCGTGCTGAAGTGACCCGACAGAAAACTCTGGGGGATGACGAAGGTGTATTTCTGTTAGGAAGGACGTGCTGGTTTCGTATCCACAATTGCCGTTGATGATCTAATTCTCTTTCCTCTTTTCCTTTCAGTGAAAGGGCAACAGTGATGCAGTAATTTGGTAATTTGTTAAAATCACAGGATTAACCACCGTTAAAGTGTAAAATAATCTTTAAGTAGCAAGACACCTCTCCAATCAATGTTTCTGGGGAAATCATTGTTTTTCATTATAAACAGTTCCTTGGTAAATGAGAAAAATGTTCTTCATCATTGAAATATTCACAAACAATAAGAGAAACCACCTTTCACTGGGACATAAACGAGTGAGTGGGAAATAGTCAGGTGGCCAAGAGCACGTAAATGGTGCTTTCTGATGCATTGGTGTGTTCGTGCTAACTTCTAAGCTACCGTAACAGGACTGTGTTAGGCAGTTGAGTCCATACATATCCCTTCAAATGTATTCAGTGTCTTTTTTATGCTGATTCATCTAGATTGACATTAAAAGCTGTGTGTGTCAGAAGGATGCCACCTCCTCCATATATACATTGTCACTTTGAAGAAAAACAATTAGTTTGATGCTAGCAGTATACTTACTTTTTTGTGGTAACCTAAAGCTAATCTTAAAAATGTGAGTCTATGCTATAATTAACTTTGAAGTGGCAGCTGTCATGCCACACATTTCCTTGCCCAAATGAATATAAAGTAAGAAGTGTTTCCCTTATGTTGGGAAGGATGTGAAAGACCTGGAAATCTGATGCTTTTGATAATACTTAGCTCTTTTTTTTTTTACCTAGCTCAGTGTATTAAATGGCCCCCTGACACTTCTAACTGAAGAGGAAATTTCACCCAAATTGCTCATACTAGTATTTCAAAATGGCCCTAGGATGAAAACAGTTTGGGGGGAGAAAAAGAATTTACCTTACCTTCTGATAAGCTCTTTATGAGAACAGTCTTTTGGATTGCATAAAAACATGATGGGTATTTTGCTTTCTAATGGATGTGTTTTGGGGAGCTTCCAGTACACGCTCCACGACGGGATATTTGTGCTACTTAAAGACTATGAAAGAAACTGGTGCGTCATGATTAGAAGGAAGGTCCTTCTAATATCCAAGATAAGTGTAATGATTCAGGGAATACACCTGGATTGTTTGTAATTTCTAGTTTATTTTGGATTCTGTCTGTGTAAACCAGATTTTAAATTAATTTTGAATACTGTTGGCTGTTTTCCTGCTAGACTAAAACCCAAAGTGTCCTACAGGGTTAACACTGAAGTTTTAAGCCTTGAAAGGTCTTTGTTTAGGTGGAAACTCTCTTGTACGAACACTTGGCTATTGCCCAGGACAAACCAGTTTTTCAAGTCAGGACTTCTGTGGAGAGGAAACTAAGCTACACACAAATGTGGATGGCTTCATGAATTATTTGGATCCTTCTCATGAAGGAAGCCACTGAATATAAAATAATTTTACACTGATGTTTTAAGCAAGCCAAATGAAATATTGGGGAAAGAGACTGGTTTCAGAAGAGAGAGGAAGAGAAGGGAGATTCTGAACTTCACAGAGAACACTCAGATCAGATCAGTACTACAATGGAAAGTAATACAGAAAATGTACATACTGGCATGCGTTTGGCCTGGAAATGTGCAGTTCTTGTGTTTAATTGAAGTCGACACATTTGGGTTTTAGAATCCTTACAAAGTCTGTGCATCTGCTTATTTCAACTGTTGTTTGTCTCCTACAAGTGAATTTTAAATCCGGAGTGCCCGTCAGCTTAAAGCTCTGGGATGGACTTGTTGATGTACCTGCTGAGGATATTTTTTTTGCCCCTGCTGTGCCGTTGCTCTCTGAGCAGGTCTCCTTGCTCTGTGAAGAGGTGCTGGGTTGTACTCAGGAGATGTTGTCCAGTGCACTTGGGATTCCTGTAGTTTTAATGGCAGCTGAATGCTGATGTTAAAAAGGAACTATACACCTTAGAGCAAAACGTTTTTTATAAAAAGCAGAACTTATTTAAGGAACTGAGAGAAACAGTGTATGACATGTCGTCTTCTATCACATACACCTACCTGGAGGCAAATGACTTAATTCTCAGTCAGGTGCTGAAAATGTAGTATTGACCACCATCTCAATTACCATATTAAGAAAATATACATTTTTAAGGAAAACACCTTTGAAGTGGTTTAATTGTACATTTGTAGCTAATTATCAGATATTCCCTGAACAGTTTTTCTCAGTCCATAGCCCAATGTTTTCCCTGATGTTTTGAGGACTACAGAGTAATACCCCAGTGCTCTTTAGAGTAGC
The DNA here is from genome assembly GCA_035590215.1 of Microhierax caerulescens. Classification (NCBI taxonomy): domain Eukaryota; kingdom Metazoa; phylum Chordata; class Aves; order Falconiformes; family Falconidae; genus Microhierax; species Microhierax caerulescens. Next base: position 24,978,779 of record JAVJGJ010000030.1, read on the forward strand.
TTTGTAAATAAAATAATAAGCACTTCAGTAGTGAAATCTCATCGTTTATTCCAAACCTCTTAAAAATTTAGTTTTGAAAACTATGCTGGTGTGCTTGCTTTTGGCACTATGTCGGCAGAAAGTGGAGGGGTCCAGAGAATTGGGATTCAGGAGAGGAATTCTTGAAGAGTCCTGCACAGGGGAGTCCATATGCCAACTGTGAAATCCAAGCCACCTGATACCAGTCTCTCTTAGCTATCATTTAAGGCAA
>JAVJGJ010000030.1:24979128-25047800 GCA_035590215.1 Microhierax caerulescens
GCTATCATTTAAGGCAATGCTGTGCAGTAAATTGGACATGTTTTGAGATTGTAAGCTTAATAAATCTTGATCTTTTCCACAAAAATACTTCAGCGTCGAGTAGGTGGTATTCAACTGTGATTTTTATATGAAGACAAAGCTTCATAATTTATTGAAAATCTCAGCAAATGTTATGCTTAAATAGTGGTATGATGCTTGCATTAGTCTCCTGGTATCCGTTACTACCTGCTGTGTTTATGTAGTACTAAGCATATTAAAGTAGTGCAGGATTAACATAAAATGTAAATGTCACTTCACGTGTTTTAGTTGATGCTGAAGGAGTTACTTTTGGTATCATAAGACACTGCCAGTGAGCATGTTCTAGAGGAGAGTTGCTGGCACCCAAAGAGATGTGAGCCTCTGTAGTTCAAAATGTTCTGCGAGCACATGCGAGAATGGCCTTTCCCTGAATCTTTGATCTCTAAGGAAACTAGCTTGAATCCTGCGGTGGCATTTGAAATTACTTATTTCCAGTTTATTGTGTGTTTTCCTGTCCTTTAATTTTGTTCCAATCTTGATTGCATGGTAAATTAGTATGTTACAATTAGTAGACTTAATTTAAATGAAGCGTGATTGCTACGGAATTTGAAGACCTGACTTTCTGTAAGCGTTTGCATTTGTCTTCGTCTGTGTCTTCGTTCTTGTACTTTCTGCAATTTTTATGGGTCTCATTTGATTTCATGCTGGCCATGCTGCTTCCAGACTTTGTGGTGGAACAGAACTGGTATGGCAAGAAAGCTGGGATATGACAATACCTGTCTCCTAGAAATGTATTTTACAAAAATTTTTTACAGAAATAGGCTGATTTTATTTAACAATTTGATCTTCCCTACTTTTTTTCCGAGAAAATTTGGGCCATGCTTGTGAGTTTGTGCTGAAGTTTGTTACACAGAATTTGTAAAAATAATAATTGCCCGTTTCTAGTTCCTTTAATTACAAATAAGTACATAAAGCATTCAGAAAGCTTTTAGTGGTTTCTTCATTTGCCTTCTGGTTCAATTTTAGAAGAGGTACATTTATTAAGTATCTGCTTTTTTTAATAGCTGTGTAAATTACGGCTCTGTGATTTAGTAGGATTTAGTTTTTTCCTTTTTTATGATTTCTCTTTGTCATCGCTGCTACTATCCATTTATTTTTGATACATTCATGTATTTGTACTTACTGCTTTCCACCATCATGCTGTAAGTAGAATTGATTTTGATTTTAATCTTCAGCCTTCTTAAGTAGAATAGCTTTTAAAACAAGGATACTTTCTCAGGTGATGGTAAGAGCTGCTTTACCCTTCAGCATATACTGCAGTGAGCTTTAACTCTCAGCTCCTGGCTTTTAATGTTTGTGTTTTTCTTCTGCTTAGTTTTGTGAATGATTGTTTCAGCTTGAAGCTAAAATTTCAAGACTCTTCTTTGTGTGTGTATATGTGTAGTATGTGTTTTGTATAGTTATTAAACTGGAACAGCCATCCTTGTATGAAAAATTGATAGCTATTGGATAATGAACATTTGTCTCAGATAGCAAGTAAGCTTTACACAAAAGAATGAGGTTTAACATGTAATCAGTCTTGATTGTTCCAGAAACTTAGCCTTGCTGGAGATCTGAGGGCTGCTCTTTGTGCCAGGGTAGGAGCTGCACCCTGAGCCTCCCCCTCTTCAGCTGCCTTTTGTGGTTTCGTTGCTCCATTAACTTGAAATGCCTTCCACAAGCATATTTTCTTATGATTTTTAAGTAGGCTGCTTATTTGTTCTGATACGCCCTGCAGTATAGCTAGCTCGTGTATTTTTGTAAGTAATTTTTTCATGTCTCTTAAGTTTGTTGGTTTTTATCTGAGACAATGCTTTATTGACAGACCTGCCTCCCTAAATTAAGACCAGATAACTGAATACTTTATTTGCAGCAGTGTAGTGTATCTCTTTACATGAATCTATACCAGTTTTACTTGCTGCGCTGAGCATTTTCGTGTCCACAGAACTCCAGCTCCTGTCTGTCAACTTCTTTGACATTTAGAGCCAACTCTTATCTAGGTATCCTTTTTACCTCTCCGCCATTCGATGAGTGTATTGATTAGAAGGGTCCCAAGCAGCATTTCTTTTCACAAAGCTGAAGGGAACACACTGAGCACTATGTATTCTCTCTTGATATCTGTTTTGGATTAAAGCAGCATGCCAGCATGAAGTCTCACCTTTATCTTGCTTTGGTAGGAGACAGCTCTCTCTGCTCAGCCCCTGTTGCGTCCAGGTGGGCAAAGCCACGGCACGTTCCTTTCTAAGACAGCTTAGACCTGGAAAATGTCAAAACTTTTGTTGCTTACTTGCTGAGATTACAGTTTTGTTAAGCCTGGATATTTTCCTAATATGTCCATCAGGCTATTGTCAGCCTACCTTAGCACCCTCATGCATTGCTGTTATCTTTTAGAGACACTTTTGAGGATGTTTCTCCCATCTTTGAGTGTGGAAACATAATGAGCAATTAATTGTTTTCAGTGTTTCTGTTTGAAGGCCTTTGGAGGCTGAATGCTGGTCTGTGTGTGCATATGCACACGTTTTAATACTTTCACAGGAAAGTGGTTTTGTCCCTCTAGAAAAAAATGAACCTTTCCTCATTGGACTGTCTTTAGAAATAACCTGTTTTATTAAGAAATGTTGCAAAGTTGATGCTGATTTTGCCTTGAGTGGTTGGCATGTTTTGTAGGAAGCTGCAAAGAGTTGGGAAACATTGTTGCTTTAGGAAGGGGAGGGTCTTGTAATAAAAAGTATATATATATAAAATAAAATACAAAGTACACTCTCACCTTTTAGTTTAGAAGCAGAGGTATAAATCTGAAGTACCGTTGTAAGGTAGGCAGATTGAGACTGAGACTTTGATTTTCTGGATCCTCGTCATTATCTACTATGCTTCGCTATAGGGGATGAACTTGTGAATTGTTTACCTGTTCAATAAATAGTTTTTCTTATATTTAAATTCTGCAAAATTCAAAGAAGGAGAGCTGCAGTCCCAATATGATAGAGGAACATGGTTCTCATAGCAGGTGATGGTTGAAGCGATGCATGTGTCAAAAAGGTAGGAGGGATGAATGAGCTGATATACTTCCTACCTGTGGTGCAAAGCATGGTAATACATGTTGTAACTTACCTTGGTGGATTTTTTTTTTAAAGGTCAGACATTTTGGTCCCTTCTTCTTTGGTCCCTAGCTTCTGAGATAAATCCAAAATACCTAGGAAGCCTTTCTGTCAAAAGCCATGTAGAACTGAAAAATTGAGGGATGGTGATTTTACCCAAAGCGACCTGAAATGGTGAGGAATTGGTTGTGGTTGAGGTCTTGGGCAGTGGATTTATTGTCTAACAACATATTCTACCTGATGTCTGCTCCTCTAGCATGTTTGCCCAGATGCGGTGCCATGTACTTTTGAGGCTGTTCTGTACTCTTATAGGTTGGAAATTGCTTGCAACTTACATATGCTGGATGGTCTTTAGGAAAGCTGATGTCCATTTTGCCCCTTGGAGAGCTGAGGATGTAGTAAGTACAGCTCATCTGCTAAGTAGCAGTAGCACCAGGGATGGAAACATGGCCCAACACTCTTAGCCTAAGAGTTTGCCTAAAAACCAAAGTAGGACTGTAGTTCCAGCTGGTATGAAAGCACGCCGTAAGCATACAATTCTGCCAAGCAGGCACAAAACCTGAAACTCTTCAGTAGGTTTGTTATTGCTAATCTCCACAGTTGGAAAGATCAGTCTCACTAACAGGGCAAAACCTTTCCAGTGGAGCTAGGGAGAGCACAGGGCCTCTCCACCTTTTCCAAAGTACAGTCTGGAAACAGCCAGCTCCAGCAGTGGGGCAGTCCTCAGTGCAAACCAGCGATGCTGCTGGCTGATGGATGGAGAGATTTGCTTTCTACCGATGGACTAAGTGTATTCAGCTCGGGGTCTGCTGAACCACAGGTATGCCTACATTCCCTTTTGTGGAGGGAGGGCAGCATTCAGAGAGAGAGAGTGCTATAATTTTTTTTTTCTTTTAATTTCCCATGCTTTTATCTACACTAGGGTTTCCTTAGAGTAGTGGCTGCACTGGTGTTTGCCCTATCCGGCAATGATTTAAGACTGGTCAGACCTGACAATTTGTATGAACTAGAAGAATAGCTTTTTGACTCCATTGAGTTGTGAAAATCTATGTAGTTACAAAGGTATTGTTGGCACATTGTCTTTTATGAGCTTCTATATAATCTATTGAAAAGCTTTGGCTGTGAATCATCACTAGAAAATAAACCCTGGATGTTGTTTTTTTAGGGAAGAGATTACTTTTTGATTTGAGTATTTGACACAGGAAAAGTGTAGATTTTTATCGCCCATGTGTATTGATTTTGTTGGTCTAACCTTTAGAATATTTTTTTTTCAAAATTTGGCCTATAATTAAATAGGAAATGTCTCAGTCCCATTGACATCCCTAATGCACCCACCATAGTTATTATTCTACTGTATGGCAGTGTGAAAATCAGTGCTCTGTGCAGAAAAGGCGGCTCCATGGACACAGCCTGATTTGGAGACTATTTCTAAAATAATGTATTGTTAGAATAGCTTTTAAAATTACATATGTAATTTGTCCTCACACCGAGGTTTGAAACTGCAATTAGCTGATAAAGAGCTAATTTGTAACATCTTTTGATACTTCAACAAAGAAAACGCTCTGAAACAAAATGAACATAACTGTTCATGTTGGGTGGTACAAAGCAACTGCATGACTTTTCTAATATGAAAGATTTATATTATATATAAATCTTACACAAGGTTTATATTAAACCTCCTCACTTTTGAATCCTGGAAAACTGTTTCCTTCCATTTTCAGCTCATATGCTTAGTTTTCTGGAGACTCTTTGGGGAGAGTGTTTAGAATGAGTTTATTATATTGCACACCTGCATATCATTGTAAGCTACACGGTTAAAAGATTTGAAACAATACAAGATCACTTTGTCCTTTTATTTGTGAATTTGTTTGCTTGGATTTTTTGGAGAAAAAAAAAATGTGATAAACTATCATCCGTGAGAATTGCTGAGTAGAGAGTTATTTAAAAAGCAGTTATGCTACGTGAAGCATTTAATAATAGAGTTGGAGGAAATGGGAAAGTATGCAGTTATGTTTAGTTTTCATTAAATCGTCCCTTCACACTTTGTGATGTAACTTCATGGCAGTATAATGCATAACACAACTGAAGTAGGAGATAGTAATGCTTGAGAAGGTTGGTGTATGTTTTCTCCCATTAAGTACTGTCTGTATTTATTCTGGGGTGTCTCTTCCAGAATCAGATTTTTTTCTTTTTTTTTTCTTTTTTTTCTTTTCATACAAGAAAACAGATAGATTTGGAGTGTGTTTGGCAGAGAGGAATATTTCAGAATAAAGTGGCTTGATTTAGTTGAGAATGGCTGCACCAGTCATTGTAATTTGTTGTGACATTTCATTTTGTTTGGCTCTGCAAAGTTGTTTGTATGTTGTTAATAATGCAGAAGGTCTGGACTATACAGTGTGGTGTAAGCAGGTGTGCACCAGCCTCAAACATTAGGCAAATTAGGCATAAATTTGATGTTAACTGGCAATTTTAGCCTTTTCATTTGTGATTTCTTAGCTTGAGATGCTGCTGCTTCTTGATAAATGAAGTAGGAGGGTTTATCTAATATATAGCTTGTTTTAGATGAAAGGAAAATGGTCTTTCATGCCATAAGTTAATTCCTAAGCACTAAGATGTTAATTTTCCTTAAAACAAAAGAATCAGTCTACACCCAACTTACCACGTGCTTTGGAAGTCTTGCATTGCTCATCTCTATGCTCACTTCAGTTAATGTGTTTGTTAGCATGCTGAAATGTGTGGTATGGTGAAAAAAGACATTCTTCGTGTTTTTTTTACCCCACCCCATGCTCTCTTTGGATATCTGTACAGAACTGCAGCCCACACTTCACAGGTTGACTGCATCTTTTGTCTTCGTGCTCCTTGTCTCGCAGAATTCACATCTTTCTACAGTCATCCACACAGTGACTCTATGCTGGCACTAGCATGAGGCATGGGAGCACCCCCTTCACATCCTTAATACTGAAAGGGAAGGACTTCAACAGCAGAGGCAGGACTTTCCTCTGGTTTTGTGGCAAAGTGAAGTCTTCTTCATTTTGCAAGTTGTCATCCATGGATGACTCCACAAATCGTCTTCCTCTGAAGCAACTCATGCATTGCACATATCCGGATTAATAAGAAATAGGCATTAAAAAAAAGGAGGGAGGAGGATGAAGCTTTTCATCCTGCGTGGAGCAAATGCCTTTAGAGTGAGTCTGCAGCAGCCTGTCGCCTACTTCAAGCCATACAACTTGGAGCAAAGCGTCCCGTTTAAGGATGTTTCTCTGCCCATGGGACTTAATGCCAGGAAATATGTGCTGCTTTCTTGGGTGACACTGGGAAGAGGGTAGTTCAGTGTCTGTGGTGATGGAGAATCTATCTGCGATCATTAAGTTGCTTGTTGGATTGCACTTGCATCCTTTGGGTCCCAAGCGAGCTTGACTGTATTTCCTTAAGAGGAAAGAAAGAGTGTTTGTTGTAGGAATGTGCAAACCACCAGACCTACACCATGAATAACAACACTTTTTTTCTCCAGTTATTCTAGGATGAATAATTTTTAAACTATTCTTGAACATAAAAAAAATTATCAGTTGAACCAGATGCTTACTTATTCTTATCTATTTTAGAGAACTAATTATCCCTGTTGTTGGTAGCGCTAAAGCTTACAAAATTGCTTCCATCTTTGAATTACTATAATTAAGACAGTAACTTCCACATCTAGTTAACATTGCTGTGCAGCTGGTGCATTCATTGACATGCAGATTTTGGATTTTGTAAATTTTCTGCCATTGTGAATAAAAATTTTAAATACTTATTTTCATTTCCAAAATGCCTGTTTCTTATAAAGAGGTCTTTGTAAAGCAAATCAACTGAAACCAAACTCCTTTAACATCAGAGGAGAATCTAGTGGTTTGGTTAGGTGACAGTACATTTTCGGAAAATAGGTAACCACAGACAGCTTTTGTAGGTGTGATCACCCTGAATTTTGGATCCCATTTCGTAGGGATTTAGGGTCACTGAATTACATGTCAAATCTGGAACAAGTCTGATATCGGATGTCTGAAATGTTATTGTGAAAGGTGTTACTGGTTAATGCTGGAGTGATCCGGCACTCTGACATCCTGAGGTGGTTTACAAAACCAAACCTCTGTAATTAAAAATTACTAATGTGAACAAAATGCATTAATGATTACTAACTGAAATGTCATTTAAGCTATAGTTTTTCTGTATGTTTTTTTTACTTCAAGTTGATTGCTGTCAAAGTCTATGGGAAGACTCATGCAATCGGCGCTAATCTTGTTTACTTGTACATTGAGCAGCTTCATCTATGAGAAATCTTTCAAGGCCTGTAGGTTTAGATAGATTTTGAGAAACTTCCTTATCATTGTTCATTTCTAATAAGCAGCAACGCTATGAAATCACTTGATAGTGGTGGTTGGTCATTTATTTTTAAATTGTTTTTCTGTGGCCCTTGCTTTCATTACATGAGTGCCTCGTGGATGCTAATCAATTTTGCTCAGCGAGTTAGAGATATCCCCTGAGTAAACTGCTAAAATAAAGAATCACATATTGATTAGTGCTGAAACTGAAACATTGATTTCTTTTTTAGACTGAAAATGCATATGAAGTAAGGTGTGCTAGTGGTGCCCGTCTTAGAGGCTCGACAGAGGCTTGTCTGTTGGTGCCTCGGAGGAGGTTCGTTAGGGTGCCGCGGGCGGCTCACAGGTACGCCGCCACATGTTCTCATAAATAACCCCAGCCACGGGTGCTGGCTCCAGGGCGCATTTCAGTGGGTCCAAAACCAGTGTCCAGTTACCAGACCCACGTCCGATGTCCTGCAGTGTTCAGTTTCAAGAATGTGCTGGGAACGCTTCAGTCCACGTAACAAATGTTATTTTTACTGCAGGCAGTGAAGTTAACTCTAGAAATAGTGAAAGATCTATTTCCATAGTGATGGCAAAGGCATTGTTTCAAGTATTTCATATAAACTATCCATTTTGCTGTGCGTGTTCAGAATTCAATTGAGTCGCTGTCGCACTCTCACAGGTTTCTAGGCTTAGTTGGTTGCAGGGGGGGGGTGTTCCCGGTGGCAGAGGCGGGCAGGGGGTGGCAGCGGGGGCACTCGTGTTGACAGCCCCCTGAACCCTCCGCTGCCTGGAGCCTGGGTGGCACAGAAACTCTGCTGTTCAAATCATGCTTTGCCCAAACTGGAAGACCTGGAGGGGATTTTTTTCCCTGGAATTATGAAGTGGGATCTGAGAAAAAAAAGGTTAACAAGAGCCACACCAAACTGTGAGAGGAAAGCAGGGTCAGGGTAAGGCTTGCCTTGCATTTAATGAAAATAGCAAAACTTTGGCTTATAAACAGATAATAAAGCTTGGAATCTCTCTGGACTGGTTAAGAACTGTATTTTTTTTCTAGTTAAAATGCTTAGAGATGTATAGGTCACCTTTTCCCTTTCTACTTTCTCCTTCTCCTACTTTCTTACGTGGATTGACTTATTTTAAAGGCAAGGAAACATCTAGTATTGTTTCGAGAATTTGTGAACAGTAAAACACAATAATTAATGCAATTTAAAAGGTTAATAACATGGTCTTCTCATTATCATTGGCCTTGTAGCTTAGTATTGAGCCAGGTACCATCTGCCTGGCTAAAGTGCATCTTCCAGGAAATATTTTTTTCTTTATTTGAACTGTTTCTGCCAACACTGAAATCAACAAGTTTGAATTTCTTTGGCACAAAGGACTGGTTAAAGCCAGCTTTGTTTCTCTCGTATTTAGCTGTTCTTTATGAGGTGCTCAAATGCTGTCACAGTGACTTCTGGGGGGAGATCACCCAAATGGCCTCTTTATGTTACCTCCTCCCTTCCCTTTTGTATTTTTGTGACTTTCTTTTTTCCTTTTTTTTTTTCTTTTTTTTTTTTAATTTTTGTGACTGCCAGAACACCATCACTCTTGTTCTGTAGTTTCTCTGGGATTCCAAGATCTATCGTAAGTTTTATGTATATATTCAGAGAGCTCTTGCCAACCAGTAGAGAGTGTGATTCTATTTGTCTATTTTTCTCATCATTTAACGTGGATTCAAGAAATTAGATATTCTGCTTTTAGCCTCTATGTTTAAGCTTTGCTTTATTGCCAACACACATGGCTCATAGAAATGGCTATACAGGCCTAAGTGATGTTCCCCCTTCCCAGATTAGAGATCCAGGGAAGTTGAAAGTTATCCAATTTTGAGGGTGTAAAGAGAATAGTGATTTATTCCTAACTTGGGGCTAGGCTTTCACTCCAAGCCCTTCCCTCCTCTGCGTACATTTGTGTAAACCTGACCTATTTTAACAGGTCTGGCTGTGCCTGCTCTCCAGCCACTTAACCCTTTCTCTTTTGGTTCCGTATCTTTGCAAGAACAGCGGAGAAAAGGGGTTTGTGAAACTCAGTTCAATTTGGCAAATGTGGGCAAGTAGTTAAATGGCTGGGACAGTTTGTGTTCCCCTTCATGCTGTGATTTAAATATACCAAGTTTCCATAGTCAGCTCCAGACCTCGCTGTGGTAAAGTGTATTTTAGGAACTCTCTTTAGCAAAGGAATATAACCATAGAGAATGAAGCTCTGTGTTCTCGCTGTACTAGTGTTTTATATTGAGAAAGATCTTAAATTCTTAAATTATTATTTGTATTAAAATACCCAGTTTTTTTTTATTCCTTACATAGTAATACATATTATGTCAGAATGCTGAGGACTTCTGTGTTGTGAGAAAGATTTTCGGGTAATATAAACATAATGATCATGTGGTATTAATGTTGGAATTAAGTATTATGTTTTTTTTTCAACAGTTACTGGAATAGAGTAACTGAAAACATATTAAAAAAATAAATCCATAAACTGAGATTTTAAGCATCTTAAAATCAGGCGTTTAGGTTTTCTGGATGATGTGCACAATGGCAATCAGTTTTTGGATGGACTGTTGTTGAATAATACATGAATGTAAATGGAGATTGTATGGAATCAGTTGGATAATTTTGAGGAATGCTGTAAGTACACTAAAGAGCCTGAATAGCAGTTAATGGTGCTTCAACTTTATTACTGTTTATTATAGTTGGCAGTTCAGTTGTATTTTTTTCTATATCAAGTTCTCTAGTTTCCTATAGAACAGCAATAAAAAAGCTTACAAATAATAATAGTCAGATGCACTGTATCCTGTGACAGCAAAATAGTTTTGCATTGAATTGTAGTTCTTGGCAGTCTGAGGGTGTTTATTGTTGGGCAGCTCCAGAAGATCAGCCGGTGCAGGAAGGACCGAGGCAGGCGTCAACTTTTGGACTCTGTGAGCAAACAGGCTTCACACGCGCCTGCAGTAACCCAACGTGGAGCCTCACAGGACACGTCTGGAGCTGGGCTCCAGTGTCCTTGTTCAGCCTCTGCTCAGCCTTCCTTGCTCCTGTCTATTCTTCCACCCCCCATCAAGACCAGTGTGATTTTAGTTGCCTGTTTTGAGGACTGCTGAAGTAAACAGAAATGTTTCTGCCATCTAGAAAGCAAGTTAGTGGTACAACGAAGAAGTGTACTTAGCTGTAATACTTGGTCAGTTGGGAGATTTTGCTGGGATCTTGGGCTGTTAATTCTGTTTAAACAGGAAAAGTGGTGATCAGGAAGCGATTTAAATACCTAGTTGCTCTTGTTCATAGTTCCCATGACTTAAAAATGTTTCTCTTGCCCATTACAATTGCTTTTAACATCTTTAGAGCTAAATGTTTGCTACTAGCAGTCACAGGCTGGGAACAAATGGAGGAACACATCATTCCCTTCATTTGACCAAGTTCTGAAACTCCAGTGGGGGGAAAAAGTAAAGCCTCAACTGCCTCATACAGAAGTGTCACTTTCTTTGCTGGAACAAGATTATGGCAGTGAGTGGAGTTGATTCAGCAGAGGGTTTGTCTGAAACTTGCGTTGCAGTGTTCTCTATCGTTATTGCTGCACGTATTCGCAGAGAGTCTTGAATCTCAGGTTTTAAGTTCATAATCCTGCTCAGCTGCTGAACTGTGCTAACACTTTTTTCATAATTTTAACTCTGCCCTACGGAATATGTTCTGGTTTCTTACAGTAATAGCCAATAATTGTAACAGATTTATTTGCTAGGTTGGATATTGGTAAGAAAGTCTGAAGCACTCTGGGGTATTTTATAGCTTTTTGGGGTTTGTGTGATTTATAAAGCATGAGTTGCATGTATTTTGTGAATCAGGAATGTGTTGTTGGCTATCTCTAGTGGCCTAGATACTTGAGATACAGTTTTTATATTGCATCTCATGTACTAAAACACTTCTTGCTGACAAAGAACCTTTTGGCCCTGTATGTTTACTTCTTTGGAGGGTCGCTACTAAGATTGAGAGTGTGAGGAAATACTGACCTAAATACTGAGAGATTCCTCCTTAGCTGAAAGATGTTCTGCAGGGCCTGCCCTCACTGCTTTTGTTGGTCTGACCATGCCTTATTGTTTGTATTTCTTTCTTTCAGCTGTCGGACGAGCAACAGAAAGAGTTTGATTGTAACATCCAGCACTTCTCCAACTCTCCCGCGACCACATTCCCCTCTTCATGGACATGCAGGTAACTGCCTAGGACTGCTTTACCTGGGGATCATTAGGTATTATATAGATCATTATATATTATATATATATATATCATTATATATATGTATTATATAGATCATTATATATAATATATATATATATAATATATAGATCATTAGATACAATGAACATGTCAGTGTTCATTATAGGGAGTTTGAACTTATTGGTACTCTGCATCAAAATACGCTCTTTTACTGTAGTTTTTCACCTTTCTAACTTGTAAGAGGTTCTTCTAGTTTCAAAATAAGTATTTTATGTCCTCATCTGTTCTGTACTCCCTAGTTTACTACCATACCTATCCTCCATTCTTTCTGGAGGATTCAGTCCTCTTACGTTCTGCGGAAGAACCTGAGATGGAGAATGAAGTGAAATAAAATTAAATAAGTGCATGTAAGTGAATATCTTGGTTTGGGTGCTCTAGCATGATTAGTTTGTGCCAGGATTTAACTGCAGTTCTCACGAGAAGAGATACCCTCCTTATTTCTGTATGCCTCTGGCAGCCTGGCAGCTGTGCACTGTGTCATCATACGGTCTCTATCTGCTACTTAGAGCAACAGGAGATGTGTAGGGTTCTTTTCTTTGTTTACATTACTGCCAGTTTTACTGTGGCAGCAACTGGGAAATGCTCATTTCAGAGCAAATGGGCAACTCCTTGTTAGTCATTGAGGTGAAGTGTGTGGAGGTGTTCTTCCTATAGAAAAAGAAAGAATGAGTATTTGGTCTACAGTAACTACAGATTTTCAGAAAGGGTCACGCATGCAGATTCAACAGCTTGCCTGAACAGCATGTTCCCTTGATGTTTTTATTGCTGAGGGAGGTAGGTGATGTGTGACTACATTGGCTTTGATATTTCAAAATGCCAGAGAAGATGTTTGGGCTTCAGGTATGGCCCTAATGGGCACCAGTCAGTAGCTTGAAACAGCTTGAACATTCATGGCACATCATCCACAGTGGAGCCTCTCTGGAAGCACGTCACTGTTGCATGTAAGACAATAACTTGTTTTCACTGTAATCAGACTTTCCTCCTCCTACATGGCAGTATGTTCCGTAAATTCTTTCTGGAGATTGAAACTAAGGAAATGCTGAGAAAGAACAGCAAATTGATAGTGGCTCAACTAGAAGGAGCCATCTGCTTCTATTTGCATCTTGAGAGGTGACATCCAGCCTGTTGAAAGGAGATAGAAGAGCAATATTATTGTTCAGGGATGCCCATGACAGCCTCAGCCACTCTTTCATAAAAATCTTTCATAAATGTAAGTTTTCATAAAAATCTGTCGTATTTGCTCAGAATACTATAAAGCCCAGTCATGAAAGGCTAGGAAGTTACTTGAATGACTTTTTTTTAATATTTTTAAAATAACCCAGGATTTTCAAATAAAAATGTTAAAAAAAAATAAAATTAAAAGTTATATATTAAACCAACTTTCTTGTTGCTTCAGAATTTCAAATAAAGTGCAGGGCCAAAAATTTGCACAGAGCAATTCCGTTTCACATCAAACTCCCTCGTTTCTGGTGTGTGTGTGATTGTGATAGCAATAGCTTTGTAAAATTTGGCTCCAACAAGGCATTTTTCTTGGTAGAGATTCTCCACTTAGTTACAATGCACTACTTTGTTCTTAGAGTTGATGTGTATGTTGGATTTACCACGTTCTAAATTACCTGTATGAGCCTTTAACTGAAGTGAAAGATGCTCCTCAGAATATGAAAGAAGTGTCCTTGCTTGGCAGATTGCAACAAGGTGTTGACATGATCATTGCTTGGAAAACAAATACAGAAATGTTCATAATAGGAACATTTATATTTTCCTTTCCTTTCTTTTGATTTGCTTTTTTTTTTTACACACACACACACACACACACACACACACACACACATATATATGTAGTTATATAGTTATACTACTAAATATACCAGTAGTATATTTAGGAGTCTTCCCTGGGAAAAAAAATTTATTCAAGAGACAAAAGCAGATGAAATTTAGAGTAGAGTCACAAATATTTTCTTAAGAAATATCATATATGAGATATGAATGTGAGAACAGGCTCTGATATTTGTTTAGTATTTGAACAGAATCTATCAATCTGTTTGTTCAGGCACATAGACTGATCAGTAACTAAGAAATTCTGGTGCCTCTCACTGGCCTCTTTTGCCTGGAACATGTTCTTCTTAATGCCCATTCTGAACCTCTCTTATGAGTCATAAGGAACAGCAGGCATGCAGAGAAATCAGGGAGGCTTTTTGAAATACTCTGTTCAGAAACCATTCTAAAATCAAGCCCTGTATAGCACTAGCTTCAGGAATTATTCTTCTGTATGTAATGTAAAAGTCAGTGGGTGTGACATAGCACAGTTGATTGTCCATCAGGCAAACCTGCATCCTAATGAACTCTAATCCAGGCTGGTAGACTTACTGTCTGAAACAGCATCCAGATAAGATGCCAGGCAATTTTATATCCTAGAAAATTCAGAGGAAAAGTAATACTTAAAAGATCTCAACATCTGAGGATGAAGTACATCCAAATGATTTCAACATTACTGTAAAATCACTTCTGATTCAAGTACACAATGGATTTGTAGTGTGCTAATTCAGTTTTCAAATTGTAGGAAGTATTTTTTTCCAAAATGAGCTGGCACATCGGTATAGATAGCTGCAGCTTGTTAACTTTGTAGGAAAGTTACTCCGCTTGTTTAATCTCCCAAATCTGAAGTGCCCAATTCTAGGTATACAGGTTTCAATATTTTCCCTTTATTCTAAATTCTTTTTCTTTTAAAATCAGAGGGGGGGAAAAAAGGTATACACACATGTTCCTTACATTTGTTTGTATTTCTTTGAATCCATTTTTAGAAATCTGAAATTTACAGAGAGGTTACATCATGAGGTTGATTATTAAGTTACTATTAGATTATATTTTAAAATGAAAAGCTTAAAATCAATCAAAGAAGCAACATCATCTCTATAATTCAGTTTGAAAGAATTACAGCTGGATGATTGAAGTTCAGGCTATTTTAAAATTTCCTTGCCACAACTGTAAGGTAGCCAGGTTGCTCACTGGCTTCCAGTGGAGATACTTGTAACTGGTGGGACCTTTGTCCTGCTCCCTTCTGCAAAGGCAGGTGGAAGGAGCTGCTTGCAGGCAGCACTGTGGTACTGAATTCAATTATTCTGCTCTGACACTACGAGTTCAGTTCCACCTCCTGGCAGAAAAATGGCTATTACTAACACCTCCATTTATGTATTATTTTTAGAGTGAGCAGGGTATAGAACATGCCACTCTAGATCCTGCCCTGGTTATCAAAGCTGCGGTTCATTAACATTTCACGTCTGTGATCCTTGGATGGCGTGAGAGCGCCATGGCATTCACTATATATGACAGGTGGCACACAGGGCGCTTAAAATTTTTTGATCATTTTGACATTTGTGTGGACTGGAAGGCAGCTAATTCTGTAGCGTACACTAAGATCTTTAGCTGCTTGTGTTAGTGTTGGTATATACTGTGTAGAAAACTGCAACAACTTTGTCTTTTGCATTTATTTTTCCAAATATTTGAAGTAGGTTTTACAAAATAGTTCTAGTGTGAGTTTTTGGACTCATCACCTATCTGATGAATGTCGTGTTTGTAGATGATAACTGAAACTTTCACCTATCTGTTGCCCATAAGGTCTGGTTTTGTATTTTGAGGGTAGCAGAAGTACAGATGCTGTGGCTGCATCCTTCTTCCTGCATCCAGAAAATGTAAAGGTTCACGTCTGAATTATTAACGTTCACGTAACTGTGTTGATTTACCTAATGGGCAATCATTCTGTGTAACAGCCTCCCTTGAGACAGAATTGTTTCAGGTTCGGTAGTAGCCAACTATAACCCGTGAGCGACACGGGAATGTACCTTTGCTAACAGAGTAAGTAGAGTTTCGATCAGCCTTGGTGAATGAGACTACTGCACTAAGGCTTCTCTTATTAAAATTCCTTCAACTACAGCAGATGCAGCAGTACTGGGAAATTTTAGGAAAAGTAGTAATTCCCCTTCTCCCTGTTGTTGTTTTAAAAGCTTCACCCAGACTTGAATTGAGTAGAAAAACTAATTGCTTTTCATTTTAAAACTAGAAACAACTCACAGGGGATCTAATTAAAATTCCAGTGTCTGGAAGGAAATATGCCGTATAAATCTGAAAAAGCAGTTGCTTAAAAATTAGTAGTATTTCCGTACTAGATTGTGTAGGCTCAGAAGGGTTTGAACACCCACATACTTAATTTCAAGATTTAAAAACTGTCATTACCCAATTTGCTCAGTTATTTTGAAATCCTATTTTGATTATAATCTGGAAAGCTTACACAAGATTGATGAAGACATAAGAAGGCAATGACAGTTCATTGTTTAGAATAGCATTGGGCAATGGGCTTTTTGTTCAAAAGGATCATCTTGACACAGTAGAGTTCATCGGCAGTAAAGCTTGAAAAATGGGAAGGCAAAGACTAAAACAAGCAGATTCCTTGCTTTGTTAGAGGGTCAACATAACCATGGAAAGGCCTCAGTCCTGCTGCATTTCCTCCTGATGTAAAATGCTCCTTCAGCTTTCTGCTGACAGGTGAATGGTGACCCTAACCCTAGCCATGTGCTGCTACCAGGACACGTGTGTTTTGAGTTGTTTACTTTGTGGCCGTCATAGCCTTCTTCTGTCTTTCTTGTGAGCTTGCAGTGCCATCTAGACTCAAACCACTCAGGCCCCCCTTAGTTCAAAAGTGGCATAAAGTCTCTGTTTTTCCACTGTGACCGTAAAAATTAAAATGAGTACAAGCTTGATAAATGAAGCACCAGACACCTAGTTATTGATTTCTGATCACTCTCTCTCCTTCCCACTTGGGATTTACTGGGAATGGGTTAAATGGCAGCCAGTTCTGGGTGAAGACTTACCTTGTGTTATGTTACACTGTGAACTTGTTGTTATTAACTAACAATACAAAAGAAAACCAAGCCAAAGGAAAATAAACACTTTGTTGTTAATTTAGTTTGCTCTTGATGAAGCAGATTGTGGAGTGGTCTGGAATTCACTTACCTCTCCAGTTCTCTCATCACCCCTTGACACATGTTAGATCAGCCTGGGGCTGCTCTAGTCTCAACCAGCTGCTATTTTTCCCCTCACGGGCTTGTAGACCAGATGGCATTTGCTGGTCTGCCCTGTGCTGTGGCCATCCTAGTCCCAGCAGGTATCAGCTTGTTCGACCTCCCCTCCTCCCTACCTGCCCCAGCATGCGTGCCACGTGTGCACACACCTCGCTCACAGAAGTTGCGGAGAGATGCTACTGCAGATTTTTGTGAACCATGTGTATAGCTGAAGTGGGAGTTCTCTTCAACCGAGCGCAATGCTTATATTCCGTTTCTGCTCAGCGTCACAGTTAAGGTGTATGAATAACTTGGGTTGAAATTAATGCAACTTAATTACGAGCTTCAGTACAGTGCTGGATGGGACAGTAGCCTCACAAACAGTGCCAGCTTGAGGGGCAAGGTGGGGACCTAGTACTTCGCCCAAAACAGAGAAGTCCTTTGCAGATGACTTATCGTTGATGTTTGACTTTTCCACATGACTTGTAAAATAAATCCACTTTATATGGGATCTAAATTTGAAAACGTTTCTGATGACCGCCGTTACGTACCTTGCAGTGTATGGCCTGTCTGTTATCTATTTAGTTTTCCTACTGCTATTTTAATGTTGTTTTATTGCCTGTGCATAAAGAAATTGCTGCTGGCCTATGTTTACTATGTATAGTTTCTCTTTTGTGCTTGTCTTAAGGATCTGAAAGAGCAAACCACTTAAGAATATGCCCAATAGATAGCATACTCGCTGACATAAAGCTTCTAATTCATCCATACCTTTCAAAGGTTTCTGCAGTTAGTCTGTAAATGATTCTGGCTTTCAGAAAGGCTTTCTATGAAATGGTTGCTTATTCCTTTGAAATAAAATACATTGCAATATATCACTTATCACCAATATGCTTACACATCATATGACAAAGCCCAGAGTATGTATTCTTGTGCCAAAAGAAAATTGTTATTTTTCCCTCACTGTATAAATTCACTGGAACTTTCATTTTCATCGTAGAAGTATTATTTCAGAAAAGTGGTAGTTAGGGCAAATGCTGATATGTTATAGCCTGATCATTTTACATGCGTATAGTCCTTTTACTATCATGTGCAGTTCCTTTGATATGTCTTTTATTTCCTCAGTGAATTTTGCATTCAGCCTTGACGTACATTGTGAAGAAATGCTTTCTCGCTATTTATTATTCCTGGAACTGTCATCGGTGTAATTTCTAACTCAGTTTTTGCATTGAGAAGTGTTAGGAAAAGTTTGTATATAGAAAAATTATTGCAAAATATTGAAAGACTGTATTGTGTATGAGTGATATATTACTTACCTGAAAGCAACAAAGCAAACATACACCTTAAGTTAATTTAAAAGGAGACAAATACTAATACATCTGTATCAGAACGTTTCTTTATCAAACTAATGTTCAAATGATCAGAGACTCAAAGCTCCATATTTTCAGTTATTTGTGACTACAACTTGTAGTTGAAAGTCTTTCTGCACAGTGAAAGCTTAGTTTGTTGCAAATGTGAATGAAATGTTTTGGGGTTTTGGTTTTTTTTTTTGTTTTTTTTTTTAATTTTATTTTCTCAAACAGGTAGCAGCCCTTTGGACAGTCCCAGGAACTTCTCTCCAAATGCACCTGCTCATTTTTCCTTTGTTCCTTCCCGAAGGTAAGGAAGCATCTATTCTCTTTGGACTGGCAAACATAGTCTGTATACTTTTATTTAGAAATGGCCTATGGGTTAGAAGTTTTATGATTGTGTTTTACTCTCTGTAATGTTTGCAATTGTATTTTATTCTTTTTGGTTTAGATCTCAGCAGCACTCAGAATGTATTAAGTGCTTTTCAGACCTAGAAGATGAAGTAAATTAAGTAGTCAATACTGCTTAGGGAGGAGGCAACATTCTCCCAGAATGGCATGTAGGACGTGTGATATGACACATAATTTAGTCATAATGACATTAAACCCAGTGATGATTAGGATAGTTGTATCTTAGTTGTAGTCCTAGATGTTCTCACTGAATAACTGAGGTGTATTCAAAGTGTACTGATCTTTGCTGTGTCTGCACAAAGATGTAAACATACCTAAAATTAGGCATGCACAACTGTGTGTGCATTCATTCACTGCCTGCTGACTGGTAGTGGGTTTTTTAGTTTTCTCTGCTGCCTTGGGCATTGGCGTCAAGGGTATATTATTGCTCTAATGAGGAAAATAGCTGATAATTGAAATTGCAGGTCTACAAGAACCTCTAGAAGAGCAGCAGCATTGAGAGATCTGAATGTGAAGCTATCATCTGTCCTGCAGTGAATGCTAGACAAGTGCAGATCATGCCGTATATCAAACTGGTGGAAAGAAATCTGATACTGTAGTGATGAATTTAGTGTAAGGAATAGGACAGAAAGAATAAAGACAACTGGGAGAAGCAGACAAATGGTGCATTGAACGTTGTGTCCCAGCAGATAGGCAGAAATGGATAATGATACAGAAAGTTAAATTTTATGGAGAAAGAAACAACAGGGAAAACAGAGAGATCCCAAGCAGGGTTTGGGCATAGCAGCAGGATCGCTAGATTCAAGTGTGGGGAAGTTAGTTTGGATTTGCTAGACTCTTCCTTGGGTGAAAAAACGCAATCTGTGTTAAAATGGTCTGAGAATGTGAGACGTGTGATCATCCTGAGAGGAAGTAAGTTTTCTGAGAATGACACATTTGGCTTGAGGGCTAGTTAGTAAGAAGATGGGGCTCAAAACTTCAAAGCAGAATAAAGGGTTAGGATTTGATGAAATAAGGTACACCCTTTATCTGAATGACAGGTAATACTGGAGTATTTCTGCGTTGAGGTGATTTGCTAGAAGACCTGGTGTCCTTGAATACTGTTTGAAGTGGACTTTGGTCTTCAGGTCTTACATAAGAAAAAAACTTCATACTTGTATGTGAAGTGTGACAGGCTGGATATATGTTTTCCTGTTGCCTTAAAGGGAAAAAATAGTGTTTTACTTGCTGGTAAAACAATTCAAATGGACTCGTAGTAGTCACCTTGATTTTTAAAAAAGTCTCTGGGCCTGATCTGGGCATATTCAATAAGTTCTGTTGAAGTCAGCTGAATTTTTACCGGTTTTCACAGTATCTGGAGTTCTGGAACCTGGAACACAGGAGGAAAGTTGCAGCTGAAACCACTGTAAAACCATATTTTTTTCACATCTTGCTTCAGTTTGATGTTTTAAGTATCATTGCTTTCTAAAATTTCAAGCAGCAAATAAATGTTTTAATACTAGAACTCTGAAGAGTACTCTTTCATACTTTTCCACTTTTAAAATCTAATTTTTAATGAAATAGATGAGTAAAGTCTGTCCTGTTGAATACTGTCATTCATTTGACAGGACTCATGTTTCTCTCTGTACTTCTGTCATTGAAAAGAACACTTAAGCACAGCTTGTTTTAGAAACTTGTTTCTATTTTTTACTTGCATTACGCCCTGAACAGCTATGCTAGCAGTACCAATATGTATTTATTAGATTATCACAGAGTGGTATCAGAATAACTTCTATATGATCGCTTTAAGTAATTGCAAATGTGGTACTCTCTTACCCCAGACAAATGGATATTTCACTGTACCCTTTTGAATGGCGTTGGTCTTAAGAGATGGTTCTTACCTGATTTTGTCCCGTTGCCTTTGCAGAAGTGATTTGTTGCTGATTTTCTGCCTTTTAGATTTGGTGTGATTTCTTCATTTATTACCCTGTTTGGACATAGCTTGTGATTTCCATTCTTTCAGTGTAACCCTGCGATGAGTTGATTTTTGGAACAGAGTAGGAAATACATTTGGAAAACTCATTTTATTGTAAAGCCAGTTTCGCTACAATATACTGCAAGGTTGTCCATAGTCTGAGTAGGGATTAATCACAAATCCCTTGCTAGACACCCTTTCAACAATTGTGTCATAGCCACAAAGTTAGCGTGTTCAGGAATCCTCCCGTTTGTATAAAGGAATGTATGGTTAATTCTGTTCATATGCACTAAAACTGATCTTAGTGGAATAGCAGTGACAGAAGATGAAGTTTTTTTCAGAAATCGTGTGCATTTTTTCCTTCTCCCTCTCTCACTGTCATTGTACAATTTCTCCCATACAGCCATGGACACAGAGCAGACAGGTAACGTGTATGGTATTGCTACTGTTTGTGTGTGTGTATGAACTACGCTTCTGTGCAGCTGAGCCTGTGTCCCTAACAAGTTCATGCTGTAATAACCCCATTTAGGCATTCAGCTTCTGTTCTGTGGTAGGCAAAACAGGAAATCTTTGCATTTTGGCATAAAACGATAAACAGTGCTCTGGAGGAGATGCCTTGTTCTTCTAGCACCTTCTTGTTTTGAAATTGATCTACTGTTTGTTAAATAGCATTTAGCTGCCATAAAAATACCTCCCTAAGTAATTAAAATGTTATTTTAAAGGCAAAATTTGTCGCTTGCAAGTTTTTATTGTGCTAGCAAAGGGTCTGCAATTAATAAAAGAACTAAAAAATTCTTTCCAGGTATGCTTTCTTGATGCAATATTGCATGAGGTCTCTCTAAAATTGTGTTTATTGACAAAACACTGAAGTGACTTTGAAACATTTTGCATAAATGAGGGAGGAATTTTCTTTTAAAGTCTTTTTCCCACTGCCTTTGATTTGAAAGATTTCTACTCTGGTCCCACTTCTTTCTGCTAGACTAGAGCTGATACGTGTTGTCCTGACTGCATAGCACATTGCTTGCATAGATTGCATCAGCAGAAAATAGCCCAAGCATGAAGAGGTGTCCTGTAATTTTCTAATTGAGAAAGTTTATATTTTTTAAACTTTGTCAAAATGAAAGTTCTGAAGTAATTCAAATACATGGTCTAGGCAACTCAGTAAAAAAAGGAATTAGGCTTTCCTTTTGCAAAAAAACAAGTGTCTTGTGCATTCTCGTCTAGTGCTTGAGAAGACAGGAACATACTGTCTTGCTTTGGGACTGAATGTCCAAACTGAGGTTGAATCAATGACCTAAATGAAAACCCCAGTTACCCCTGTATGTTACAAGAACCTGCACGAAGATATCTGACCACATCATGCAGTGGCTTTATAATGCTGCTATTTGTTGTTTTTCAGGGATAAGAAAGGAATTTAATTTCTCTTGGATTTTTTTGAGATTGTTCTTTTACATATAATTGTCTTGCTAAAGAAGGCATCACCTGTGGCTAAATGGGGTTTAGCTGTAACATACGCATGCAATAGAAATCTGCATTACAGCTTGAGTATTTTTTTTTTAAATGCATGAAGCATGAGTGTTTTTAAAAACTCTTTTGATGTAATATTCTTTCAGTGATGTAGAACAGTGAGTTTATTTCCCTCTCATTCTAAGAGAGATGGCAAAGAAGATTGGTGTGTATCAGTGCCTGAAAATAAAAGGAGCTAGGTCTGGAAAAAATATAAACAGGTGTTTATGCCCGTGTGTGCACTGAACTTTTTTCTTAAAATGAGGCTTCAGGGGTGTGGATAGTGGGATGAGAAATATTGCTGTGAAGATGGCAACAGCTGAGTTTTCTAAAAGCACTAAGCACTATTTCAGACCTGTACCAAACATCCTATTTTGTCATGCACTTGCATAAATGTACTGTATCTACATGTACCACCCCACCCCACCCCCCAGTCCTTCCAAAGTAAGTTAGGACAGTGAACTGTTCTAATTCAGTTTCAGTTTATGGCCAGTTACTGATAATCTGCTGTAATAAAAGAAAAAAATGCAAATGGAAACTGATGTGAGGAAGAGACGACTTTAACATCCATCCCATCGTGCAACAGGACATGTTTGTCCATTATGGGACACAAAATGCACGTGAGACTGAAATGAAATCAGAGGCAGAAAAAGCGCCGTGAGACTGAGCTGAATGTAGTTCTGTTTCCAGCCTCACCAAGGCGGGTTTTGGAGGGAGAAGAAGGTTTCAGGGAGGGCAATACCGATTCTTCTCAAAGCAATTGTGCAGTTCCTCAGTTTTGATGTTGGTAAAACAAGACCTTTTCTGCAATATCTCTGGGATGTTTTGGCTATTTTCTCTGAGGCTCATGTTTCTTTGGCTACAATAGGGAAATAACTACTACTGTTGTATTGATTGGAGAAGAAAGAGGCCCTGGGTGAGGTTTCTGTGATTTCTGTCTCCTCTGTATTTTGAGTGGACCCCTCGGCTCTGTTCAGATCTGCTGTAGTGGATTTAATTCACCAGCTGTGTCAGGTGATGTGCTAGGCAGAAAATGCCTTCTGACCAGATAAACAAACGAATCAGCTTTCAGTTGATTCTTGATCTAATATGATTTTTCCCCCTCAGTTTTAAACCTTTATTTGGAAGACAAGGAACTGCATAAGTCTTTTTCAAAGAAGTTTGAAATGAGGTGATTTCATTTATCTGTTTCAGAAACTCCCAATTTTTACACAACTGGTACCATTTACAAAGCGTCTACTTAATGCAGGAATCTGATGCTCATTGGCTTTATTTTTTCCAAAGTCACTTTTGCTTTTAAAACTTACCCTAACTGCTTTTTCACAAAGATCATTGTAAATGTGATACCTGATTTATCTGAATAAATTGAGGCTTTAATAAAAACTTGAGGTTAAAGAGATTTGTGGGGGGTGTGTGTCGGGGGGAATATGCTTATTTCCCCCAAGAATTAGCCACATTATCCATGACAGTAATTTCCCTTTACTACTTTTCCCCAGAACGGATGGACGCCGCTGGTCCTTGGCCTCCCTTCCTTCATCTGGATATGGAACAAACACTCCCAGTTCAACAGTTTCAGTAAGTGACACAGACTTTTCCAAGCAATTCAGTTTGTACAATTACACCCTAACAAATCAGCTTCTGAGTCTTTACTAAAATATCTGATCTTTCTTCATTGTTTTGCTAACATTATTTAATATACTAATTATTTTAAAAATTATTTTAATTATTGGTTCTGCTGCTTTTTCTTCCATTTCCCAGCTCCTATCATCTTGTACTTTGCCTGTAGCACTGGTGAAATCCCAGTGCAGCACTTGGCTCAACTGATCAGTTGAGAGGGACAATGTCTCAGAAGTGGCAGGACTCTAAGAGATAGTGCATAATTACTGGCCAGCTCTCAGTTTTTTTATAACTGCAAAATTAAATTCCTATCTGCTTTCAAGTTCTTAGTATGAAAACCTCTGCTGTCAGGCTAGCAGAAAGAAAAAACTGATAATCCACGTGTGTTACTCAGCTCCAATAATCTGAACCTCCTAATAAAGCTTTTCATTTTCTTACATGTCATTAGAAAGAGTGGCCACAGTTTGCTTGATTTCTGTACTTCCAAAAGGTTAGTATGTCATTAATACCAGTAAGGTAGCAGGACTATGTTAACCCTTGTAACTCTCAGATACTTCATACAACGAATCTTGTTCTTTAGTTTATGCAAATTAGATGTTGTGGTTGTCCATGTAACAACCTTACAAAGCCAAGCATAGGAAAATTAGAAATGTTGAGGCTACCTGTACAGACTTAATGTAACACACTTCTGTATGTGTGTTATGGTGAGTGTCTACAGCTGTGTGGTCACGTATCACTGCCTCTTTCCATAATACTTCTATTAATCATTTTGTTTTATATATACTGTTTAGGGTACGTTCCTAAAAAATGCAATACCTGCATTAATTAGGACTTAATACTCCATACTATGCAAATGTTACACTGAATGCAGTATTGTTGTTCTTGTGTGCTGTTCTGTTAAGTTCATCCGTAAACTTTCTAGTACCTCTCAAACACAAATTTATCATCACAGTTTCTTAGGAGATGAGTGTTAAAATCAATCTATCTAGCAGGAGAAGAATTTGGTGTCAGCAGTTCCCTTTTAGTATAAAATGATATAATTGAAATTTGATTTTGCAATGTTAATCTCATCTCTATAGCTTCATGTGTTCAGACAGAATCCCACAGACTCTAGTTTTCAAAATTTCCATAATTGTTATCTTTTGTCTTTCAAGACTGTTGGTTTTGAGGGTTGGGGTTTTTTTGTCCACTTAGAAGGCAGGTGACTTGGTTTCAGTCTCCTGTGGGAGAAGTCTCTGTGTGTGTGTACAGATATATGGGCAGGAGCACAGAAAACGTGGAAGAAGTTTCATGATATCAACATGAAAAAGATGCCGCTGGTTTTGCTGCCAAGCAATATTATATATTCAAGCACCTGACTGCAACTGTTAGAAATGAGCTCTGGTTTTGCCTTTATAGTCTTAGATTAAATCTTCCTGGGTATAAGCCATGGCTAAGTCCTCTTCTGGGTGCAAGCTATGAGAGCAAGGAGCAGGTAGTTACTTTCTGTACGGATGACATCCAGATAGTTTGATCGTGGGTAGTCACTGTGAGAGCTTCCAAGATGCCTGTGAAAATGACACCTTTTGGAGATCAAACTGCCTGCAGAGTTTTAAGTCCTTCTTACCTGCAGGTGTGATCAGTAGTTTTTGAAGAGTTTATAGTTTGACCAGCCTTTGGGTAGATGTCCATGAAGAGAGCAAAACTAACAAACCCCCTAACTTTTGGAATTAGCAGTCCTTGCTTTGAAATAGGGGCACTAAAGCTACTTTTAGAAAGTTCTCAGCTTTCTGACATGGGAAAGTAAGTATATTTGTCTCTTGTTCCCAGAAATAGCTAGATCATTTTGATTGACGTTTTTCCAGGAAAAAAAACCCAAACAACCCAAGAAATCTGAGTTAGACATGTCTCACAGAAAGCATCAGTTCAAATGGTGTAAGTATTACAAGTATTGTAAGCAACAGAAAACTGGGTGGTATAATGAGAAGCATGAAGTGATAGTCACACATAGGTCTGATTTCACCTTCCTTCAGGAAACAGGTTAAAACCTGTTATTCCAAGACTTTTTTTTTTCTGAATGGCTGAGTCTCTCACCTCTTATTCTTTTGCTGGTTCAGTGTTACAGTCTCAGAAAGACATTGAAATGGGCTGTTTAGTAAGCAGTGATGCAATTCTTGCTATTAAACTTAATATTACATTTCTAAGCCAATACTACTTATTATTTATCTATAACAATACTGTTATCTTAGTATTTCATAGATCAGAATTAATTTGAATTGATCTGAGTAACACCTCTGAAGTTGATAAGCAGTATTATTCCTGCATAGACTTTAAAACTGAAGTAAGAGGTATTCAAGGGGCGTGTCAAAAGGGCACAATGAATTAGTGCCACAGATGTGAGTTTAGAATTTTGGGCTTCCATTTGGTGTGATCAGTCCTCAAGGTTCCATTTCTTTTTCAAGCAAGGTAGAAGGAAGCTGGCAGACGTTCCTTCTGGTGTATGTATCAGTAGGAAATGAAATATCAAGAGTGTCAGTTCTGTGTTCAGCTGGGCTTAGTTTCTGTATGGCAGTTAGAGCTGACCTGCATCTCTGTGGTCATAGCTGCTCTACCAACCAACCAGCTGGACAAACCAAGACATTTACCTAATCTAAACTCAGTGGAAGCCTGTAGATACTGCTTTGGTTTTTGCTTCCAAATGAAGGGCAACACTTTTTAAAAATACACGTTTACTCTTTTCATACAAATCATGAAGACCAGATAGGTATCATCAGACCAACACCGAAAAAGCTGGAGAAGACCTTCTTTCAGGTTACATGAATACAGAACAGTCAGTTGAATGGACTAATACATACTATTTTTAAATATCTAATCTGCTATCCATTTTCTAGATGCAGAATTAATATATAAGCTACGGTATTATTAGCTTGAATTTTTTACTGGAGAAGAGTATCTGCATCTGTAATTAAGACACCAGGGGTATGTTTGTATTAGTCTGTTTAGTCTGCTGCAAATTGAACACAGTGATGTGATTACTTAAAGATCAATACTTCAGAAGTGTTTCACTTTGCTTTCACACTTTTTCATTGAAAGGTCATACACCTTAAGACTGCCAAGGGAAGTTAGTTTCTCATAATGATCTTTTTCTTCAGGGCTTTCTTTAATTATTCTCTGGAATTACAGACTTGGTGATCTGATTGCTTTATTGCTTTTAGGGAGAGAAAGTGGGGGGAGGTTTTTGTTGGGTCATCCATGAGTTGATTAGCACTGCTCCCCCAGTGATTCTGTTGTTGGGAGACATAAAGTTTTACTGCTTTTTCTAGACTACCAGTTCTGATATCCAACCCCCACACACCACCACCCCGACTCTAGTAACTAGTAACTATGTGCTAACCTTCCTTAATGTGGTAGTTTTAGTTTAATTTTGTTTTGAATAAGACATGTATTTGTAATGCCAGAACTTGAGTACCCACTAATGCAGGTTTGTAAGACACTGTCTGTAGTGCTTCCTGCTCTGCTGCAGGATTTGTGTTACGCATCGTGAATGGGATGTCAGCTGACATGTACCTTTTCTTTGAAAACTTGATGTTTTTTCATAGGCAGGTACTTCTTCCCGCTCCTTGTATTGTGTAAAACACAAAGGAAGACATCAGAGAAGGCTCTGAAAGTCAGACAGGGCTTGCATTATTCTGTACTACAGGGAGAGAATCTCTCCTGTATTTGGCATAAGTAATGTGCACAGCAGAACAGTTGTGGGCGTAGGGGCTATCAAATACCCAGATTCTGTCTTGGCTTCAGTGTGGATTAGACCAGTGTAAGATGATACACCACCTGGATAATCATCACTGTATGGACACTGTGATGGAGATGACTTCCCAACATGATCCCTGCACCTAGACCTGCCTAAAGGAAAACATTGGAAGTGGTGGCTTCTGGTTCGAGCCACACTTGGGGAGTTTTTGCATGTCCCAAGGCTTTGAAGGGGGTTCTTTTCTGTAAATACCTCTGTGCAGTGCAAAGGGAGTGGATCGAGGGTCTGTTGCCAATTATATTTTTATCTAAGAATATGATCTTTAGGTCTGTAAGTTCTCACATTCACATCTCCATCTCAGGCTTGGCTAAGACCATGCTAGGATCTGCAGCAATCTGATTAGTTTTAATGCAGTTCAAGTGTAGCTGTCAACTTCTTGATATATTTGGATGTACCCATTTTAGGTGATTACAGAGTATTTTCTCTTTGCTATCAACATTATAAACATGCAGGATTTGATGAAAAGCCTTGTCAGCATTTGGCTTTCATTGCTTGGTCGTACTTTTTAGCTCTTTTCCAAAACCCATCAACAGCAAGTAAGTCTAGAAAAGCATGCTAGGCGAGTTAAATCTTTGGTCATACAGGTTATATGACCTGTATAGTTCCCTCCTACCAATACTTCTGGTACTAGAATGCGGTGCTTTCCAGTTTGGGTGAGGGTCATTGTAGCAAAAGGAAAAGTTTTTCCACTGGAACATTGTACCTGATTAATTTCATCAGATCAATGTTCCAGTTCCAACCTTGGAGCTTAGATTAGGATGATGTTTTTAATAGGCCCACTGGTGTTATTCAGTGCCACTCTGGTTATTCAGCACTTATTTCTTTTTTTCTTTTCTTTTCCCTTTGTTTTCAAATAGGACTTTTAATTTGTCCTTACATAATACATTTTATAATATATTTTCTGTTGTAAAATGGAAAGGGGCATTGAAAAATCACACAAGAAAAAATGCGTTCACTAGTTGACCTACAACTTTTTCCCTTAGCACATCCAATATTTGATTTTATTAACACTTCCCACAAATACTTGCTTTAATCTCTGGTTTCTTGAGGTTCAAAAATTAACAGTTTCATATCCAGCATTATCATAGGACATGTCATAGGTGCATCAATTTATTTAAAGATTAATAAGCTGTTTATAACAAGAAACTGTTAATCTTACAACTCTGCAAAGACAGCTACTTCAATTTATTATTGCCTACTTGGTTAGAGAAAAAGCCTGATGGGTAAAGGAAGGGAGAAATAAAATCCTGATCATTTACAATAACAATTTCCAATGAGAGCCAATAATCAGCAAAACCTCTCATGTCTACACAGCTCCATAGCATTCTGCATGCCAGTGAAACTCCTGAGCTAAGAGAGCATGAGGGAAAAGGAAAGAAAGTTGCTCACCACTCCAGGAACCTCCTTGTCCTTTCCAGAGTAGCTCTGGTACTCACGTACCTTCTTTTTTGTCTCCCGATAGTAAATTACCTGCATGATCAGCTGTAATGGTTCCCTTGCCTTCTCCCGAAGTTTTCCTAATCTCACCAGCTCTGTCATTGTATGTAAGGGTTGGCTTAGCCTAATGAGAACAATAAAAAGAGGCACCTGGTCTGATAAATAGCTTTCTTTTCCGCTGGAGTGTGCAGTGTCTGGCAGAATCCGTTCCTCTTCCATTCATTAGCTGACCCCTATGCATGCGTTTAGTGCATTTCTTTTCTGTATTTTTTTCTGTACTCAGTCATCATGCTCATCTCAGGAGAAGCTGCACCAGCTGCCCTTTCAGCCCACGGCAGATGAACTTCATTTCCTGACAAAGCATTTCAGTACTGAGAGCATCACTGATGAGGAAGGGCGTCATTCTCCAGCCTTGAGGCCTCGATCTCGCAGTCTCAGGTGAGCTTCAGCTTGTTTGTGGAATTTTTAAGATGTTAGGCACGTGTTGTATTTCTGTGTGTGTTTTCAGATCTAAAAATAGTCATTTGTAGTTGCTTTGTTACATGTTTTTGAAACTGTTTTAATCAACTTTTAACCCACCTCACCTAATCAGTAAGGATATTTTTGTTATACATTTGATGCTGAGTTTTGGGTTGTGAAATGATTAGCATAGTCTGCTTTTGTATCTTCACAATAACTCTATGAAAACATGATCCACAAGCATCTCGCACTAAATCTATAGGATGTAGATTTCCTTTAGTGAAGTTTCTTCTCAAAATCTTGCTGCATTAATACAAGGAAGTGTTTGACAGTCACTGTTAATAACTTTTCTAGCAGTGTTTCTGAAGGGGTGGGAAAACCAGAGGAGATAACGTCAAAACATTAAATCAAATTGCACCCAAGAGCAATTTTGTCATAGTGCTGAAAATATTTCTCCTGCTCTAGCAGTTGAGTAATTTTTACTATCGCTTCAAAGAACTGGAGCTTCAAAGATAACTATCCAGGGGTTATTTCCTTATGCAGTTGTTTTTTCCATACTTGAACCAGAAGCAACTCGAACTTCATCTTTCACAGAATTACAGAATGACTGAAGTTGGAAAGGACCTCTGGAGGTCATCTTGTCCAAACCCCTGCTCGAGCAGATCGCCCAGGTTCATGTTCAGATGGCTTTTGAGTATCTTCAAGGGCAGAGGTTCCACAAACTTTCTGGGCAATCTTTCTTGCAGGTCTCTTAACAATTATGTGGAGTAAATGCACAAACATTTTGTATCATGGCAAAAGCCTGAAGTTCTGCCACACAGTTAGTGCTGGGCCAAGTTAGTGAAAGTCTAGAGATACATACCTCTAGACACAGCATCTTATGAAAGAAAAAGGATTTATACAAGTGGGGAACAAGGAGGTGAGGTCTCCCTTCTCCATCTCACCTGAGGGTATCAGAAGTGGATATCACCTTTAAATTAATGAACGAGATTCAGAAACTCTGCCAGCTGGAAATACTGAATCGGTGTGCCCAGCTCAGGACCTTGGCTGGGGTTTGTAATAGAAGGAAGGGTAACAGGCCAAGGTAACAAAAAAATCCACGGTATCATGTCATGGCAGAGCTGATGTTTCATGATTATTTGTAATTATTTGTATGTTCTAAACTTCAGTGCAGGCTGCATGGTATTTGCGTATGGACCTACTAAGTGTAGTTACAGAGTAATCTACAGGAGTAGGTAAGTACTGTGGGCAGTAGCACACTTAGCCTGTGATCTCTGCACATTGCCATGTAGTAAAGGATTAGTTACGTGATTTGTACTAAATCTCTTCAAACAATAGTCCTGCTTCAGTCCTCTTGCTGTCACTCTTAACGCTGACTATTGCTGAGTTGTAACTGTAGTAGTACTAATTCTTTATAGATAAGTCAGCTACTATAGGTAGACAACACGTCACTAAAGTAATTACTATTCTTTCTAACACAGACATATTAGTGTTGGCATAATGAAGTAATAAGACACTCTTGCTAATGCAAGAATGATAAAAACAATAAAATGAAGAGCCCAGTTTTATTTTTTTCCTTGTTATTATGGAAAGTGGATATGTCAGTCCAACCACTTGGAGAACTGTTTGCAGGTATATATACCCTCTTTGATGGAGGGTAGCATGTCCTTGTCAACAAACAAGTACTAAAATATGTGAAGACCAGACCTCATTTATTGCGCAGCTTGCTCATTTATTTGCCAACATGATAGTTAGCTTACTTGGTGAGAGGATATTTTTACTTACTTAAAAAATGAAAAAATAAAATCTGAGCAGTTAATGTGCTGAAAATTAAGCAGAAATTTCCTAAAAATGTGATATTCTCCTAAGCATTTAGTGGTCTTCCTTGATCAGCTTTAGTGAAAAGCAGATGAACAAAATACATCAGACGTTTTCCTTAATTGGTGGTCATAGCTTTGTAATTTAAAAGATGGTCTGATATTTATGATAGTGGATTGATAACATGTATACTTTTCTCATCCTTTATGACTGCAGCCTTACATCTCTGTTTATGAGAGAGGAACTGATATTTTGACATGTCATTGTCAAATGCTGCAACTGTTGATTTTGAGGGTCTGAGTAACCCAAGGTTTTTAAGAAGCCTCAGGTGATCCTTTTATGCTTAAGATAGAGGAGAGTATTGCCTAGGTGTAACTTTTGGAAAAATCTACTTCTTTGACTGCAAGTGTACCATTTCCTTATACCAACTGCAAATGTTCTGTTCATACAGAGCAGTGCTAACGATCAAAGTGAATAAAAAAAGTAACAAATGTACAGTCATGGAGGGTAGTGTTGGCTGATGTACGCTGACAAATTGGTAGCACCTCTGTTCTCGAGATGCCAGCGTGGCATGCTCATCACATATGCAAATTTCTACACCAAAGCAATGGTGCTGGTTCTTTCCGAGCTGCTTTCCTGTGCAGGGGAAGGAGGTAGCCCAAGACCAATGCTGGAATCCAAAATGTGACATGCTTATAAAGCTGGTTGCTAAAGCTAGGAGGCTGTTCTTTCATCTGTCTCCAATAGATCCAGTACTCGCACGCTAAATGAAAGAACATATTCCCATGTAACCCAGCAGTTTTGGTGCTTACAGTGTGTCTTCAGTAGAAGAGAGTATTTTTATATTACCACAGTTCTCCTCTTCTTTTTCTTTTCTTTTTTTTTTTTTTTTGTAATGCAGTCTTTAAATTCTTCAGGTTACTGACCAACAGAGAGATGCCCAGGCTACATTCACTTTGTTCAGAACAATCCTGGGCTTTGTGTGAAGAAGGTCTTTTCTCACAGAAGTAAATTGCATGGAGAAAGTGTGTTCTTGCACTAAACTTGGCATTGGTACTCTTTTTTAGGGCGATGCTGCTCTCCATCTTTTTCCAGTTCTTTTTAGTTGTCATCCTTTAGTGGTTGCTAACATGTGGGAATGTGTGGAGAATATTAGAGATGAAAGTAGAGTTAACTAATAATGACTTCTTCAGGAGCTGCCTTTGTGCACTCACTCAGCCCACCAATCTGCCCATTTTTCTTGATCTCTTTTTGTATTTCAGAAAAATGTTGTCTAGGGAAAAAGGGTTGAAGATGGTAGCTGTGAATTTTTATATAGTTGAAGAAGATGAGATCATCCTTAATCAGATATGCTCCTTCATCTCTTTGATGGGTAGTGCTTTCTAAATGCAATCCTCCAACCTGACTTTCGACATGCTGGATCCTGCCATTAAGAATATACAGAGACAACTCCTAGAAAATGCCAGTTGCCAAAAAAGGCTTCTGACAGTAAAATACCCAAGATGGGAAGAAGGAATAGGTGTGAAACCACACCAGTGGCCCATATAGTCAGTTTTTATCTTAAAAATTGATCGTGCAGGTAGTGGAGCTCTCGCATCTCACTGCACTTAAGCATCAGCTTTAAGCACTGGAGTAATCTTGGTGTTTTCATCACTTCATGCTGCTGCTTTCAGAAAGCGCCGTCTGCTCCAGGCTGTGGAGGAGCAGGTGGTGCTCCCGGCAGAGCAGGGATTCATGCAGCCGTGGATTTGCCAGAGAAGGGTAGTAGTTTTATATCCTGAAGTATAAGGCATCTACTTCTTACGAAAATACGTTCTAACTACACCACAGATAATCTTGGTCTCTTTGTTTTCTCTCTCAAGACAGTGAGTTCTATGAACTTGATTTAAAAAAGTTCTTTGAAGTAATTGATTATAAAGTAATCAACTTTTGGTTTCACTTGCCATCTTTACGGTTTTCTATTATAATGAAAGCTGGGTATTCTTATTTGCCCTCTGTATTGCTCATTAACTTTCTAGTGTTTTCTGTCTAAAAGCAGTCTCAGTCTTTTTTGGCATACATGAAAAAAACTGAAGTATTAGAAAGAGCTACTTGCAGCCCTTGTGTAAATCTGTAGAAAAAACTCATTAGTCCTTACTTTCAGAGAGATTGATTGAAATGTATTCCCTTTCCTTTAATGCTCTCTTATATATATATATATATATATATAAAAATATAATTATATATTATGAATCTATTATTTATATGTATAAATATAAACACACACACCCTTACATTTATAAGAATGTCATTCCTAGTATATAAAGAAGGGCTGAACTGGAACACAGTTCAGTGATACAAACCCAATCACAAATAGTATTTGTCTGCAGATTAAAAGTAGCTGAAGTTCAGTTAGAGTGAATAAAGAAAACCCCAAAAGGTATGTAAACAAACTCAGAGGGACTTTTCAAAGTGCTCAGTGAGAAAGACACATTACTGTTCTGTTTCACCACTTACCTGTTCTGGAAGAAGAAGAATAATAAGAATTACTATGTATCCTGCTTTGCCTCAGATTCCCTGTTTCTAGCAGTACTAGAATAAATGCCTGCTCTGGACTTTCTGTGCTGTTTGGTTATGATTATGCAGGATCCTTGACTAAATCCTGAAAAATAATCTAAAGTTATACACTTAATTTTCTGCATTATGTCTTCCATGGTATAGATTGTTGTAATTCTGTGGAAAACTGTATTTTCCCATTTTGTTGCAGGTTGCATAAATTCAGACTTTAGCAGGTGGTTTCTGGTTTAGTGAGTTCAGTTCACCTTTGGTCACATTGTCCTGCCCAGAAGCAGGGTTAAGCCCCAAGGTCTAACTGCTGTGGTCTGTGTGAAGCAGAGTCATGTTTGCTCTGAAGTCTGATGGCCAGATGTAGATTGTCCATATTTGCTTCTGCTTTGTTGTCTCTTTTTTTCAAGAGGGAGTTTTCTGACTTACATCTTAGTATTAATGTGATTTGTACAAGGTCAAAGATTTACATATTTATTTCTTGGGGAAAGAGGAAGGCCGATGCTCTGCTCACCTTCAGTGGAAAGTTTAACTTGATTTCTACTTCATACAGCCTTAGCTCTCTAGTTTAAAAATTCCTTTTTTTGTGTGTTTGGAAATGACAGAAAATTAAGGCCTATTGTCTGAATTTTCCTATGGACACTGACTTTGGTAACATGCTGTAAATACATCCTAATTAAAGCTTTATGTACCAGGTAAAAAGCAGAGGGGAACACAGTGCTTTAGGCTGCTCTGCTTTTTCCTAATAAATACAGCTGTCACAGTAAAGGAGAAATTAGGCCTTCATAAACATCTTTTTTATTTAGTCACAGTTAAACTAGATTTTGTAAGATTTAAGTCATTGCCATAAATGCTGCTCCTTGAAATAACTGTCTATAAGCTGTTTTCACTTTCTAGCATCAGATAAAGACACGTAAGTTCTGACAAGCTGAAGGCTAGAAACCTTTGCAGGAGATAGGGAGCCTACCACCACATCATTTCATAAAGTGGAGGGAGGGTGAAGAAGGGGAAAAGAGAGAGTAGTTTTTCATTCTGCTGTTAAGCTTAAGGGCACAGATGCTATTCTTCTGATGTCTGCTCTGCTGAAATGAAAAACTCACTGACAATAGTAATTTCTTTGACCTACCTACCTACACCAAGTAAAGAGAAGCAGCCTGCTTTTTGTCTTCAAATGTCATGCACATGCACAGTATGTGTCCACTGTTTTACAGAAAATAACCCGCTCCTTCGTGAGGCTTGAAATGTTGGACTGGTTTAGTTCTGTATGTGAAAATTTTGGTGCTAGGTAGATGTGTCATGCTTTTGCATTTGAAAAGCCATCATGCCAATAAAATATATTAAACACCTTTTTTTTCTTTTTCTAAATTTCCTTATGGTCTTCCCTGGTGGCATTCAGTTATCTGCCCAGTCCTGGTTTCTTTGTCACCTGGTTGTGTCTCAAAGGTGCTGTAAAGTAACCAGCACTGCCTGGCAGCTAGCCTTTGGTTAGTCAGTTATCCATCTAATTATTTCTGTAGTTTGCCAAGCTAAGGATCAACATAAAAAATTATGGTGCAGTTTATTATGTTGCAGTCTTGCTATAGTCAGCTAGACATTTAACTTGACCTGTTATATTGGGCATATTTTATTTAGGATGACAATTTGAACCTTGATCCCAGGTTTTAGCTGGACTTGTTTGGATGCTCCATCATTTTAGGTCGTTAAAAAGTGGCATTACTCAGCTTCCAAAGATGAGAGACAAAACTGCCAATGCCCAAGGAAGCTAAGGGGTTATAATTGTTTACTTTCTTGTCCATCAATAGACTCCTGTCCAAAGAAATTACTTTGTTTCAGAATCATAAAAACCAAAAGCAAACTCAATATTAACTCCCATACCATTGTGCCTTTCCTTAAGGAAACACTACATCTGCTGGCAGGACACCTCAAGTAGCACAATTTATTCATAGCTCTTAATTTTCTGTATCCATGTGAATGAAGTTCCCTGAAAGCAAAAGGCAAACCCCCTCATGTTTTATTGTAGCCCTAAGACAGCAAATACTTAAGCATGCACAAGTTTTAGTATGACCACTTTAGTGTTGAAATGAAATATGTATATGCCTCCATATTTCTATAGTTGGTACCAAAGGGCTTATGTATATATCCTTGTAATTCACACCTCACTTAAATCACACAGAGAAACAATAATGTTATAGAAAAATAAATTCTTCAGTAACTATGTTCACCGAGTTCTTCAGCTCCATATGAACTGCCAGTAAACAGTCATCATGTGCTTGTGTCAGATTGTTTGGTCTTAGAGAAAAAGGGATAAAGATAGCAGGCTAGATGTGTGGGGCAATTTGCTTTTAAGGCTGAAATTTAAATGTTCTTACCCTTCCTATTATGTCGTGCATTACATAAAAATATAAATGTAAGTTTCTTTTTAAAGAAAATTTTCCTTGATTAAGAACAGCTGTCTAGCAAGCTAAGGGTTATATTTTCTTCAAAAAAAAATGGGTTTAGTTGGTATCCAAAACATCCAAATCGTTTTTTCTCTTGTAACGTAAGGATTCAGTGAGAGATTTAATCTGAAGTGCATTTTCCCAAGCTGAATGATAAACCTTATTAAAACAAGGCACAATGTAATTCATGGAATTCCAGTGCCAGGCATGAAAAGAGCTTGATATGGCTATATTCTGTGAGCCAGTGAGTTGAATTTTCTTTGAATTGTAAATATATGTTCCCAAAAGAATGTTTTTTTCCTTTAAGTAGGTTAGTAGCAAGGTAGTAACTGTAATACATTTATTCCTTTTAGAGAAATTCATTTCATCGTTCACAAGAAAGTTTAAAATGTTTGAAAATAACAATCAAGATAAAATTCTATTTTTTGATACAGAGAAAATATTTTTAGCGATATGTAGTACTCTTAAAATCATAAAGACAATGATCATGTACGATGCCAAATAATTGAAGCCCTTGCTTGTCTTGAATATTAAAACAGGATAACCAGAGAAATGAGATGCTGTAGGCAATCCTGTAGCTAGGGATTATCTGCATTACCTCACTGCGGCTGTCCTCAGTGGCAGAATGAGTCAGAGCATTGCATACAATCAGACGTGATGAAATGAGATGCAACTCTTCTTTAAAAAAACCACCCAAACAGTAATATAAATGTGGTTTGTCAGAACTTAGTGTCCTGGTTTTTGGTGTTCATTGAAGTTGCCTGCTAACCTATGCGTACATGCATATGCATCCATGGTGTAACGTGCCTTAAGGGAGTGCAGTTTTCGTAGAAGTATTCTGTTCCTATTGCTTGTAGTATTTATATATCAAATCTAGCTGAACAACACAGCTCAGGCATCTCTCCTGTAGGGTGGTGTTCTTCAGACAAAGGAAAGCAGGTGTCTCAAGTCCCTTGTTTCATTTTATTCTGCTCCTTCCTGGCACTAGAGACTCCAGACGTAACAGTGATTTCTTTCTGAGCAGGGCTGCTGCCACTGCCATGGAGGGCAGTAAGAGAACGAGGGAAATAACAAATGTACCTGCAACAGATGCACTGGGTTTTTACAAGCTTGTATGTTAGAGCTTGCATTCGCTGAAAATAGGTGAGTTTCTGCCTGAGTTCACGTGAAGACAGGAGTTTTCAGATGACTATCACTGCCGTTACTTGCTAGGATTTTCTCTAAGTGAAGCACCTGCCTGTTACTGACATGAAACCAAAGCTTTGGAAGGGCTACAGCCAGCGTGGCAGCTTTAGGACCAGCGCTGAATTTTGGAGGGTTTTGATGTGATATCTGTAAATGATAACGTGCTTTGTTTTCTCCTCTAGCCCCGGTCGCTCCCCAATTTCCTTTGACAGTGAAATAATAATGATGAATCATGTGTACAAAGAAAGGTTTCCAAAGGTAAAGAATCACTTTTTAAATAATGCATTCAGTGAACTTGTGACCAAGCTCAGAATGAATTTGTAGTGCTCATTGTAAGAACTGGGCTCCTTCTCCATCTCATTTCCAAGCAGTGCAGTTTGCCGAGAGTTGGAAGCTGCCTTCTCTGCTCCATATGTTAATTCTGTAGTAGAAGAAATAGATTGTATAGAGAGATTCAGATGGAAGAGTGTGAAAAGCCTTGTGTATTTGTGTATGCATTTCATATTTACTAAATTTCTCATGTCTTTTATTGGCATGACAGATGCTCACAAAAGTGAAAAGAAGGGCCATGTTTTGGCTCTCCAGATATTTTGAACTAATCCATGTCTTTCTTTAAATTCTGAATCAAATCAAGGCTGGAAGAGGGATGTTTTGCTTATTTTTCTATATACTTTAAACAGCTATTTTAAAGAGTACTTTCAAAATAAGTTGAATAACATTTTCTCAGTCTTCCCTGTGTAACTGCATTAAATTTGCTTTATATTGATCCAAACGTCTTTGGTTTTGGTAGGCTTTCCATTTACATATTGGAAATGCAAAGTTTTTCCTTTAAAGTAATTCCAAATTATACTGGAGGTTTTGGCAAAAACCAAATTTGACACTGGACCTTTTGGTAGCAGAGAAAGAATGAAGATAGGTTTGGATTTCTGGGAAAGTCAATCTGAATTCAGTTACACTGAAACGTGCTGAAGTTATCTGCAGTGAAAATAAGTGTTTCTTTATTAAAAGCTGAATAAGGAAATCTGTGGAATCAAGCTTTGAAAGTTAACATTGAAATGAGCATAGAAGATTGTGTATCCCAGAGCTGTCGATACGGCCATTTCTTTCTGTTCTACCAACAGCAAAAATAGATGTTTCTCTAGAAGACAGGGTCTCAGGGCTTACAGTGATAGAAACATCTGTGCTTGGGGCAGTGATTTTCAGCTTCCATGGTCTTGCCTAAAAGTTCTGAAAACTGCCTCGTATCTTACATCCTTACTCTGGAGACCCAGGGAGGCTTACAGCCTCAGGACCAAGATATTTTTATGGTCATTTGCATTTTCAGAAACTGTGTTCTGATTAATTTTTGTTGTTTGTTCATGTGAACATAACTTTTGCCTATGGTATGCTATTTTTATTCTTAGCAAAATGCGATTGTATTTTGGAGTATTTTTTAAGCCTTGTGCATTTTGGAATTGCAAAAATGTTACTTTAGCACCTTACTTGTTTATGTTTTAAGTTCTGGGATAATACAATTTAAGAGTAATTTCTCTTTATTCTGTACTTTTAGGCCACGGCACAGATGGAAGAACGGCTGGCTGAGTTTATTGCCTCTAATGCTCCAGAAAACGTGCTGCAATTAGCAGATGGGGTCCTAAGTTTCATTCATCATCAAGTTATTGAACTGGCCAGAGACTGCCTAGATAAATCACGTGAAGGTCTTATTACTTCTCGGTACTTTTATGAGCTACAGGAAAACTTGGAGAAACTTCTCCAGGATGTAAGTGCTCTCTGCAAAGTACAATATATATTCTTTTGATTGAAACTCTGAACAATAAAGCCAGAGCTTTGATTTTCGGAGAGACAATGTGGATTCCAGGGGAAGGGCAGTGGGTGGGGGTGTCGAGATCCGAGTTGTTTGTCTGCTGTTGATCTACCACAGGTGGATTTGAGCAAATCACTTCACCTGTGTACTGTGTTTGTACAAAAGTTAAATATGCATATGAGTACGTCAAAGGCAGTCTTTACCATTTATGAAAATTGGGTTCCTCCAGATGAAGGAAATTACTGAACTTTTCTTTCATGTTCTTCAAGACTCTGAATGACTTATTAATTACAATTGTGCCTTGAAGGAGTGAAAACAGCGTAGTTTGTAGTGTTGCTATAAATTTTTCATAAAAGATTTTCTTGAGCTGAACTTAATCCAGTTGTGGGTTTTTTAGTACTTCGATGTGTTTTGTGGTGTTCAAAGCATATGAAAATACACAAGGGGGCACAATTTTAATGCATGCTTAGTATGCTTCAGCTGCTCATTAAAAATTGCTCTTTTCCTTTAAGATAAAAATAATATTAAATTAAAAGCATCTCTTAGAATTTATGCTATCGCTGTTATGAGGAGTCAGTACTATTACCAGCTGCTGGGTCCAGACCTTTGTTTGGGAACTCTTCCTAATCCTTCACTTTGATTTAAGAAGCTAGCAAGCTGAAAACACAGGGTTTTTAAAGATCTCGATCTCCAATTACAAGTGTCACAGAGACTCCTAGAAACAGAACACCTGAAACAATTTATTATCTTTGGTGATTTTTAATCTATTTGGTGAAGATGTGTTTATATCTCACTGGTCAGTTTGCCAACCCACTGGCATGGATTGCACTAGTTTGTGCCCCTTTACCACTCTTTCCAGACATTAGAAAATAACAAATGAATAAAAATACTATATTAATATACAATTGTTGTATTAAAAAGCTTTGTGAAAACTGCAAAATCTTCCCTTGTATCAGCTAAAATCTTTGGCTATCCCATTTCTGTGACTGTGGCTGTCATTTCCCTGGTATTTGTTATGCATGAAAGCAAAATCGGTTTTGTGGTGTTCTGCCTGGATAGGGAATGTGATATTGACAGACCAAGAGAGGTAGGGAATATTTTTCGAGGGCCTATATGACTGTCTGCCTATGGGATATCAGTAACCACTGTGGATGCATTTAATAGTAAAAAATGTGTTTCCAGGTAAGAGTGGCATTCTTTGGATGCCATGCAAGAGTTTGATCATCGATGCTGCCATCCAGGGCTGGAGAAACTGCATCTAGTCAAAGAAATTGTTCAGTATTCATAGTCTTTAAAAGAGAGGAAAATCCTTCTGAAGTTTGAAAGTGGTAGTGTAGCCTCCCTGGGCAGGATGAGCATCACCCAGCCGTCACTGCCGAGTGGAGCGGGGCTGGCAGAGGTGCAGGTGCCCACCCTGGGGCTGGCCCTCGGCAGCAGGGGTGCAGGGATTCCTGCAGCCAGGGGAGCACGTGTTAGCGGCTCCACCGTGTATCTCCAGAGGCTGGAAGCAGGGCATTTGCATGTCAGCTCTGATGTAAGGGGTCAGGCCTCTTTGGGTGATGGTTTTGAGGTTGAAAAGATTTTTCTAAAAATGAGTGTGTGTGCTCGGCAAAATAACTTACATTTCAAGGGGCGCAAGGGGGCCACAGTGTGTTTTACTGCTGCTGGTAGCAGATGCTTTGGGCTTGAAATACTCCCGCTCCCAGACTTTCCTCCTGTCTGTGTGGACAATGATTTCTCATACCATAAGGAATTAAGAGAGCAATACATTGGGTCTGGTCACTTTCAGGTCTGTCTTCTGGCCTGAAGGGGTTAATCAGCATCTCGGAGAAGTCGTGGGTCAGATAAACCTGCTTTTTCCTTTCCTCTCCCCTCCCTCAGAAATCATCAAAACACACTTCTTAAATGTCCTTTTCCACTTGATCCTACATGCATTATTCCGCTGCTTCTAAGCACAGGGAAAGATGACATTGAACCGTTATTCGAGAGGATACGGTGGTCATCTCTGGGCTCATTCAGGAATTGACATTCAGGGCTTGCTTTGACCTCTTCCTCCTTAGCATCTTCTGCAGAGCAGGGGTGAGAGAAGGGTCAGCTCTTAAGTTTGATTTACTTTAGGCAGTAAGGTGGGCTAGAGACGATTAACATGAAAGCTTAGAGAAACAAGAGAGGCAGAACAGGCTGGGACCAAAAAGGACAAAGAAATTAAAGACAGCGGAGGAATGCCAAAGACTTCATTCCACATCTTTCTCATTTGTTTTTTCTGTCCTATCATAGTTCTTTGGCTTTTCTTTTAATATTTAAAAGCTACTGATCTTCCCTGGCTTGCCAGTCTGTGCTTTGCCCTTCAGACTGCATTTTAGAAGGAAATAATTGGAACATTTCAGTCTAAACATAGAGAAATTGGTGATAATATTTTTTTTGGAGGACTCACCTGAAACACAAGGTGGAGACAAGTTTAGATTATTCCAGATTTCAGGGCAGGTCTTTACCTTTGCTTGGCTTGTAAGGTATCACACAGAGTTACACACAATATAAATAATACCAACTGGAAGGTCATCAAAAAATCTCTTCCATTTGGGCATTGCATGGTATGGTGTATTTTTATAACATAAGGAAAGATTGGGAAGATGATTTATTGGTGAATAAGGAGCTCAGCAACTGGCAGGACTACCCACAGATTTTCATACAATTTTACTGTGGAAGAATGGATTGTTTTGGGGTTTTTTTTAAAGGTGTTGATTCTGACATGTGGTTACAAACTAAACTCGCACAGTATTTCAAACCATAGAAAGAAGACTCGATTTAATATGTTGCAGCTTGTATCTACTTTATACTGTAAAAATATAGCTGTAAAACAGAGTAATTGGGTATTTAAATAATGAGCTGTTTAAATATACCAAACCAGAAAGCTTTTAAAAGTTTTTTAGATCCTGGCTTTTCTAATAAAATGCCAACAAATCTTGTTAGTTACGGCAAATGAGATCTTTTCCCTTGTTTGGAGCGTGAAATATTGTCTTTTAGCCAGAAAAACCTATTGCTTATTGCGTCATTGAAATTATCCTGGAGTAAAAATGAATTTAAGAGATTTTCTGTGTTTTGGAAAACATGAACTTGAATGTTACACTTACAAAGTAAGAATATTGAAGAATAAGGTAAAGCACTTATGAAAAAGAGTATATAACATTCTAGTGGAAGTTGTCCCTTCCCATGGCAAGGGGGTTGGAACTAGATGATCGTTAAAGGTCCCTTCCAGCCCAAACCATTCTGCGATTCTCTGACATTCAGTTCTTTATCTGTTACCATGGGGTGGGCTCAGGGGATAGGGTAGGACCTCAGGTTACTGGGAACAAAGGGTTCGTCAGTTTTTACTTGGCTGAATTGACAAGGTAAAACTAGCCAAAAGAAGTTTAATGG
The DNA here is from genome assembly GCA_035590215.1 of Microhierax caerulescens. Classification (NCBI taxonomy): domain Eukaryota; kingdom Metazoa; phylum Chordata; class Aves; order Falconiformes; family Falconidae; genus Microhierax; species Microhierax caerulescens. Next base: position 25,021,702 of record JAVJGJ010000030.1, read on the forward strand.
CTTTTGCATAGGTGTAGCCAGTTGGTGAGGAAGGTGAAGGGTTACAGGTGTTCCTTTGCATGGAACAAAAGAAACAGGGGAGGGTGTTAGTGTTACGCTGCGGTGACTGATGCCGCACATTGGCACATGGATATTCTGATCGGGATTGCTTTCTTGATATGAGCCTGAGCATAAATTTATTGGTTCTTGGCATTGCAGGTCTATTGTTTTGGTTTCCATCAGTATATTAGCTCAATTACAGCGTTGTGACTTGCATATCCCAGTTATTGGTCCTGCTGAACCCCAGGGGAGGACAGTGATTTTAATTTCATGCCCCAGTAACTACAGTTAGTGACGGATGGGTCTTTCAGATAAGGGAATCGGTTTGTAAATTACCCGTTGCTACCTCCTGTACACGTGTCACTGGCAATGTGTGTAGGAATGGCATCAGCCTCTACCCACAACCCCTACAGCTTCTCCCCCCTCCCCTTTGGAAGGCGGAGGGGGGGAAACCCTGGAATGCCACCAGCAACCTTCAGACAGCAGTGCCGTCACTGGGAACTGCGGGTTAGGTGGCACATGGAAGCAGCAGGCAGTGCCTGGCTGTATAACCCTCTGGTTTCCAGAGACTCTCCTTGGGACAGATTCTAAACAAGACATCTGGAGGGATGTCCAGGCTGTCCTGCATGAGAAGGAAACAAGAAGAGGCAGTTGTATTGAGGATCTTGGAAGAGCAGCGCTGTGCAGAGATGATGGCTGAGTGGCTGTTACAAGTTGTGTTTGATTTTTGTAATCCTCTTTTCTTCCTTTTTCTTTTCTGTGTCCTTTGGCAGTCATGGTCTAGCTTTTTCTTTTCAAAACAGGCGCCTGATTAAATTAGTTGCGTTTTCAAATTATTTTGCCTAACTTGTCATAGATAAGAAAAGGAGAAAGCAAAGGGACTTGATTTAAAAAAAATAGTTTGTTTTAACAGTATAAATGGATGCAAAATGATGAATGACATGTATTATATTGCATTTTTTACATACTATAACTTGTGTAGGAGGGAAAAGGACTTTCCAATTGCATGGCTCGTATCAAATAATACAAAGTTGTTGATGTTTTATTTATTCATTTCAACGCAGTTAGCCCCTGGTGACCAGGAATGGCTTTTCAAATGTGAAAGCATTCGTTTCTTTCTAGAATTCATATTTTAACTTACAAGTTTGCATTATGCATTAGGGGACATAGAGTGAATACTAATCATGTTAATTTTGATTATTTTCTGGTTTATAATTAGAAAATACCTTATAGTTAGAAAGAAGAAAATCACAACTTATGTCAATTCTTTCAAAATAATTTTTTTAAGGGTCTATAGCCAGGAAGCATCTTTGATACTGCTTTTAGATCATGAACTAGCAGGTGCATTGTTTTCTTCAAGGTTAAAATTCAAGCGCTAGCTTATCAGTGCTGAAGTAGACAATCTACATTTCTTATTCTGACCTGTATCAGAATGAGAAGTAATGAACATTGTAATTTTTTTTTTTTTTTTGGTTTGGTAACAAAATATCAAGTATATATTGTTTAAAATGTTTGCTGCCTGTATGTTTCTAGCTTTGAATGTCTGCTTCCCTGTGTTTTGATTGTTCTTTTAGGTGATCACCAGTGTGATCAGACTTGTCACCCATATATGTCTTTTTCTTAGATGGTGCTAATGAACAATGCTAAATGAACATCGTAGTTGTTTGCATCCTTGTTGATAAAACATCAGTCCTATAAGCAACTGGCTCATTGATAGCATAAGCTCATTGCTTAAGTTCTGGACTTTTTATTTGTGGCTATGCTAATGCCTCATTTTTAGACCTTGGGGAAAAAATAGCTATACTTTTTCAGAGTTTCTACATGTCATTGGAGCCATCTTTTTATCACCCTGCAATGAAATACTATTTTATTTGTGCTTCAGGACTCATAATCTAACTATTGTGTGCTTGAGCAAGAGTGACTGGTGTGTGTGTGTGTGTGTTCACATTTGTCTTTGGGTTGGTTTGTTGTTTTTTGGGTTTTTTTTTAAATACTGCTTTAGTGTGTTTATTGTTATAAAAATGCCTCCTCACACATACACATACCTTGAAACTAAGCCTTGAATTTATACTGAAATCTGGTAAAGGGAGTGGACAAGAAGAAATTCTGTGAATTAGGTTTCTGTATGCTCTTTCCTTTGCTTGTCTGCTTGGTCCTACATGGCATACAATACAATGCTGTAGTTGTTCAGCAGGATTTATAAAATTAAATAAAGATAAACTAAAGTTTAGTTTTTCTTGGTGATGAACAGAAGTAGTTCTAATGCTAGCTGAAAGTCTAGAAATATGTGTGGCTGTTAGTAGTTACGTAGACATCAGTATCATGTGGAAGGTAAAACTGAAAAAATCAGTAATCCTTTTTTCATTTTTAAAATAAAATAAAAACTCATCATGCCTGATATAACTGATAGGTGATACAATGCAAATAGAGCCTCTGAAATATCTCTTGCATGATAAAAGGAGTCAGTTGTAATGGAAAAGCTCTATGTAACTTGGCATCCTTGAATGAGCTGAGATCATTGCCTGCCCTGACTCAGTCATGCCTTTGCTGCCGAGTTATGGTTCCTGAGCTGGTGATTGCTCTGCATTCAGCATCTGACATGTGAAAATGAAGAGGTCACTGCTAGGACCGTAATGTGATGTTCTGCTCTCCACAGGCCCACGAGCGATCAGAGAGCTCCGAGGTTGCCTTCGTTACCCAGCTTGTGAAGAAGCTGATGATTATCATTGCACGACCAGCTCGGCTGCTTGAGTGCCTGGTAGGTTTGGTCTTTGGGAGAGTGCGTGTATGATCTAAAGAGTCTGGAGTGTGTTTGAGGAGATGAGGAATACACAGCCTTCAAGAGAAAGCTTTAAATTCTCATAAAAACATTGATGAAAAATAGATGAATATTTTTTTAAAAAAAGTTCAGTCTTTTGCTTTAATATTGAAATATCTTTCCAATGGACTGTCAGCTGCTGAATTATATTCTAGTATAAAGTTTATGGCTGAAGGGCCAGGTGTAGCTGTTGAGAACATTTCATGCTAATTGATGCCACCGATTTTCCTCATGTTGTTAGTAGCTACAGAAGAGAGCCCGTTAAATGTATGGTGTGCGTACGGCACCTGGAGAGCCATGCTAAGAAAGAGCTGTCACTAAGGAAGAAGTTCCCTTCCATGTTATAAATGGTGTCTGGGCTCTTGGACTCAGAACTCTTACCATAGATCCAGCAATTGCAGAGAAACCTGGTGTCAGGTTTTCCACTGTGGACGCACAGAGGGATAGGCCAGTGAGAGATCCAAGCAGATTTGGAAGCCTGGATTTGAAATCCTATTTGGTGCTATTGGAAAACATGGAAAAACAAGTCTCATTACTTTTTCAACAACTTACCCTGACTAATAATAGTGCTTTTTTTTTTTTTATTTAATTCTAGAAAATGGTGAAGAGTGTTTAGGCCATCCCAATGATATTGGCCACTGTGTCCTGAAGTCATGCAACTCCAAAAATATTTTGTATTTACAGTGGAGAAGGAGCCTGCATTCAGTGTTGTCATTTATGTTTGCGTATGCTCTGCTAGTAACACATCATCTAGAAAAACTTGAAACCTCTGTTAAATTTGTAACTTCTGTGAATTCACCTCTATATCTGCAAGCAGTTCCAAACTCAAACCAGCATTTAGCTGCAAATCAGTAGGTCTCCAGGTTCCTCCACTGTCTTCTGCACCTGATGTTCTGCAAAGTGAGTGGGAGCAGGTGGAGGCAGTAAAGTAATTGAGATGACTAATGAACTCCAAAGCATGTAGTGACAACTTTGACAATGAAGTGGCTAGCCTTCAAAGTATAAAAATAATACTGGGATCTGTATATTTAAAGATATATATCTGTATAAATCTGTCTTCCCTGTTTTTTTAACCTGTATTGCCTTTCTAACTTTTTTTCCCAATTATATTTTATTCTACTGACATGAAGAATCAAATATTAATGTTCCTTTTATCCCATAAAAGAACAAGAAATATAGTAATGGATAGTCAACCATTTAAATAGCTTGAGCACTACATTTTCTTTTTATTTTTTAACATATTTTTTTGTAATTTACTTTTAGCTTCAACTCTTTGTGAATTTATAAACAGTTTTCCTAATATTTAATATGAAGGTTAATTTTAGTAACACAGCTCATTGTTGTTTCTTCCTTGTAAATGAAATAACTGGCCATATAGGCTGTAGTTTTGATGGTTGTGATTGTTTTAATGGGGGTGAAGGCATTTAAGCATTTTAAACTTCAGGTATTTGGCTTCAGTCTTTGTATTTACCTGTTGGACTGTGAAAAGTTTATTTATGGACTGAGTCTCTGGGGCTTCAAGAAAATAATAATGTGTTTTGTGCATCAGTGAAACCATCTTTGGGAAAAAGTGTGTAATTCATTCTTTTTTCAATTTTTTTCTTCCATAGCACCTGTGTCCCCTTAGAAGGGATCATTCTTCTGTATTCAAATGATTAAATAAACCTACTCAAAAGAACACAGAACTAGAATTTATTTAATTTCTTAATTTTTTGTATGTTTGAATTTTTTGTCATCAGACTGTATTTTTTTTCCTGTCCTTTTACTCTCCAACGAATGACCTCCCATTATATCTTGAAGAGTCCTTCCTTGACTCAGCCTTTCCTTTCACCCCACTGTCTGTATTACACTGCTGTCTGTTGACCATCTTTCTCCTGTGGTCCTCTCTGGTCTGGCTCCTGCTCTCTGCCAGTTCTGAGACAGCTGATTGATCCTTTTCCAGGGGAGTGAGGAAGGAACTTTGTTTCTTGCATTGTTGCCATCTTTGGTGACAGCATGTATCCAAGCAGCATTGCTTAGAGCAATCAAGAACAAGTGTGTCTTTTCTCTGTTTCTCTAACTATTCAAGTATCTTTACGTCATCACAACCTCCCATTTCTTTTTCTTGTTTGCAGTTCTGTGCCCTCTTTTCTCATGGGCTGCTGACCACACTCACATCAGTTCCTTCCTGATGCCCTCACAACTGTATGCTGTAACTCTTCCCCTTTTAACCTCCCATTTCACTAGAAAATTTTTGAAGGGTCTTGGCAAAGCTGCTCATTGCTGCTGAACGATGAGGTTTGTAGGCAAGAGCTAACTAGTGAACTTGCTTCTGAGCGGAGTGGTCCTGCTGCCAAAAGCTTGTATTTTATTTCCAACTGTATCTGTTGGTCTAGTAAAAGAGATCACACCTTCTTTTAACCTTTTCTTGCCTTAGAGGTCACGTACACCGAGACTGAGTTGGTAAGATGATTCTGTACTGTATAGTACAAAAAATACTGCAGCAGTATTTCTTATATAGAAGGTGAAATCTTTGCTGATAAAATAGCAGTTGCTGTTTTATTAATAATTTTATTAGCAATTGTGAAGGTTGGGACAGTTACAGAATTGTTTGTGGGAGTATGGTTTGATCAGCACTGACATTTGAAAGCAGGAGAGGTTTATACTGGCTTCACTCACCTGTCAGACAGAGGTGGCAGAAGGCACCTCCATCTCATCACAGACCTTTCCCTGGCACGTTTCAATGTGACGAAATCGGGAGGTGTGTCCACACTGATGCTTTGATTATCATGACCGTATTACCTGATGGTCCGGTTTTGGTGCATAAAAGGTTCCTACAGTCCTTTACCCTGTTTCGATTTGCAGATCTAAGCCAGTGGACATCCAGCAGGCCGTAAACATCTGTCATTTTTGCAGAGCAGAGTAGAGTGCATTGACTTGCTTGTTGTAACTGCCAATGTTTTGCATCACTGCTGAGGCCAGAATTAACTTTCTGGATGTTTCTGAGGAATCTCCTACATGGGGGAGAAACCTTTTGCAATTCTAAAGCTGAATAGTTTGCCTCTCTCTGTCTGTCTCACACCACCTTGCTGCAGGAGTTTGATCCTGAAGAGTTCTACCATTTGTTAGAAGCTGCAGAAGGCCATGCCAAGGAAGGGCAAGGAATTAAATGTGACATTCCTCGTTATATTATCAGCCAGCTGGGACTCACCAGGGATCCCCTGGAGGGTGAGAACTCATGTTTTGTACTCTCCAGACTGCTGAAAGGATAACCAGATGCCCTGGTCACTACATAGCTCAAGGAAGCTTTTATTGTATTGGTTTAATTTCTAGGCCATGATTCCTTATTTTTCTGATTGTTGTCACATTCTAGACTGTCCTTTCAAGCCCCACGTCTCAAAGGACTGTTGGTGGGATCGCACATCAACAATGACAGTTCTTTACTTACAATGTCATTAATGTCTCCCTGTATTATAGCTGAAACAATGTTAGAAAATGGCTTTATGATATAACTGTTTTCTTTGTGCTGTTGGACAGTAAAAGTAAATTTACCCATTATTCTGATCTGCCTGCCTGCTGGTGGCCTGGCTGGAAAGTATCCTGTCATCCCACTTTATTGTCCTCTCTGAGGAAAGTGTATTTGTTGTGATTTTCCATGAGAAACCACGAGTAGTATAAATTTTTAGGTGGAGATGGGATTGTATTTTTCCATCTTGCATAGCAGTGAAAGCAGAGTAATGCTTTAGATGACAGTAACAGCTTTTCTGCTAGGTGCCAGAATTGCATATGGAAAATTGAATAGGCTGTAAACGTGCAGAGGGCCAGAAGATGCTAACTTTGGAATTTGTGAGTTAATATTTCTGCCTGGCACTTTGCTAGCTGAATCTCTTCTCCTGTGACAAGTTCTACAAGCATGCATGGCTTGCTCAGCAACAATAAAAAGTGTCACAGAGACTGCAGGTTACTGCGGAATATTTCAGTGTTTGAACCGTACTTTTTGTTTTCTCAGGAGAGCATAATTTTAGCATAAATTAGTAGTCTGGATAGGACTAGTTTAACTTCTATGGTGTTTACTGAAATGACAGTGACAGGTTGACTTCAAGTGAAGAGCTCTTCAGGAAAATTTCTACCAAAGATTGCTAAATGCAATTTAATAGCATTTGTTGAAATCTGACATTAAAGGAAAATTTCCTTTGATCCCTGTCATGGGAGAGAACCTTTCCATCACTAATTCCCCTTACTAAAGTCAAATTTTCTTTAGAAATGTGTGGAGATGTCAAGATGCCTTATTTCCTTTCTGTAAGGAGGGCACCCAGAAATGTCAATGATGTCTATTTAGAGACTAGTAGTTAATGTAGGATTTCGGTTTGCAAAGTTTGTAGCATCTCCTAAGACAGCTGAGTAGCCTAAACTAGCTGACTTCCTCCGAGTTTGCTGCTGCTCAGCAGTTTGCGGAATCAGACACGTCTGATGGAAGGAGGTGGTTTGAAATTTAATGTGTTTTCTCTTCTAGAGTACAGAGATGCCGCTAGGCTATATGCAGACATATATGCATGGAATAGGTTTTAATATTAACTAGACAGCAGTTTCCCCAAACATGCATTTATTGCTTTTACTGATTATAGAAACCATCCAGAATAAGTCAGGCTGAAATTAGAACAATTAATTATATCCTTCGTTTATATAAAATACTGCGTACAGCTTGCAATATGTTAAAGGTTATCACTGTATAATTGGGGTGACTTTTTAGGGAGGGGAAAAATGTCCTTCCACATCCACCTCTTACTCTCCGGTTTGTCTTGTATAAACAAAGAGAATAGTGTTTGATTGAGATCATTAGGAGTAATCTTTCCTCTTTCTTTTCAGAAATGGCCCAGCTGAATAGCTATGACAGCCCAGACACTCCTGAGACAGATGATTCAGTCGAGGTAAAGCAGTAATACACTCACTGTCTGCTGCTTTTTTCCTCTGGAAGGAGGTAGTCTACAGTAAAGCATTAATTATAATGCAGAGTGATTTTGATTTCAATTTTTTTAAAAAAGCTGACATTTAAAAGCACGTGTTAAGTATACACTCTTAAAAATGTGGAAATCTCTATACTGGGATGGTTAAATGCTTAAAAGCTGCAAACAGGCATTATCAAGTTTTGTGGATTTTTTTTTTTTTTTTTTTTTAGAGTTGCAAACAAAAATCATCTGGAGAAATTCTTTATATCTGCATTTGTAAAATGTGATGTTTATGGAAGAGAGTTGAGTTTAGTAAGAGACCACTGGAAAAATTAATTATGTAACTCGCTAGGTTTCAAAGATCCTTAGTTGTTTAATTTATAGGGGTTTTTTTAAAATGTAATGTTGAGGAAAGGCCTGACTCTTATAGTCCACTGTCTTTCTATGCTAATATTTGCGGAGGGAATCTGCAAAAGTCCTATGTCCTAGACAAGTTATCCTAAAGCTGAGGACTCCAGAGGTCTAGAAACAGATTGATTTGGGATGAATGCAGCTTAAAAAAGATAAGGACAAAAACCTGAAGTACAGCATTAAGTTCTTCCTGGTCCTGATTTCCATTTTCTTGTCGTCTTTCCCCAGAGTCGTGGGGCCTCTGTCCAGTCAAAGAAAACTCCATCTGAAGAAGAGTTTGAAACTATTAAACTGATCAGTAATGGTGCTTATGGGTAAGGCTTTTAGACTTTGATTTAGAAGAAAATATATTATTGTCCTACCTAGCAAGGGGCTATAGCAAATTTTGGTGAATGACTGGGTTTTGTTGGGTCCAAAGCATAACTGAATTTTCCTTGGGTCTTACAGAGGTTCCACACTTATGATTCTTCTGCATTCTTCTGGGAGATGCCATTTTGCCATTTCTTGCGTGTTCTTGGGGTCTCTTAGGCAATAGCCCCTGTACCTGGACGTAGTTCTTGGCTGTGAAGTCCTTACATTGCACTGAACTGACACACAGCTTCTAGCTTGGAGACCTTTTGTAAAAATTAGTTGTCTTACATTAAAGCTTTCAGAATAGGTTATTCCTAACCCTTCTGTGGTGCAAGTTTTCTAAAGCCCTTCCTATCTGTGACCTCAAGCCTGTTTTCCCAGTAACTATTTCTGCACCATTTCTTTGTGGCAGGTAGGTAAAATGTAGGCACTTGAGTACCTTAGCTTGAGATGACTAAAACATTTCCCCTAAACATTGTCCCTGGGGAAAATATTGTCCCTTACTTTATTGTGAGATTTCCTAAGAGTAAAAAAAAATGTAGGTCCATGAGTCCATGAAAATTATTTTGCACCTATTTCCTTATTGCTTATCAAGGCGGTCTGTGTTTCCTTCCTTGCTGTCTGGTTAAGTCCTGTGATCTGCATTTGTTTAAAGGCTCAGTGAGTGAGAGTAAAATTCTGTAGTTGCACATATTATTGATGATTCATTAAAACTGCAAAAATATTGAGAGGGAAGCAGTTTATGTTTTTCTATTCTTCCATGTATTCAGATTAAATATGTAACATGTGGCTGTTTGCAAGCACTTGAAATACTAAAAGAAATGCTAAAATTACATCGGGGCAAATCCACTGTGAGAAGTAATACAGTAAAAATGCTATTGGATTTTATTATCTACAGAAGAATTCAGAATTAAGTCAGTCAGTTAAAATTTTAACCGTTCATACAAACCTACCCAGAAATTTAAAGATGGTTCCTGATTCTTTGCAGTTCATAAATCCTTACCAGTGAAGTCATTTTGGGCTATAACTGAAAAGCAGTGATATTTAGTAGGTCGTAACAGCAAAACTTGAGTATGTGCTTGAGTGTTTTGTTGAAATGGGTGCTTAGTTAACAGCAGTTCATTTTAAAAAAATTGTATGTGGAACAAGTGTAAGCATATTTTTTATTCAGTGAAGACACAATGGAGCATGCCATATTATTAGACAAGAAGATTTTACATCTTGTCATTCTTATTTCTGCACAGGCCCCTGATTTAAATGAAACTTTGTAAAAAGGGGAGAGAGAGTAGTTTTGCTGTTACTCGTATCTGTCATTATCCGGGGTGCATTTTATAGTCAACTGCTGGTGGGACACAGTACCTTCTTAAATGTAATATACTCCAGAGAAAAGGAAACAAGTACTGATTCAATAAGGCAGGCAAACTGGATGAAAATTTTATTTGCAAACTGTATTATTAATGTGCAGGAATCTAACGATCTGCAAATGATAGAAATGTAAGAGATACTTTACTGAAGGAAATCCCCGGTGACAGTTTTGTGTCAAATTAATTTTATGGAGCTTGGAAATAAACTGTGGTGATTCCATATGTTTTGGACAGGTTTTTAAGTGAAATGGTGACTGTAGTGGTGAAAAATACGTGCCTCTGCAATGATGCTTAAGGAAGTTTGTGACATTTGTGTCTGAAATATCTCCTTGCTAGTCACATCAGAAAAAATGCTGCTTAATTCAAGAAGGCAGAGTAACTTTTGGAAGGAAGCATCATGGGGTTCCTTCTTTTCTAGAGGAGCTTGGCACTGAGATGGGATTTTACAGAGTCACAGATAAGTCTGTCAGGCTCCATCCAAAACAGTTACCATCACTGTTTAAAAAAACCCATCAAAACCAACCAAACAAAAAAAACCAACCAGTTTGAATGGAAATTCCTCTTGCTGTGTGGTTTTCTAGAGCAGTGTATTTGGTGCGACACAAGACCACCCGTCAACGTTTTGCCATGAAGAAGATCAACAAACAAAACCTAATTTTGAGAAACCAGATTCAGCAGGCTTTTGTGGAGAGAGACATCTTGACGTTTGCTGAGAACCCCTTTGTGGTCAGCATGTTCTGCTCCTTTGAGACCAAGCGCCACCTGTGCATGGTTATGGAGTATGTGGAAGGTATGGTTGTCCTTATCTACACCTGCAAAGGGACCTGAGAGAGGATGAACGTGTATTGCGTATGCGGTATGTCTCCTCCTAAAGGATGCCGTTACCGAGTGATTGATGTGTGCTTCGGGGTGTAAGGCTGATCAGTGCACTGCTCTGAACACGATAAACGGGAAGAGCCATCTCCTGGGTGCTGGTCCTTCACAGAAAGTGAGCTTGGTCAGCCCTGCAGTTGCAGGGGGGTGGTGATGCCCTTTCAGAGAGGAGTGTGTGGGCAGCTTGGCCTGAGCCAGAGAAATGAGTCATTCCAGCACCAGTTCAGCATAAAGAGACGCCCTGTTTGTGAATCCCTGTGACTGACACAACAGGATTACAGTGGAGCTGAGGAAATGTAAAGCCACATGTGGAGAACTGCTGGGGTCAGAGGTCAGCTTGAACTTTCCAGTCCTCACTGGAAAGAAATCCTCCCTCTCTCCTATAGGGTGGCATGGCTAGAGCATGCTTGGCTTGCTAACTGCAACTTGGCATTATGGTTAGAAAAAGACAGTTAAGAAACATCACTGAGCAACACAGTCTTTGTTCTTGAGCAGCCTTTTTTAAAAGGCAGTGCTATTTTATGCTGGGATTTTTGTTTGTTTGTTTGTTTTGCTTATTCTTTGAAATATTATTTGATTTTATTTTATCACTGTATCTTTATCTTGTTGCAAGCAATATATTTCCACTGGTGGGTAGGATCAATTTCTTACGCCTGTCTTACTTGGCTGAACGTTTATGAGAAATAAGCTTATAGTTATTGTATCAGTGTTCTTTCAGATAAATTAGTGGAATGAAAACAGATGTACTGGCATAACAAATTTTAATATTAATTCCTATTTACAAGCAGAGATGAAGGTTGCATGAAATGTGTGGCAAATTTTCCTTAGAAGCTTGAATCAGGGGCCCACAGACTTATTTTCATGAGTACCGCTGTGTCCAAAGGCATGGCTGCCTCTCCATGTCTAGAGAGAGCCATTTCATAGTTGTAGAGGTGTTTACTTACTGTTTTAAGAAGCTTGTGTATCTAAGTAGTATGTGTCTTAGTGATGGAAAGTAAAGAAATTTGTAGAAAGGCCAAAAAGTCATGAATTGCCCTTTCTTAAATGCGTGCTTAGAGTTCAGAAACAGCATCCAAACAGTTCTTGAGGAAACATGCCCAACATACACGTATCTTAATTTTCCTGAGATTTTAATATTTATTTGAAGCTCAAGGCAGAGTGTAGAGAGAGCTTTAGAATTCAGGCTAACAGGGTTGAGAGAGACAGCCTTTAGGAAACTTTAGGAAATCTAATATTGTAGACCTATAGCTGTTCTTTCTTACTGGTATGTGCCAGTTCACTGTGCCATATTTGCAACCTTTTTTCAAGGAGGTGATTGTGCTACGCTTCTCAAGAACATTGGTGCCCTACCTGTTGATATGGCAAGGATGTATTTTGCCGAGACTGTTCTGGCATTGGAGTACCTACACAATTACGGGATTGTTCACCGTGACCTAAAACCTGATAAGTAAGTGTTTGGCTCTTCAGAAGCTGAGGGGAGAGAGACAGTTCTTCAGGGGCTTTCTCCGTAGGCAAGAGTACGTAGGGGCTAGAGACAGTGGGATCTTCAATGAAATCTGAGGTGTAGGAGATTTTATGGAGTCTCTTGCTACTGTTGCAGAACCAGATAAACACTCAGAAAGGGTGGGAAGAATGTCTTCAGATACCTTCTCAAAGCTGTTGCTACACTGATGAAATTATGGCAGAAGGAGGTCAGATTTCTGGGTGCCTTGGCTGATATGTGCTATTCAGTTGCATAGGAGGTTCCTTCCAGGTGATTGATGGGGATGTAACCCTGAGAACTTGCTTAGCGTGATCTTGTGTTCTTCTTTTTTATTTTAAATTGCTTTTGGGAAAGAATTAATTGAATGTTGGATTATTTTGCTGCTTCTCTTTCTTCTAGTCTCCTGATAACTTCCATGGGTCACATTAAACTAACAGACTTTGGACTGTCTAAGATTGGGTTAATGAGCCTTACAACAAATCTTTATGAGGGACACATTGAGAAGGATACGAGGGAATTCCTGGACAAGCAGGTAAGCTGAGAAATTTTGTCTGTTGAGGTGGGATCAGATGCAGGTTTCTATCTCGGGGTAGAATTGGAATTTGTAGCACTCCCTCTCTGCCTCGATGGTGTGCTGCGCATTGTAGAATGAGAGGACGAGGTACAAGTCCGTTCTCGTGCGTAAATTGGTATTGTTTATTATTTCAGCTTCTTCTTTTGGAGTGATGCACTTCATCTCTTAGTTTAGGATATTGAACGTGGGACCTATGCAGCAGTGCAGGTGTGAACAGAAGTTGGTTTGGGGGCATAACAGATTTTGCTGGAAGTTTTTTCCACAGTCTCCCCCTTCTGGTGCTTGGAAAGTTCATGGCAAGTTCCTGTATGTTCTTGTAATTTTGTCTGATGACTTTAACATTGATTTTTATCCCCATGATATTTACTAAGGGTCCTTTTTCTCTTTAGCCTTCATTTGCTAAGCTTAACCAGCTAAATTCTTCTAGATAACAAGATAGATTTTCCTTTGATGAATGAATAGCTCTTCCATGCACCTCTTTCAGCTTGAATTGATATTTCCTGAGAATAGTTGACAGGAATTATATTGTTCTGGACGCAGGCTCATCAGTGCCTTATATAATGGGATTAAAAAATACTTTTCTTTTCTGAAAATACCTAGGATTGCAGCTGAATTTTCTTTTTTAGCTGTGCCAAGTGTTAACTCATAATCATCCTGTGGTGTTGTCTTCCTTTGCTTCTGAGTAATGATGTCTTTTCTAGCAGGAACTCTCTGTGGTCACTAGATCATGGTCTTGCACTTTGCAGTGGTTTTTTGTTTTGTTTTTTTTCATCTATTGTTATTGTTGCTGCTTCTAAGCCCAAGGCAACATAGATCTTCCAATGTGATTTCCTTAGCCGTTGTCTGTGCCAGCTGTACCTCCCAAGTTTAAATACTGAAGTGTGTAATCATGCTGTGCTGCTAATTCTGCATCTGTGAAACTAAATTCTGCTAGCACCGAGATGTGAGAGGTTTGTCAAAACTCAGTTGCTGATAGCTATAGCTGTGCCAGAAGACATCCATCAAGCAGACAGACCTATACACACACAGTATGCATTTTTCCCATATGCTTTACTGTATGTGCAGCAAAGAACTACTTAGCTGGCGTGTCCACACTAGGAACATTTCATAGCATGTGATACCATTTCTATGCAGGTAATGTGTTCCTCAAATATAAACTCTTGTTCCGTGGAAGTGTTTCACAGCGTAAAGTGGTTAGTGGCAGAACATTTGTGACTTTCTTGTAAAGCTCTGAGGAAGAAAAGAAAAAAAAAAACAAAAAAAAACAGAGAAAAATAAGATTTGATGTGAATTTGGCTTTCTTCTGTGTTCCTCTTGAGGTCTGTGGGACTCCGGAATATATTGCACCAGAAGTGATCCTGCGCCAGGGCTATGGGAAGCCCGTGGACTGGTGGGCCATGGGAGTGATTCTGTATGAATTTCTAGTTGGCTGCGTTCCTTTCTTTGGGGACACACCTGAAGAGCTGTTTGGACAAGTAATCAGTGGTATGTTTCTGTTCTGGCTCTGAAGGGGTTTCAAGGCGAGCTGTGAAGTAAAAACTTGAAAATACCAAGGACCCGCTGTTTAGTCAGGAAGAACTAGGTATAAAACAATGGGGTTTCATTTTAAAATTCTTATCTTTCTGTGTCAAAGTAGCATTCTTCTGATTCCATCTATGGAAAGTTGTTGAGTTGCTGAATGTCATGCTAGATAGTTCTGTCATGCATGGTGTGGGAGTAGTGCAAATCCTTGTGGGATTGAGGAAAAATATTTGGGGATTTTTCTGTTCTGTCTTTTTAACTTAAATGATGGAGGATATGAAAGGTGCAGCCGCCAACTGACCTAATCCAGTCTGGTTTTGGTTATTGCTTCTGTAGGTGCAAATGTCAGTCAAATAATAATTGTTTTATAAATGAAATAAAAAGGAAATTCTAAGCAAAACACATTGAAGCTCTTGTACTTGGCACCTTCACATCTTGTGACTTTTTAAACCTATCTCCTGCTTGGAGTTGGACAAACAATTGCTTTGTGTTCTCTCAGTGAATATGCCAGTGAAAACATTTCCTATTGGGAACGCTTTCTGAAACAGTAATTTTTTAACACACTTGGCAAATATCCTTTGTAAAAAGCAAATTTCAGCAAAGAATTAAATATGATGCATGAAATTGTTACCTGTGAATTGTTCTCTCTGTTCCAAGTATAACGAGCACGGAATGTGCGGGCACGAGATACAGCCACAGTATTGTCAGTGTCATTGTTTACGGATTGTCATGGAAGTCCCATTTCATACTTTATTAATAGAGTTCTTAATGCTTTTTTTCTCCACAAGCGCTGCTTGGATTGACAGCAGCTTTAGCTGACGCTGAATTTTATGCATTTTGGAAAATGTCAATGCTTGAATTATATTAAGTATGCAAGCTGCTGAATTCAAGGTATTTACGATTCTGGGGCAGTACTGAACACTGCATTTTACGGTATAGGAATGTGAATGGTTATTCAAATTAGTTGTGAAGTTGGTAGAAAATGTCAAGTCTCTTCTTTGTCCCCAGATGAAATTGCCTGGCCAGAAGGTGATGATGCACTGCCACCAGATGCCCAGGACCTCATTTCTAAGCTTCTCCGACAGAATCCTCTGGAAAGAATGGGAACAGGTAAGAGCCTTGTGCATAGGACAGTAGTAGCCAGAAGCAGGAAAAGAAGCTGCTGTGCCGGTGATGCAAACGCATCCATGTTGAAAAATACTCACCCAGAGCTGGAAAACAGTTTGTACTGGGTTCAGTGAATCTGGTGTGATGAAGCTCTGAGAATTAGTGTAGATTGTACATGAGTCACACAAGTATTACTGTCTCATTTGGGAAGCAAGAAAGGGACGCTGTTGGCATCATACTTCTCAAATTTGTGCTGTTCCATTACAGGCTTGAGGGTCGTGTCTCCATTTGAACAGTGTATAATCAGATTTCTTTAAAGTTCTCTTTAACTAGGGGCTTAATATCCCCTACATGGATGCGAACTCCTGGGTGTAACAAAATAAATGAAAACTTTCCCGTTCCTAGAGGCCTGTACTGTACAATTCTCCACATAGACAACAAAGTCTGATAATCTTTTTGGTAAAGTCATGTGCGTATCTCAATCTTTTTGTATTATAATGTTAGATTCAAAGTTTTACAACCCATCACTTCTCATTTCCTGATAGCAAATAACTATAAACAGTTTCTAGCTACACTGCTGTTTTAAAGTAATTTGTGCAGCACTGCAGCTTCACAGCACAGGTTGTCTGTTTCGTTGATTTGATTAGTTTGATTTCATTTTGGATTTTCAACTGGAAACTACACTTTAAGGATAAAATAAAAAACTTACATATATATACCAATTCCAAAAGGCACATGTATTCAGCAGGCTTAACTCGTGTGCACCAAGGGTGATGAATAGATCATGAATTAATTATGATATCAGATGGTTTTCACATGTTCTTCTTTACTTCAAATCCATGTACTTGAAAGATATTGCTGTCATGGGGAAGATGTAGTTTCTTGCCTTATAAAATGAGTTGATGGACTGATTTTTTTGATTTCTCATATAATGTAATGCTGAGACTGCTGTTCGACTTGGCATCTTGTAGTGCCACTGGCACTCAGCAAACCTTTTATCTCCTTTCCTCTGCTATTCTCTTTTATAAAAAGACAGTAGCATCTTTTATGAATATTAATTTAATTTGGAAAAAAATGCATATACTAGTAGACAGATAATCTTTAGTTTTTCCTTCTGGGTACCCAAGTTTCTGAGGTTAATAACAAAAGATACTAATTCAGGAAGGTTCATAAGCCCCTCCCTGCCTTGTTTTAAGCACATGAATGAGTTTGTTCATGACAGTGGAGCCACTCACATGCTAAGTACCTTGCTGAGTTTGCTCTCTTTATTCAGCTATGGACAAGATGGTATTTAGAGTCTGGAAATTTTAAATTAAGATGATAATTAGTTCTTAACTTGCAGCTTGCTGTGGAATGTAACAGCAGATGCTGTCTTCCAGCCAGTTTAGTCATGTGTTGTCATTAAACAGGAAGAGGAGGTGGGAAAGGGGAAATCTTGTTCAGATTTTATCCTGCATCACCAGTTTGGTAAAAGGATAAATTGTTTCTCAAAATTCCTGGCAGATGTGTGACTTTATATGTGTTTGGGTAGATTCTGTTAGGCTCTTGATATTTTTAGGGTTTGTTTTTCTTGTTATGCAAATGCTGAAAGAAATACTCTGCAATAAAATATGCTTATTTCAGGTAGTGCCTTTGAAGTGAAACAGCATCGGTTCTTTAAAAATTTGGACTGGAATGGATTACTTCGCCAGAAAGCTGAATTCATCCCACAGTTGGAATCTGAGGATGACACAAGCTATTTTGATAGTAAGACTAAAGATTCAGCCTAAACGGCATCATATTTTTTTTTGTGCATATTTCATTTTTGAAATGGTTAGAGTTAAGTAATTGTTAGAAATCAAATAAAAGACTTGATGGAAATGGCTTTAAAAAGTTTCTGTCAAAAGCCAAGTAAGGTTTCTTTGAAAGCAAATGAATTTTGAATGAAAAAATGTTGCTGCTGAAGTCAACTGGCCTTTGGTGCCTGTGGTCCTGCCAGCCATGGCCCTGCAGTGAGAGGTGCTGTGGTTCTTGGGTCCGGTTTGTTACAAGTCTTCCAAAGCATTTGGTAAATCCAACTGCCTTGAGTTTCTGAGCAATATTATCTTTCCCTAGTGACTATTTTCAGCCGATAATTTTTTTCTTTAAAAAAAACCAAACAAACAAACCCTAAACCTTGAAGACAAGTATGTAGGGAAAATTCTTTAGAGATCTAAAGTAATTTAAACTATTTTCACTGGAAGTGTATCACCTTATTTTAGTATTATTAACTCTAATGAGATATGAAGCGAAGTGCCTGTCTGGTGTGTATAAATGTCTGGGAACTGCCATGGTATCAGTGCTATGTAAGATTCCTAGTATTTCCAGATAAGCACCAGACAGAGTTAGTGCTCTTGGGAGAGAAGGGAGGAGCGTCGTGTGAGGGACGGAGAGGTCTCTGTCCCCAGAGCCTCTGCTCCCTAGCTTTTCTCATTTGACTTGAGGAGCTGAGCAGGTAGAAAGGGCTTGTGCTGGTCAGGGGGGGACTTTCCCTTCCTCCAGCTGCAGCACAGAACGACACTGGGCTAGTTCAGTTCCCTGAGCTATGGAAATTGCTGCCCTACTTCAATGGAATCTCTTCCATTCTTCCCCTAGAGCCATGGGACTTGCTGACACTGTATGAAGCACATTTTTGCTCTGTTCCCTTGCTTTGCTCACGGGGAAGGGAGGCAGAGAGCAGCCTGCCTCCAGCCCCTCGGCCACGACACAGCACAGCAATCTTGCTTAGATATTGTCCTTCCAGTCTGGGGGCGAGGCTTTTAGGTTTGGGCTTGGATGGAGAGGTAGGATGGAGAGAGAGACAGAGAGAGATTGAGAAATCGCCATGTACTTGCTGCAGAGAGCAGTTTCAGTTGAGCTGTGCAGTGGGCAGAGGTATGTTTTGCATGTATTGAGGTTTTCTTGGTACAATGTACATGTAGAAACTGAGGTGCGGTGTGTTCCCACCACTAATTGGACTTATTGGATGTTGAAAATTGAGCTCCGGTCACTCAGTTGGGTTAGCGATGGGAAGAGGTGCAGGACAGCAGCTGTGAGCAGGTTCTGGTGGGTAAAAGCATCACATTGTGTTCAGTGGTGCAAATCAGTGCATCTGTCAAGTAGGAGTGATGGCAAACTCCCCAAGTGCCCAGGCATACTCAGCAGGTTATCAGGGTAGCTTTGATGTGAGTCCTTTATAAAGTCTGGAATTCTCACGTCAGGAAATATCTCACATAGACACTGATAAGAGTTGGCGTTACTGTTACAAACCCTAATGCAGAAAATTTTAGAATTTATAGAAGTAGCTTTCTGGCTGATACAGCGCAGCAAATTTGGCTCAGTATAGCTATCAGCTGTCTGTGGCCAAACTTATTAACGCCCACCCCACAAAATCCAATGTGGCTGGCTTAGAAATCCAGTGCTGCAAATCTCAAAGCACAAAATCTCTTTGGAGGCAGTTTAAATTTTGCATTAAAAAATAGCTTTGTATATTGGCTGCTTGCCCATTTTCTTTCATAAAATCTAATCCTTTTTCTGGTAGGAGGGAGAAGAGGAAATATTTGAGGGGGGTAAATATTTTTATTTTTTAAAGAAAACTTGTATGTATGTATTTAGGACAGACTTTGTACAATCAAAAAACTGTTTATTGGAAATTGGGATAGTGAATTGTTTCCGTGTTTTCTTCTATATGATTGTGTGCTGTAGGGAAGAAATACCCCTACCACGAAGGATCTGCAGGATTAGATACCTGCTGAGTATCAGCTGCTTTTAGAATTTAATGTAGCTGATGATACAAGATAAATTCAGTAGCAAGGAAGTATTCTTCACTGCTAATTGTACCAAATGAGCAAAACTGGCTGTAGGGTAAGGAAAATACATGGTGTATGAAAACTCAAAGTTCTTTGTAAGTAGACAAGTAGGAATGCTTGAGGTGTGAGAGTTATCAGTACTCCCTGCACTGATGAAATGTGCCACATCTTGTTCACAGCCCGTTCAGAACGGTACCAACACCTGGATTCGGAAGAAGAGGAGGACACTAATGATGATGATCATGTGGAAATTCGGCAGTTTTCCTCATGCTCACCAAGGTTCAGCAAGGTAGGAGCATGCTAGCTTATTGAAAGACAAAATCTAGAGAGGACACAGTTTCATTGCTTTGTATGGGGTAGATTTTAATCATGCAGATGATATATGGGAATTGCATGGTGTTTGATATTCACTGAGGAAAGAAAAAGCCGTGTACATTGTTTACTCTGTGATAGTTTGTGGCCTGTTAGAAGGTGAGTGATAGAAAAACTGGAGAATGAAATTTTATATTTCTTAATGTTTCACTAGTATGCAGAGTACTGTGGAGGTCTCTCCTGCATCTGATACAGTTTGATGCTTTTACCAACGACTTGAATGCTGGCATAGGGAGTGTCCAAAGCATATTTGCTTTGAACATTGTCATTCTGAAAGGGTCTTTCAGAAGGTGACAAGATGGTATTAGGATGAAAATTTATTCTGACCTTTTGGAATAATGGTCTAAAATCGAAGGGATCCCATGCAGTAAGAGCACAGGTGAAGTTTACACCTCTGCTGTTGTTCATTGTCTCAAATACAGCCTGAGGAACAAAAGCCAGGTGACAATTTCAAAGAGAAGGATCTGGGCATCATGAGTTAGATGTGCCAAATCCTTGAAGCAAAAAGGCAGTTACCATAGTGGGAGAGCACAATTATTTTCTTCAAGGCAAGTGAAGAAATCCTTCCCATCTGCTTGGCAGTAGGAGGGCCATGGCTGGGGTACTCTCCTGTTCTGGGCAATGTTCTTGAAAATCAACAGGGACCGGTAAAAGAGTCCAGAGGAAAGCAACAAGAATAATCTGAGATCCACAAAGCATAAACCTTAACGTGTTTCCAAATACGTAGCTGCTAGAAGGAAAGGAATACATTTAGTATTACGTTACCAAATACATTAGGAATACATTTAGTCTTCCTGTTCTACCCAGAACTGATAAGAACTGATGAGCACAAAGGAGGTACAGGGTAGATGGTAAGGAAAAGTTTCCAATGTTGAAAAGTAATTAAGCTCTGGCAGGCATGGGCTGCCTGGGGAATTAGTAGAATTTCTATCTCTGGCAGCTTTTAAGAACAGGTTGGAGAAACATGTCAGGTGTTACAAGAGAGATGGTTCTGCTTTGAGGGGGGAAATGGACAGGAATCCCGGAGAAGGTCCCTTCCAGCCGTGCTTTCTGGATTCGAGTCTGTGCAGGTGTCTCATTCTTTCTCAGGTGATCTGAAATAAAAAGGTGGAGTTCATAGAGTCCTAGAAATTCTGGACATTTCAAAGTAGTAGTACTGCACTTTTAGCTTAGATAAAATAAGATACGTTTGGAGGGGGGCAGAAGAGAGAATAAGTGGTGCTTTGAGGTCAGGCTGCTCTACAAATTGTGTTTTCCTCTTCTTAATGAGATGAGAGTAGGAATTTTACTGAGGCCCTCTGAAAGATATTTCATTTTTTTCTGATATTTTTTTTCTTCGGTTTTGAAGGACCAGTTTGTTCTTCTTTGTCCTCAGCTGGACTACAGTGCTTTAAGTAACAGTTACCATTAATGTTACAGAGTTGCTCCTGATTTGCATCACCAAAAGTATGTTTAAAATTGGACCTGAGGATTAGTTGGGGTTTTGAAAAAGTTCTCATGAGTACGTAAGGGTTTCTTTTTCCTGCCTTTTCTCGCCATGAGTGTTATTCATCTGTTATGTTAGACTGAAGCTTTTCTTTAGGGTTTGGTGTTTTTGCCACAGAGAGAAAAAGTTCACTTTTAATGAATTTATTTTAAGACCTGGAAAATTATACAGCATTTGTAATGTGGGAGGCATAAAAGGCTCATTATATTTTGAAATTCTTGTCTGACAATTCAGCCATATGATTTATTAATAGTTATCTTGTTGATGCTCTGAATTTTTAATAACATTATTTTCATTAATCTCTTCTTATGTAAATTAGGTCCACAGTCAAGTGTAGTTTTAAAAGGATAGATTTTTTTGCTTAATCATTTAATTATTTAAAGACGGCTGTAAAACCAAGAAAGGGACTTTCATTAAGCTGTCAGCATTATAGTAGATTCCTTGAGGAGGGCAGGACTTTTTTGTTCTGAAACAAGCTTGGGGCAATGCTGATAGACTGATGATAATGAAATGGGGTCATGAGCGTGATGCCTATCATGGAATTGGATTTGTGTAGTAAGATTTCAAGATCCAGATGCCAGCCTTCAAGACTTACAGAGCCTGCTTTAACAATATCTCAGATTTGAGAATCATTAAAAACAAAAATAAAGTAGTTTCAAAAAGTCTTAGTATTTCTGTGGTGTGCTGGACTGTTTTCAGAGGAGAGGTGTTGGGTACTGTTGTAAAAGCCACGTTTAATGTTTCCACAGCCTACTTTTTCCCTTTCCTCCCTGGCACACTTTGAGCATGTCACATCTACACTGTTCGTGCTTTCAGGATATGTCTTCCCTTTAGGGAAGAGATTATGCTCCTTGATCAGAAAAAGCCACGTAGGTTTGTTTCCTCTGTACAGAAGGATCTTTTGATGTATGCAGGTGTACAGCAGCATGGAACGTCTTTCCATCCACGAAGAGAGGAAGACTCCACCGCCAACTAAACGGAGTCTGAGTGAAGAAAAGGATGACCGACTGGACAGCCTCGGTGGCTTGAAGAGTCGAGACCGCAGCTGGGTGATTGGGTCTCCTGAAATGTAAGTTCTGTAGAACTAAGTCCTCTGGTTTCTTACGGCATTTAACAAAGACTAACCTGTGCCAAAACTTTCTATGACCAGTGTTAGGACAACAAATGCTTCCTATGGTGTATTTCCATGGGTGAAGCCGGGAATAAATAGTTGAAAATGGATGTGTAGAAGTGATATGGTCCTTAAATATATCTAGTTAAGTACTAACATCTTCTAATTTTGTAGCAAATACTTTGAATTAATTTAAAGTGATTCTAATGCTAAGTAAAGCTTTCATTTGTGGAAACACTAGTTGCATGAGGGAGGTACCAACAGCAGCTTTTTTTTTTAAACATCAGTGAATCCCAAGTCTGGTGTTGCTGGAGCTTTACCATTTGCCACAAATCAGAGAAACCATTAGGAAAATCCAAAGTTTCTAAAGTCCAGAATGTGAAAAAAAAAATCTTGTGTTCTAATGAAAGATGTCAGTAAAGTATATGAATACTCAGAGATCAGATGCCCGCTATGTTTCTGGCATAACTGAAATAATTGCCAAACTTTCCTTAAAAAAGGGTTATATCTCATTTTGTGCAACTCCTCTAAAGCTTTTACGCTGATGTTTGGCATTAAAAAGATCATAACATGTGATTGTGATCTAGTCTGTATGACTTCAGTAAAAAAAAAAAAACACAACCCAAACCAACAAACTACAAACATTTTATAGATTACACTCTTAACTGATGTGCACTTCATCTCACATCGGGCTTTCCTGGCTTCAAATTTACAACAGCTTTGAAAGAAAAATGTATCTAATTCCAAAAGGAACATGGAGGATGATTTGCATTTTGTAATCGTGATTTTTCTAGTATTTAATATCATATTCATTGTACTGTATTTTTCTTTGGTTTTATTCCGTCCTTTCTTAGAAGCTTAACAATGGAATATACTGGAAATCTAAACTCAGGTGGTGCCCCAAGCTTTTGCTGTTTTAAGTCCTAATGATGTAGCTGGGTCTCCTAACCACTTTAAATCGGCTTCAGCTGTGTGAGTTGGGTCTGTGCACTATTTTCACCCTTTAAAGTTAATTATCCCCTAACTTAATTGAGGGGCTCTGTCTTGTTTTTTCTCTTAGATTGCGTAAGCGCTTGTCTATGTCCGAATCCTCACACACGGAGAGTGACTCCAGCCCACCTTTGACGGTCCGCCGACGCTGCTCGGGGCTGCTCGATATGCCTCGTTTTGCCATCTCTGCTGAGGATGAGGGAACCGTCCTCAAAAGGCCACAGTCTGAGGGGATGCTTTTATCTGCTGTGCAGCCACGGGAGGGGCTGCCGGTGCCCATTCCAGAACAGCCTGTGGAGCAGGAGCTGCAGCTGGAAGGTGACGCTGGACCCACCACCCCCTCCACAGCTGTCACCAGCGCCTCAATGCTGACAGGTACATGCTTGGTGTGATGGTGTCGTGGTCTCCAACAAAGCCATATTAGCCTGCACACGTTAACTGTAAAACTGTGGATTTGGATGTCAGGTGTTGTGAATGTCTTACGCTCAATGGTTATTTTAGTATAGTTTTGTGGATGTGGTCACCTTTGAAATAACATCAGTGGTTTAATCGCTTCCAAATTACATCTTATATTTCAGTCCTGTCACTTCCAATTGATTCAGGTCTTCTCATGCTTGAGACCCATATGATCTATGCCTATTAAAACCACTGGGTGCCTACCAGAGGCAGCGTTCTTTTAACCATTAGTCAGAGCAGATCACTGCTGAGTTGGAGCTGGAGAGTATCGGTGTCTGCCACACTAACAGACCCCTGCTTCCTATGGTTTTATTTATCAAAAAAATGTGGAGTAGAGACTTGAAATTTGC
Source organism: Microhierax caerulescens (assembly GCA_035590215.1). Lineage (NCBI taxonomy): Eukaryota > Metazoa > Chordata > Aves > Falconiformes > Falconidae > Microhierax > Microhierax caerulescens. The sequence goes on from JAVJGJ010000030.1 coordinate 25,045,739, forward strand.
TGGGGGAGTGGGGTTTGCGTCAGGGACGTGCTACTTGCTGTCTCAGCCAAATATCCTGAAATTTAGCCAAGTTACAGGCTTAAAAAAAGTGCAGCCTGAGTTAGTAGCATGGGTCTTAGAAGTCAGTGTTTGACTTCTCGGAAGCTTGGACTGTACTGGGGCCATTCTGTAGCACTGGGCTGAGCTGGACCTTCCCTGTGATGGTGCCCTGGGCTTCTGTGGTGCAGGGCTGGGCTCTGGCTGCTGGAGTGTGCCCAGCTCCTGCCCCTTTCAGGGCACCGGGAAGGCAGAGGGTGAAGCTCCCTGTTTCTGAGAACAGAGGAGGCCAGAGCTGGGAACTGGTGGGAAGTAGTGAGGAGGAAAAAAAGGAAATTTGGACCAATGAAACAGAGCAGGGAAATTGAATTGAAGGTTGGCAAAATAGTATTTGAGAAGGCAGGCATATTTAGGGAGGAACTAGATTGTAATGTTGAAAAGCAAGGACTAACTGGGTAAGAAAATAAGAAACAAGTTGCTGGGAGAAACTGGGACAAGCAGGCAAAGCAATTGTGGATGCATTGAGGATGGAAAAGAGAGGAAAGGGGTACTGAACAAGGAGTCAGAATGGCAGCAAGACTGGACAAGAACAAGGGGAAGGGAACTGGGCAGATGTGGTGGTGGATTGATAGCAGAAGGTGGAAATGCCTTACAAGAAATTTGTCTCCAGACTAAGAGTAAAGCCAAAGATTCCCACATGTCATTATTCTTCTTCTGCAATTCAGTCTGTGAAATTCCTTCAAAATTGTCCCATTCCCCTTTATGGCTCATCCTCCTGGTGCTGCCATCATGTACTCCATTAACCCATAGGAGAAGGTGCAGGAGTGAAGGAAGTATGCTGCCAAGTACTTGGATAACATCGGTGCCATAGTGGAACTCTAGTTTCTTCATTTCATACTAAAAGCCTAGAAACATACTATTAAAAATTGCAAGAACACTTTCGTTGCAAATTTGAATATGTGCAAGTTGACATAGGCAAAAATGAAGTTTCCGTGGGCAGCCTGCTCCCCTGAGCCTGGTGCATTAAGCAGTCTTTAACCTAGCACATGGCATTCAGGGATACCATTGTTTCAGCGTCCCCAGCCTGCAAAGTTAAGTCACAGGCAGGGCACTGCAGGAAAGGAATTTAATTCCTCTCACTGTCTCGGAGTGCTCTTCTAATGTATATCACAGCCTTTTCACACACAGCCTCCAGTTCTGGGTTCCTCATTGTCTGGGAGCCTTATCTGAAACTCTGTGGCAATCAAACGTTGAACAGGCATCTGGTGCTGAGATCTATGGGAATGGTGCTTTGAATTTTTATTTTCATGGTACTTCCTGCTTTGCTTAGTATGCAGAGCGGTGGTGCCCACTTAAATAACGATGATCAATGTTTTGTTCTGTCCCCATTGTTCAAAATGTGGCCCTTAGGCTTTATTTATTGCACACTGCTTAAAATTTGCTTTTGAAGACAGAATGATTAATTTCCCTTGTGGACTTGCTGTGATGCTCACCACTTTCATTTCTAAGCACCCTGTAAATTCTAATTAATGTATTTTCACAGTGCCCCTTTAAGGCATCAGATGGGGAACTATGGCACCAAGCTTGAGTACAGCACCCCCAGCCCCCAGCATCCACTATTGTTACATGCCCAGTCTGATTTTCAAGATTACTTCGCATTTTATATATAATTATAGCAAGTTAAGTAATTCAAGACTGAATTGCAGTGATACACCAAAGGGGGGGCAAATAAAAGTTATCTTTGCAATACACATTTTTACTTGCCCTGACTTTAGTACCTTAGTGTTCTCTTAAAGTGGGGGGTTTATGTGCAACTCCAGTAGAACCTGGCTCTTCTATTACAGGCAGGTTTAACTTAAAGATTGACAGTTCTTGCTGATTGTAAAAATGGAACACTTTCCATAAACCTGTTTTCATCTGTGAACGATCCCATTGAAATGGTTTGCCTGCAGAACTGCACCCGCAACTTTCAGATTCGTGTAACTGCTACTGAGCAACATGATTTCATTAGCGAGCTTTTCCAACA
>JAVJGJ010000030.1:25047900-25058098 GCA_035590215.1 Microhierax caerulescens
CAGAACTGCACCCGCAACTTTCAGATTCGTGTAACTGCTACTGAGCAACATGATTTCATTAGCGAGCTTTTCCAACAGAATAGAAGCTGCTAATTTTCTGCATTCAGAATAACACCGTTTCTGTAAATAAAAATTCAAGCCCTGGGGTTTCATCTTAGGAAAATTTACTCTTGGACTTCATGTAAACATGACTTTGATTTAATGTATTTTGCCTGTAGGGGAATAGACTGTTAGGAATTCCCTGTGGTTCTAATCTGTTTTAATTTAAACTGTAGCTGGGAGCACTGCAGATTTCTCTGATCCACGAGCTCGCAGTAATAGCAATGAAGGCCCAGACTTTACCACTCCAAAAGCCATCAGCGATTTGGCAGTGCGGCGGGCACGACACAGGTTGCTCTCTGGGGAATCAGGGGAGAAACGTACCTCAAGACCTGTCAATAAAGTGATTAAATCAGCATCCGCTACTGCCTTGTCTCTCCTGATTCCCTCAGGTAAGAAATGCCTTGGGTGAGGCATTGTCAGAATCTGCAAGCGCTAAACAAAAAGTCTGCAGACAGATCCTCCCCCTTCGCTCTCCTGGAATAATGCCGTCGCTGGCAGGAGGGGAGAGATCTAACTTTTACAATCGGTTTAATATTTACTACGCGGCAGGATAACGAATACTGCTTTGCCACAGACAGGAGCGTTGTGTGTGTGGTCTGACTGCAGCTTCTGCAAATGGCAGCTGGGCCTGGTTCTTTCCCGAGTTTTGAAATTGGCTTCTGGCTGGTCTCTAGACAATGGTGCAGCGAGGAGGTATAGAGACACAGAACGATGTTAACCCTCCAGGTGCTGCTTTTGGCAGGTGACATGCTAACTACGGCGCTGTGTGGGAACCGAACGTGTCCGGTGCATTCATGCACTGGGAAGTTTCAGTAACTCCAGATAACTTGGTTGAGACTGAGTGCTCAAGAATTCCGTAGAGTAAGTAGCTGACAGAATAAGTCAACGTTGAATAGCTTACCTTGCTGGCCCGGCTCTGTCTCCAAGTGGAGCCAGACAATTCCGAAGGCCAGGTGGTAACTTGCAGCGAACAGCCCGACCATGCTGAGCTATGGCAGACCGGTTCAGCAGGAGGCTGTCCCCGCAAGGACTTCGTCCCTCTTTCCAGAGGAGAAGACCATGCTGTATTTCCAGGGCCGTACCTGTTCCTGCCTAGGTGGGAGCAGGAGATTGCAGCTGGGCCACGAGTGCCAACCCAGCAGAGCCAGAGCAATGCCTGCCTGCCCCTCAGCCGGGGTGCGGGAGGCAGGCACGCAGCTGCTTCTGGGCACCGTTGTGGTGATGCACATTATGTTTCTTGTGGTTTACGCATTGGTCGCTTTTCAAACTACAAACTCCCTCGTGAAAATCGAAAATGTGTATTTAATTACCCAGCAAAGATTCCGCCACAGCTGCTCTCATCTGCCAGGTAAATATATGCTGGGTGATTCAGCAGGTGTTTCTTAATGGATTAGAGATTACCTTTTACAGCTGCATTTAATATTCATGCTCTTTGGGTTTGTTTTACTGATGTTGACCATCTTCGCTTTAAAATGAGAGTTCTGTGTTTGCTTTGTATTTTTAAAAGTGGATGTTGTTTTACTAGCAAGCAGAGTCATATAGTTGAGTCGACAGCCTGGCCCTCAGCTGTTCGTTTGGGAAACATGCTCTAAAATACACTTGTGATGATGTTTTTCAGTAGCAAAGTCCCCGCAGTAGCTAATTTTTAAGGGTTAAATATTTCTGCCTCTGGGAATTTAAAACACTACCGAAACTACCTAGATGTAGTTGTTGTCTGATTGCCTACTGATTTCTTTGTGTTAATACTAACTGATTTTGATTTATCTCGGCACCAACGTGTAACTTGCACCAAGATCTAGAGACTATCTGATCTTTTGGAGGAGAATAATATATCGTAACCTTGCAATGGGGTGTTCCAGGATTGTGCCTAGAGCAAATGCTTATGATGGGCTGTAAATCCCTGAAAGAGAAGTATTAAGCACTGTGACCCAACCATAATCCTAGGCGAGCAGTGCTGCTGTATTAAATACACACATCCAAATGTACTGTTTGGAAACTGCTGATTTTTGTATTTCGAAGCATGAACTAGTTGAAGCTGCAGGCAGACCCAGCTCTGGTGAAGACCACCAGCTTAAAGAGCATTGAGAGAGATGGTTTCCGAGTTGTTCTCTAACAATAATTTTTTCTCTTTTGGAGGCCTGGTTTCCTAATTTTTGCCCACCTTTGTGTCATCACTGTAGATCACCACACGTGTTCTCCATTGGCCAGTCCAATGTCACCTCATTCTCTATCCTCCAACCCATCCTCGAGGGACTCCTCACCCAGCCGCGACTTTTCTCCTGCTATTGCAAACCTGAAACCACCAATCATCATCCATCGGGCTGGAAAGAAATACGGTTTCACTCTCCGTGCCATTCGCGTCTATATGGGTGACAGTGATATCTACACTGTGCATCACATGGTCTGGGTATGTCTCTGCTTTTCTAAAAGGAGTACCCTTGGGGCCAGAAATGCATTTACCTGGGGTGGTGGGATTTGGCTTTATACATTGTATTTTGCCACCCTGTGTTCTCTCTCCTTATTTGGACCCAAAAATATCTTTTTGGGGTGGGGGAAACCCTTTAACAGTAAATAAATAAATAGATAACAGCATTTTGGGTTTTACCTGTAGCAGTTTTCAAGCCCATCACAGAACCACAGCGACCTTTCTTTCCTTCTTTCTTCCCTGGTTACATGAATCCACCTTCTTCCACCTGTAGCACATACTTTAAAGCATGTTTCTGTGTACATACCCTCTTTCTCTTTATTGGGGTTGTTGTATGAGGGCCGGTCATAGCTAATTTATTCAGTCCTGTGCTAGCAGTTGTAGTCTGCTTCTGATCAGTTCAGTCTGCTGGGGTTTTCCAAGCAGTCGCTTGGAATTGATTACAAGCCTTAAAGCATCGCTGCTGCTATGCTGATTGCCTAGGGATTTAGCTATTGGCCTAGTTGTGTGCTATGCTCGAAGGTCTGGTTTCCATGTCTGTATCTCTTCCTTCCCATTGCTTCTGGTACTTGATCTCTGTGTTCCTTTTTTGTTAACGTATATGACTTCTAGAAACGATCAGTTCCCTGAAGCAGCGTTGTCTGAATTGTGTAGTTAAGGAAACTGGTGTCAGGGTAATGGTGGTTAATTCTTTTCCTTGTTATCTCTGTGTTCATTAGACAATTTGGACTTTGTATGCTTTGGTCGTTATTTAACACGCCTTCTCACCTAGAAAAATAATCTGAAGCTGCAATTTCCCCTCTGCTTTCCTTGAAAAATGCTGAGTTTACCAAGATACTGATTTGTAGTCTTTTCTGGGTAGAGGGAGAGCTGCAGTATTCTCAAGTGTATCTTGTCTCCTCGCTGCAGAGGAGGCTTACCTTTCTGAAGGGTGAGGGGAAAGGCACTGTGCTCATGAGGGGAGAGATCTGATGCTGGATAGGTTAGTAAGGCGTGCAGAGTGGAAAAAGAAACTGTTCAGGATTAGGTGTAATACAGGCCCCCTGTAAACACACGGCACAGAGTCTTATTTAAAAGTCTGTTGGCTGCCTTGGGTTCCAGCGTGTACATGGAAGGATGCTGGATTTGGGATGGCAAAGAAATTGGAAAAGATTGAATGCTTGTCTGGAAATCAAGAGTATCTAGTTAACATTCCCAAGCGCTGAACATTTTTGGAAGTGTGTTAAGCCTTGTGCTTTGGGAGGAGCTGGTCTCTTGATCAGCTTAACCATCCTGGCTGGCTGCCTTGGATCGGGAGAAGACTGGCAGGATGCTGGGGGAGGAGTGGAAGAGCGCAGATTTTTTATGCTTGGCTGTGCCAGTCAGTGGTTTCTTTCACCCTTCTTTGAAGCAGCTGGTGCTAGCTGCAGCAAGAGATGAGGTGGATGGGCTTTAGAGTCTGGTCTGGCCAGCAATGCTGTACATGCCTCTTCTCAAATCAGTCATCCCCTTCTTGTTGCCAGCACGTGGAGGAAGGTGGTCCAGCGAACGAAGCAGGTCTGCGTGAAGGGGATCTGATAACCCATGTCAACGGGGAGCCGGTCCATGGACTGGTACACACAGAAGTGGTGGAGCTGATTCTGAAGGTATGGACTCGGCACTGCTACGTTTTGGAAAATATGAGCCAGCTTGTTTAAAATGCTGTAGGTATCTAATTGGCACTCTCTGAAATACAAGTATGTACATGGCACCTGGCCCTTGTTTTGCAAAAACTCGTTGCTGCAGCTTGATCCCTAAATCTCCAACATTTCTGCATATAATTTAAGATGGATTTACGTATGTTGTGTGAGAAATAAGGGCCCATCAGATACATTTTTATCAGCAGGAGAGACAAAGGTTAATAAGATTTAAGTATACCTTTCCTCAAACATCACTTTAAGAAACAAATACCTTAAAATTTTTCCAAATTACTTTTATTTTTTGCCTTTAGGCTGTGCTAATGTTATTAGCTCTTAATACTGCTTTCTCAAGGATTATTCCTAGTGGTATTTAAAAGCAGCTTTGTAATGGTTGGTCTTAAAATTATCCAGTTAAATGACTTGCGTTTTGATACCTCCTCTGAGCTGAATCCATTTACAGGAATAAAACCCAAAGTTTTGGACTGTTCCAAGAGAACAGAGGTCTTTAGGATTGCAAACAGAGGAGCAATCAGGATTTTTATTTTTTTTTTAAGGTGAGTGAAGCAAGCCATGTGCTGTTTTGCAGATAAATGCCTGATGCACTCACATCTGCCATCAGTCAGAGCACTGGGAATAGGATTGGTGACAGAATATCACTTTGTTCCAGTTTCCAAGTATTAGAAGTATTAAACAGAGGCAGTTGGGATGTCAATGGGAGAGGTCAGATACTGTGTTCTGTCTGCTCTGGGAAGCTTTACCTACCAGCTGGGGTCTGAGCTAATTGTTTGTGAAAACCTGACTAAAGAGGGCCCTCTCTCAGCAATTCCTTAATAAGTGATAGGTGGAAATGCAAAGGCAGAAATGGAGTTTGACAAAGGATTGTAAAATGGCAGGCAGCAATAAACTAGCAGCCTACCTGCTTAGCCTGCGGATCTGCTTCCAATAGCCAAGTTTTAAGCGATGTCTCTGTGTCTTGTTTCTGACAGAGTGGAAATAAAGTGTCCATTTCCACGACGCCGTTTGAGAACACATCCATCAAAGTTGGTCCAGCTCGAAAAGCCAGCTACAAATCCAAGATGGCTCGTAGGAACAAGAAGAGTAAAACTAAGGATGGTCAGGAAAGGTTTGTTTTGATGTTTCTCTGTGAAAATTAAATGGTAACCAAGATAATGTAAGAGAGATCTTGTCAAATTGATTTGTAGATAATGTATATCAGCAGGTATGTCCTTTAGTTCTTTTCTTTTTGTTTTCTTTTTCTCTTTAACTGTGCCATAAAATTGACTGAAATATTCCAATAAAGGTAAATAAATTGTTTTGGCCTGTAAACAACTTTTGAATGCTTTTCCACAGTAAGAAGAAGAGTTCTTTGTTGAGGAAGATCACTAAACAAGCGTCGCTACTTCACACCAGCCGGAGTCTGTCTTCACTAAACCGCTCTCTGTCTTCTGGAGAAAGCGTGCCTGGCTCTCCAACTCACAACCTGTCTCCTCGGTCACCAACACAGAGTTACAGATCCACTCCCGAGTCTGTACACTCAGGTAAAAAAAGAAACAAAACAAAACAAAACCCACCAAAAATCCACACAAACTGAAAAAAAAAATGGAGAAGATTTTTGCTCATTGATTAATTTTTGACTTAAAATACACGGCAGCAAGTAGTAGGTCTGTATGACAACTGTGATGTTGATTACCTTAAGGATGGATGTATTCTCATTAATTGATTTATTTTAAAATGAAAATCCATACATCTTTTCACGTTGATGCAAATGTGTATTGTAAGTTGCAATGTTTTTGTAGCAGTTTGACACATTTTCTATATTAGTTCAGAGAAAAGGAATCAAAACAGTGTGGCAAAGTCATATTTGAAAATTGTATCAGTTGATGGGATAAAGAGATTTGCATCTTGAGAATAGCAATGAAGCACATGGTTTATCTGCTTGGATTTTTTTTTTTTTTCCTCCCAGAAAAAAAACATTCTGATAGCAGAGTATTTCTTCCTATAATTCTGGTGTTGTGTGACAACGATGTGCGTTTTCCATCCGAAGCCATGCAGTATTACCTTATAATATTATTGCAGTGCTTTGTGGTAACATGGCATTTTGTCTTGACTTTGCATGTCTTATTTTTAATAACTTGTTTTAATGGCCAAATAGATATTAATCTTCTTTGGGGGTTGTTTGTTTTTTTTCCCCTCTTTTAAGTTGGTGGCAATTCTTCCCAGAGCAGCTCTCCCAGTTCCAGTGTTCCCAATTCTCCAGCCAGCTCTGGACACATCCGACCCAGCTCTCTGCATGGACTAGCACCAAAGCTTCAAAGGCAGTACAGATCTCCAAGGCGTAAATCTGCGGGAAACATCCCTCTGTCACCACTAGCTCACACTCCGTCACCCACCCCGCAGTCCACATCACCTCAGCGCTCCCCATCTCCTTTACCTGGACACTCAGTTGGCAGCTCCAGTATTATTCAATCTTTTCCAGTAAAACTACACTCCTCTCCACCACTGGTGAGACAAATTTCTCGCCCCAAAAGCGCTGAGCCCCCGAGGTCTCCTTTGCTGAAGAGAGTGCAGTCAGCTGAGAAACTGGCTGCCTCGCTGTCTTCTTCCGAGAAAAAGCTGGCTTCCTCACGCAAGCATAGCTTGGATATCTCTCACTCTGAATTTAAGAAGGAGATGCTACAGAGGGATCCTAGTCTCCAGAGCTTACAAGAATCTGTGAATGAAACAACAGGTGGCAAACTGGGGCTAGCAGAAAAAGGGATGCTACAGAAGCCGGGTTCACGGAAGCTGGGTGCTATTCGACAGGACAGGGTGGAGAGGAGGGAGTCTCTGCAAAAGCAAGAGGCCATCAGAGAAGTAGATTCTTCTGAAGATGAAACGGATGATGGTTCAGAAGATAGTCAGGATGGGAGAAGACTGGACAAGCCCCCTGACAGTGGAGACCAAGGCTCAGATTCTTTTAATGAGGATACGAAGTTTTCATCTAAATTGGAAAGCAAGGATAGTATTGAAGATGATGCCTTTCTACCTGAAGATCCCAAAGGTACAGAGGATTTGCAGAAGGGAAATAATCAACAAGCCAAGCCTGCTTCAGAGGCAGGGCAAATTGGTGTGCACCCTCCCCCATTAGAGGTCCTCCCAAGAACCTCTCCAGAAAAATTAGCTGATTCAGAAAAGCCATTCCTAAGCTCAGAAACAAGTGCAAAAGAACATAAATTGCCAGAAAACAAAACTTTTGAGTGTTTTGGTCCAAAAGACAAGTCTTCCGAAGCAATCAAAGATCTAGGGAGAACTGCAAGTACTCAAAAACCAGTAGATCACACAGAACATATACAGTGCCCATCTATCAAACTCCTGGAACTTGAAGAAGGTGACTCTTCGGGGGCCTCGTGTGGTAAGCTTGACCTGAAAGACGCTCTGCTAACAGAAAGCAGTCAGAAAAAACAGGATTCCAAACCTCTGCTGGCACTTTCTTCGTGGTGCGCTGCAAGTGTGAGCGCTCCTCTCTCGCTAAGCCCCACGGACCTCGGCAAGAAGGATCACAAGGAGATGCTTCAGCCTGCAGAACAGCACAGCACCTTATTTCTGTCTCCGGGAAGCGCAAGCAAAATGTCCCAAAAAAGCCCTAGTCCTGAAAAGCAACCCAGCTCGTCCCAGGCAGAGAGTGCTTCAGCCGCCAGCAAGGTGAGCCCAGCAGGTCCTGTATCCTCCGCGCTCCTCGTCCCCAGTGCGATTGAAAGAGCTCTCTCCGTGTCTCAGTTAGTGCCACTAGCTCAGAGTGTGTTAGGCCCTTTGAAGCTCACTATGTCTGGTTCTGGAGAGGTGGAAAAGAGAAAGGATTTCTCCCATTTGGGTGCCTCCTGTAAAGAAGAGAGAGATTCGAAACAAAAAAGGCAGGAACCTTCACAGGCAGGAGGGTGTCAAGAGAAAGCCAAACTATCTAGCACAGATGGTCTGACCACAAGAACGGAGTCGTTAAACTCAGCAAAGCCCTGGGAGGCAACGTGTCCCGTGGCGGCGAAAACGGAGGCAACTTTTTGCAGTGGGAAAGCGTCAGAAGTGCCGGGAGGTAGCTGCCAAATCACTCCATCGAAAGAGCTGTCTCATGCTCTTGGACAAGCAGCTCTGAGAGCCTCTCCTCTGCCAGATGGCAGCACAGGGCCCTGTAAAGAAGGGACTCTCCTGCAAGCAAAAAGCAAAGAGGTTGGAAATCAGTTAAAAATACAAGACTTTCCCCTGTCACATGATGGTGCTGTAAAGAAAACATAGCAGCATCCCCGGTACGCGTGGACTGGAGCATTCTACATTCAAAATAGAGACTGCATGTTTGAATTTTGTAATATACACTAATATAAAATAGAACTTGTGTACATCTATTTTTGGGAGGGTTTTTTTCATACTGTTTTTTGTGTTTTTTCATCCTTGCTATTCTATTTTTGTACACAGTAATGCTTGCCGTTTGAGGTCTCTTTAGAACAGGGTATCTTTAAAGCAGGGCTTAAGAAACTGTTGATATTTTTTTTTCCCCTTCCAGACCTTTTATGTTGCCTGAGTTTCGGGCCTGTTTTGCTCTTCCCTCTAATCCTGCATTTGTTTGAGATCCCCAAAATCCTGACTAGAAAAAAGGCAGCTTACTTTTAAATTTCTGCTTTTCAACCTTCTTTCTGAAATGCCATTGAAACTCACAGATTTCAAGGTTTGTTTTTTTCTTTGACGTTACCACCTGATGTCCTTTGGCAAGGAGGGGAAACTACTCGCTTGTCCTGTCCAAGTTATTCTGGAACTACAAACCCTCTTCGGTGCAAGTAAGACCTCTTTGTCACCGTGTGCATTCACAGTCCTGCACGTGTCCGTAGAGGATACAGAGGCAAGGGGCTTGGCTGGAGGGGTTGCACAGAGAGATCCCCGTCTTCTCTTTAATCTGAGTAAAAGTTTTTTTCGATGGAATTATCAGAAAGAGAAATCTCCAATCCGTAAGCTGTTCTTTGGGGGATTGTTTTTACTTATCCTTTACGGGACACATGGCAACTTTTCCCTCTGTTTTTAAACCTTTAGTGATGTTTTATCTTCTTTTCTCTGGCTTCAATTGATAACTTGCCCTGCCTCAGAATAAATGACCCCGGGAAAGGGGTGCCTTGTAAGGCGATTTTAAAGTAGAGAAATTTGTGGTCGTGTGTTCTCCGGTATGTCTCGGGCAATGCTATCTCAATGATTAATGACCTTTGGAGACTTTACCTTCTCTTGGTGAGTCTAAATAGGTAGGGATTTTAAGGTGTTCCTTAACATTTCTGAATTGGGGCTTGGGAAACTTGCTGAGTTTTCTGAATCTGCCCATTTTAAAAACAAAAAATCCTATGAAGAGTTCGGACTCCTCAAGTTCTGTGGACAAGCTGCAAGCAGACTTCAAAACACATGTGATATTTTAAGATTTCAACTTTGATAGCTAGATCATTTCCACTGCTGAGCTCACTTTCCATTAAAAAATTACTCTTTGCTCTTAGGTTTAGACATTGCTTTGCAAGTGTCACCGACTCTGGATAACAGTGCTCTTTGCTGAGGATTAGATCAATAATAATACACCAATAAATGTGTCAAGTGGTGATACCTATAGCACTGTAAGGCGTTTCTTCATCCAGTTAAAGGTTCCTCTCAATGAACACTCCCGTCATTTGTCCCAGATTGTGCTCAGCTTTTATTCTGGTCTTGTCTGAGTGTATCTCCTGCGGATCACCCGCAAGGTCTAGTACCCTGCTCACTGGCTTACTCTGTTAGAAGCAGAATGACTGTGCAACAGTATTTCAAGCTAAACCCTGCCTTTGCTGGTCTGATTTCATTACACCGTCGCCTTCTTCATTGTCTCGGCTTTTTCTGAACTTGCAATTTCCTTCCCTAAATGCAAATATCTTTTATATAGGAATGTATTTTCTCCATCTCTTTCAACTTGATTTCAGCTCAATCCACAAAAATTCTGGAATCTCACCCTGCTTCTTTCTGTATAACCATTGTTGGGGGGGGG
>JAVJGJ010000030.1:25058198-25069110 GCA_035590215.1 Microhierax caerulescens
TTAACCATTGGTCCCCCCCCCCCCCCCCCCCCCATTATATACTTGATTTTGGCTGCTTGGATTTCATTTCTGGACCAAGTTTTGGTTTGGTTTGAGCTTTTTTTTAACATGTTTAAATGAGTGTTTACTCCGTGTGTCTGTGTGAACATGTACGGTGTTGTTAATACATTAACCAAAGCCTCAATGCTCCCAGATAACACATTAATAAATCTTGCTGTGACGGTGTTGAGAGCAGAGCCTGCTGCTGTGCTGTCTCTTTGCTCTTTTTCGTGGAATTCATAGGCTACTCGTATACACTTGGTTTGCAATTATAAACCACAGTATTTCCACTGCCTTGTTAGAGACCTGGATATACCAGCCTCTCAAAGCGCTCGTGTTGATGAGCATCATTCTGTGCTGATTTGGAGCAATAGCAAGTAAGGAACAGACCTGACAGGATCTGGTAACTTATCTGATATACTTCTCCCTGATGGGTTGATCTGCTGAAAAATTGCTGAGAAACAAGGTCCGATTTGCAGTACAGTGTATGATTAAATGGACAGGAATAGCGAAAAATTGATTCAGCGTCCTGAGTGCGGTAATTACAAAGACAAGCTTTAAGCTTACCTCCTGAGAGCACCTAACCTTGGCAAGATGGAAGTCTCTGTGTAAATTAAGTGGTGAGCCCAGAGTTGCATGAGGACGTGGTCTGACCTGGCTGTTCCCTGGGTTGGCCGGTCCCTCTTTTCTTCTCCTTCTGTGAATGTGCTCCTGGGGTATCCACAGAGGGCTCTGTCTTTAAAAATCCTAAGGGGGAAACCAACGGCTGCTTTTAGGGGAGAGGTCTGGGAAGCCTGGCTCATCCCACGCAGGCTGGGACCTGGGATGGGACCCTCTGAGGATAACAACTATATTAGCTGCTGACTCCCTCCCTTTGCAGCTGGTGGTTCCAGCACTGAATCGCAGTGTCAGCCTTTCTTAGGCATAACAAGAGGAGTGAAAAACCATGCTAATGTCACAGCTTTTGCTGCTTTTACCTGAGCTGGGCAGAGAAGAGGTGAGGTATGTGTTTTGTTGCCTCTTTTGTAGCTACAGTGCAGAAAGCGATTGGTGCAATTTGAAAAACCCTGTTTATTTGGAAGCCAAAGCCAAACAGCGTTACCAGGAAAGCATCCTAGTGAAGCATCCTGTAGAACCTGCTCCTCATCAGTTCTCTGCAGTTTCCCTCTGTGTGCCAGGTGCCACATCATCCCGGTTCTACATCTGTCAAATTTACATGATGCACCTTAGCAAAAAGTCTGGGCAAAAGGACTTTTTCCTATAAGATTTTGATAAACCAGGTAGATACACCAAGACTTATTCCTTGCTCTGCTAAAAATTGCTTAAATACCTTCTCAAATAAGCTTGCAAAATGTGTTGGGGAGGAACGAGATGTTGGAAAAACCGTGTGTGAAGAGTGAGTGTGTGCCCCAGCGCAGATCAGACCTGTGGTACCCAAGTGAACCGTTCAGCAAGCTGAGAACTTGGCCTCCGTAGGTGACCCGGAGGCAGCCAGGCGGGAGGTCGAAGTGTGTTTGTGTTTGGTGAACGAGCCGTGCGTGCAACCGTCCGAGTACACCGCTTTCCTGCTTCGTTTCCCTGTTTCCTTCTGTCAGCTGGATGTGTCTCCTGCTCCCCATCCGTGTTGGGATGACGGCATCAAAGCTGGTTCCAGATTCTGCACCTCCTCTCTGCTCCGGCATCCAGCCGCCGCATCCTTGCCTTGTGCCTCATTTCAGTGTTATTTTTCCCTTTGTCTCTTACTGTTGCAAACTAAGAGAAATGGATATTTATTGTAAATATTAGACTTTAGCATTGTAACGGCCACTCCTGGGTCCGAATGTCAGAGGCCTTTGGCTGCTAATATACTAAAGAGCGCTTGCTGGGGGGAGGGGTAGGAGTGACCAGTGGTTTTGGTTGCCACACTTGCATTAAGGTGTGATTTGGAGTATTTTAAATTTTTATTTTTTTTTCTTCTTCTTCCGAAGAGGGGAGGATAAAGTCTATCTCTGGTTTTCTCTTACTGGATGTGAAGGATAATTCTGTACTTCTAGTAGAAGATTTGACAGAAGTGTGTGTTTAACGTTGTGTTCGATTACCTTATCCAGGTGGCTGTGAGAGCTCCGCCAAGCTGTGTCACTCAGCACTTAGCTAGATAAGAGAAAGTGTGGAATTTCTGTGTTCTTAGAAACTTGAACAATTGCCACATAATAGCGGTGCAATAATTTTTATTCATGTTGTACCTGCATGTCGATGTTCAAATCCTCCTCCAAAATAAATAACTTTTTTTTTTTTTTTTACATAAATTCAAACTCATGTGTGTCTCTTCTTCGGTCTCCCCTTGCTGTCCCGCATTGCTGGGGGTGGCTGTGCCTTCGACCCACCAGCTCAACTGGCTGCTTGATGGGGCAGAAAGTAGCCTGCAGCGTCTGGGTATCAGAGGGGATCTGCCAGGCTTTTGGGGGTTTTCTTCTCCACAGCTGTATGGATACACAGCTGTATGTATCCGCCAGCTGTATGGATAATCCAAAGCTTTCCACTCTGAAACTCAAGCCCAGAATTTTACCATCCACCACCAAGAGTCCCTGAAGCGTGACTCTAGTGCAGTGTCCTAACAGTCAGCCCTTGCTAAAGGGGTAAAAACATCTGAGTCATGAAAGTTAGCTCAGCAAGGCAAGGAAAGGATGCGACTGACCACAGCAGCTGATGGGTGTGTGACTGCGTGCACAGTGACAACTGAAGGGTGGTGGCTGCCAGCAGCACAGGTACGGCATTGGCTTGGGTTAGCCAAATGGCTTGAGGCAGCAGGAGCCACGTAGCCCCTTTATGCACGCAGTTATTTAGGCTGTCTTGATAATACACCACCCAAAACCTTTCCAGAAACAGCCCGTTGCTTTTAAAATGTGCAGGTGTGCACTCTCCGCATGGAAAAGTCTTCAAAGGCTTATTCCTGTCCTTGGAAATAAAAGAGCTGGGGAGATGCTGGTGTCTGGGGGGAATTGGACTCGGCATCCTTTGCTGCTGCCAAAGATGCTCAAAATATCCCATCTGTGCTCCAGAGGGGCTGCTGAGCAGAAATCGGGGGCGAAGCACAGCTCCGTCCACGGGAGATATGCAGAGCCTCTTGCCGGCAGCCTCTCACCGCGCCGCTGGTCGTCATTGCTGACGTGGGTTCCCAACAGTGACACGGCTGCCCACGCGGGGAGGGAGCGCGGCGTGCAGCAGCAGGATGCTGTTACATCCCCCACAGCGCTGAACAAAATGGCCTTTTGGCACGGCAGGGCTGGCAGCTCCTGGCCCTGTGTGGGGAGCTGGTGCTGAGCGAGGGCTGGCCGTGCCCCGAGTCCGGAGCATCGCGCTCCACCAACGCGGGGGGCTGGGGCTGTGGCAGGAGCGTCACTTCGGTCCTGCTCCTCGGGGACCAGCAGCGATGTGGCAACAAGGGCTTTTCAAATTACATCTTCATGGGAACATCCAGTTATTCTCCTTTTGGAAGACTTACTCGCTGGAGTTTAGTCAGGGTTAAGTTTAAAGTCTGCAGCCGTCGCGTAGAGGTTCCCCCAGTCAGAAATTAATTGCTCTTAGTCCACAGCAGCTTATTCTCCCGGAGAACCACAGCACAAATAAGGGCCATTTCCCTCCTGATCGATGGCGTGTGTGTGGGCGGCTCAGCACACCAGTTCCTGCTCACTGATGCTGGCACCGAGATCTGGCTCCTTCCCCCGGGGTCAGAGGGTCCAAGCCAGGGGGTGTTGCCCAGCTGCCCCCCAAGAAATGGCACAACAAGAACCAGGAGCAGAAAGCAGTTTGGGGGGCTCATGCAGGGGATTGGCACCTCCGCTGAGCCTGCCCAGCTCCGCTGAGCCCCTGCCCAAACCCTGCCGGGCTGGGGGGAGCTGGTGGGGACAGCGGTGGAAATGTGGGGACGGCTTGTGGCAGCACCCCCTGCAGCTGGTGGCTCACGGGCCCTTCCACACAGCGGGAGCAGGGCCAGGTCAGCCGTGCCTGCAGGCGCTTTTGCCTGGAGTTTGCCCCAGGGGTGCCACACGTGTCACCCTGGACTTGTCCCCGCTTGGACACATTCAGCTCACCAGTTAAAACCCACCTAAAACCCATTAAAACCCATCGCCTGTCTGGAGCAGGGACGTGGTGCTAATTGCTAGGGGTTACTTACCATGGCTGATTGCCCCTCCATCCCTCCTGCTGCCAGTCCTGGGGGACATGAGGGTCCCTGGCTGCAGGTTGGCCCATCTGGGTCTTTCCAGCCGGAAAACCTGGTTGCAGGAGGCAAAGCAAGATGTTTCAGTGTGGCAGAGGGATGCTGTGAGCCCCGGGGGTGACATCCAGCCAGGCACAGCAAGGAATGGGATTCAAGGGAGACCTGGGGCATCTCATGTGCTGGCACCCCAAATGTCACCACCTGCACCCAGCATGAAGCCGGGGACACACACTGAGTACGGAGGGTTGAGATTTAGTGGCCCCACAGGGTTTAACCCTTCATGTCTGGCTCTGCCCTGTGCAGCCTCGTTCCCCCTGGCCATGGAAGCCCTCAGGGCTGGCCCAGAGCCACCCACCCCCCACCCCTGTCTTCCCACCTCCATCACGTGCCAGTGGGCTTTATATTTTAAACGCTGATTAGGGCTGACCTCATATTTCAGAGCTTACTTCATAGCCACTAATGAGGGATTAGGAATGTTAAGCTAATTAACAATCAGTAAACGAGGGCTCAGTCAGCCTTCTCAACCTGACATGCTGTCAATGAATGAGTTATTTGATGATAATCGTAAACCTGCTCAAACAGGCTGGCTAATTCTGATGGGCAGCAGGGAACTGGGGCAAGCTGCAGCCGGGGCGCGGGAGCCCAGGGCTCTGCACAGCCCCGGCCACTCTCCTCGGGCTCAAGGGTGCAGGGCACCTGCTCCTGGAGTCAAGGGATTTAAAAAAATAAACAAATGGTGGGGGGGTTTTCCCAGCTGGAATGTATTGAGTGACAGTCCAACCTGCCCAGCTTCACTGCTCTGGGAGAGGCTTTACCTGATGGGCCACCTAAGGAGCAAGTTGGCCACCCCAGACCCTGCTCGGCTCCATGGTGTGGCCAAGAATTTCACAGCAGCACCTGCGTTTGGACCTGGTGACGAGCCCTGGAGACCTATTAGTCCTTGAGCTTGGCTCATGGCAGGGCTTGCAGCTGCATTTTGGGGTGCTGCCCCACAACGGACACCCCCCACCCCCACCTTCACCCAGGGGGGAACCGGGCTGGCAGGACTGGCCGCATCAGCCGGCGCAGCAGCCCTCAGCGGGGAAGGGCAACGCTCAGTGCTCACTCGCCATCACATCCTTAATCCGGGTTAGTGCTGGGTCCTGCCCTTACAGCTGGGCCTGAGCACCACACACAGCTGGGGAGAACCTGCTGCATTTTCTGCTCTCACAGGGGAAATGGGAATAAACACAGCAAAGCCATGAGTCCGGAGGGGACCAGGGAAAATCCTGCCTTGGCTTAGGGGCTGAGACCTGCTGCAGGCAGCAGCCCTGCCCCGAAAACACCCTCCTGTAAAACCTGGCTGCTGGGAAGCCTCCTCCCAGGCCAGCCGGAGCAGCTTGGCTTTCGGCTGGATTTCAACTCCCTGGGTTGTTAATTATCCTGTTATTTTGATTTACTCCCCTTTCCCGCCCTTGGCTCCAGCAAGGAAGCATGACAGCCAGGAGATGAAGGGTAAGTTTAGCAGCAATCTGATCAAAAAGTCACACTGGAAAGGGGAAAAAAAAAAAAACCAAACCCCAAAATATCAAATCCCAGAGTGCTTGCAAAAGGGGAAACCAACGGGACTGACTGGCTGTTCCGGCCCAGGAGGGCAGAAGGGCTGGGGGGCTGCTGGGCTCTGTCCCAGCTGCTGTTTCTTGACTCTTTTCAGTGTATTTAAAACCCAGGCAAGTCCAGCTCTGCACCTGATGACAGCCCACAGGGACAGGGTGCTCAGCCATGTGCCAGGGACACGCTCCTCCTGTGCTCAGGGGCAGTGGGGGAATGAGGGAAGGGATGGGGACTGGTGGCATTGCTGCCAGGCCAGTGCCACTGTGGAGGGACTGGCCTCTGAGGACAGGGGAGCTGCCTCTGTCCTGGACACAGCAGCGCTTTGTCTGGGATGATGCCAAAAAGGACTGGTTTGAACCCTGGATATGATGGCAAAGACTTGTGGATGGATCCAGGGCAAGGACTGGGCAGGGATGCTCCTGTTGCTCCCTGAAACCCATTTGCCTGCCTTTCTCGGGGGGAAATAAAATCTTCCTCCTCCTTTGCAGCCAGTGGGGACAGGTTTCCTTCCCACGGGGTCTCAGCACCAGCCAGGACGTGGGGCTGTGCCCCCCCCCCCCCTTGCCCTTGACAGGGAGCACCAGCTGGGGATGGATCCATCCTGCCCCGTGGCCGTGCCCTTCCCCACGTGCCACCCCAGCTTGGCAGCCTGGGAGCTAAAAATAAGTGAAATGCAGGGGATAATCGAGTGCCTAAATATATCCCTTCTTTAATTAGCACCAGGCGACTGCCTCGCAGTCACGTCCGTCTGCCCAGTAATCCCACTAAACTGTGCCTGCGTCAGAGGGCTCCCCTGAACAGCCTCCCCTGAGCCTTGGCCACTGTAGCATCCTCGCTGCTGCCTGGCTGATTCACACCGGCCCTAGCCAGAGCCTCGGCGTGATGGGGGGCTGCTGGGGATGGCCTGGCATGGGAGGGCAGCATGACAGGCGGGTTAAATTGGTGCAAAATGGGTCAGCTGTGAGACAGGGAGATTGGACCTCCTGGTCTCGGGCTGTGCAGGATTGGGGGCGAGGTGCTTGTGCGCTGGGGACGGTGATGTCCCACGACAGAAGTGCCTACAAGCTGCTACATTTCCCCTGTGCAACTTGTCCATCCTTCCCTTCCCTCTCTGTCTGAAATACCTGTGGGACAGTATCCTGCTCCCCCAGATCTCACCCCAGAGCATCCCTGGCTCTCCCTGGGGTCCCCCAGGGCAGTGGGTCACTCAATATTTAACCCATCACAGCTTCATCAGGCTCTGCAGTCCTTCAGTGGGGCAATTGGGTGAAAGCTTGAATCACACCACAGCTCTGGTTGCTGCTTTTAGCAACCTCTTGCATTTCTAATACATACATATAAAAATATATATAATTCTGTGTTGCCCCTCTGCAAGGGCACAAGCAGGGAGGGCTGCAGGGGTGGATGGGCTAAACCCATGGGCCTGGTGCCTGCAAACTCCTCTCAGGTCAGCAGCTGGCTCTTTGCTAAAAGGCTGGATTTCCCCCCAAAGCTGGCTCCTGGGAGGCTCCACAAACACCGCAGTGGGTGGGCAGCATCCCGGAGGGGTTTCCCTTGGGGGTCCCTCAAGCCACCACAGGTCTCGATGGGTGGCAAGTAAGTCTGGGCTTTACTCTGGCAACCTCTGTTAATTCTGGAGGAGAAGGTCTCTGGGAAAGGTGCTGTCCTCCCAGGTCAGCAGAAGGTTGCATTCCCTGTTAAATGAGCCCGGCTCGCTGCCTTTAATCTCTCAGCCTGAGCTGAGTCCCTGGGACCGAGCCAGGAGCTAACCCTCTAAGCTGGCTCTTTTCTGCAGCATCTGTCTCCCCGCTGGGCTCCTCAGCTCGTGGCCTCTCAGGGGCCGGATCCTGGCACCTCAGGCACAACCCAGGGGATCCGCACATCTTCTCCTGCTCCCTGCCTCAGTTTTCCCTTAGCGCTGCAGTCCCAGTGGGGTGCTGTGCCCTGGACCTCCTTGCTCTGCTGGATGCACCCTCGGAGCTGCTGGACTGGCTGGGGAAGGGAGCCGTGCTGGGGGGGCAGAGCGGCTCTTGGTGGGATGCACAGCATCCTGGAGCACTGCCCTGGGGTTTGCCCCATGGGGAGGGGCTCAGTGGCCTGTGGTGGGGCTGGGCTGAGACCGAATGGCACAGGGGTGGCTGCACAGCTCTGCAGGAACCACTTTGTCAAGTGGAAAGTTTTCCAGACAGAATATAAAATTTCACACGTCCTTTCCCCCTGTTTGCCTCCATGGGAAAACCCTGGGTGGTGAGAAATTGTGGTGGTTGGATTTTCCTGGGCCGGAGTGAAAAACATCAAAACGAGCCCAGGGATGCTGCTGGCTGCAAATCCCCAACCCTTCCCGGGAGCTGGGTGCTGCAGCCAGTCCTTGCCCCAGCTCTCAGTGCCACCAGCCAAACTGGGAACCCCTGCCTGCCCCTGCTCTGACGCCTTTTGCCTGAAAAGCTGCACCCAGGGCTGTGAAGCTGCCCCCCAGGCTCTGCAGTTTCTGCATGGCACCTACCCATCATTTTGGGTCCAGCTTATGGATGAAAATGTTGTGCTGATCCTGGCATCTCTGAAGCACCAGGGCTGGCTTTGGGGAAGAGCTGCCTCAGCCCCAGCCCTTCCCAGTCACTGCTGGGGAGAGAAGGAAGGGGAGAAGCAGCTTTGCAGGGAGCGGGGCTGAGGAACGGAGCAGGGCCTCAGGAGCTGCCTTTGCTTCCAGGGGAGAAGGGAAGGGATAGATCCATGGCCCTGACACAATCGGCATTGCAAGAGTTCATGAATAAAAGTTGCAGGAGCGGCATTCCTGGGAGGAGGCAGTTTCAGGGATTGCCATGAACATGCAACGTGGTCCTGGTGCAAGCCTAGAGTTGAGCTGCTGCTGGGGCTTCATCTCATGCTCCTGCATCGCCCAGCCCTGCTCCCTCCCAGCTCTGGTGCCAGGGCAGCACCGTTCCCTGACCCTCGGCTGTGATTTTTGGCTTTACAGGCAGACACCTGAAGCAGGACCTCACCCAGACCGGCGCTACCCAGCCCTAATTCCTGCTCACCTGCTCACCATGCCGCTGGCTCCACCGACGATGTTTGAAGTTTCAAACAGTCCCCAGGAAAAACAGACTGAAGCAGAGCATGGGCACCTTCCGCAAGCAGGGCAGCATTAAAAGCTCATTCTACCCTTGTCCCCATCCTCTCTTCCTCCAACAGCCATGGTGCTTTGCTGGAGCTGAAAAGGAGAAGGTTAAAAAAGGGCTTTTAATGGTTTCCAGCCCCAGGTTTGCTGCTGTAACACCCTGGGTTGCTCCCTTGCTCAACTGCTCACCAGTGATTTTAAAAGCAAATGGGCTCCCGTTGCCTCCCTCCTGGCCTCACCTGTCATTATAGAAGCTGATGCAGGTGCTGAAGCCAGTTCATTACTTCTGGAGCTGTCATTAATTAGGGTGCTCCTTAATGCTGCTGGTGCTGTTGGGTTTACCTGTGGGTCTGCTAGGGGATGCATGTTCCTGTGGCAGCAGGGGATGCCCATCCAGGGCTGGGGGGACAACACTGCTCCCCAGAACTGCCCACATTAAAGCCAAATTTCTCTGTTAAAAAGATGAGGATATTAAGAAGATAAAGAGTGGAGGGGGAGCCTTCTTGTGCCCCCTCCCCATATTCCCCCAGCCTCTGCATTTCCATGTTTCTCAGTTGCTTTACCCATGAAGAACGTTAGGCCAGGAGGATTTCCTCCCCCCTTGTCTCTTTCCCAAGCTTCAGCTGGATGCAACACCATCCAGCAAAAAAGCCATGAGCCCGTGGCCACGGGAAGGAAAACTTCACTTGGGGATGTAAACCTTCATATGCAAGGAAATGGTGGTGGAGCAACACCACAGAGCAGCCGAGCCCCTGCCCCGTGCTGCCAGATCAGGGTGGGGGGGCAACAGGCAGCCCACCCAGCTGTTTTGCAGCTGGATGGAGGCCTCATTTTTCCTATTCCCCAGGAAAATCTCCAGCCACCGGAGTCAGGCCAACACTGCCTGTGCAGCCAGCGGCATGAGGCTTTGATTTTTTGATGAAAATCCCCATCTAACACCCAGGCAAACCCCTCCTGGTTGGGGGTGCGTGTTTCAGCCCTGCTTTTCTGTCCCTGTACTGGAGGGGCGGCCGCTGGCGATGGAACATGAGTGATAGTCAGTTGATTGGGAGACCAAGCGTGAATTTTTTTGGATCTTTGGGGTTTGGCAGCTTGAACTGGTGTGGGATTGCAGTGGGATCTGGGCTGGCGCTCCTTTTCCTGGCTGCCTGCTGGGACCATCCTGTGTTGGGGGAGGACATGTACATGCCTGTGCAGGTGCACCCCAAATTCAGGGCAATCTGGCTGACCCTGCTCCGATTCCTTCTCCCTGGGGAGTGGGGCAGGGGCTCTGCCAGAGCTGCCCCGATCCTCCCTGGATGCTCCAGCCAGGCATGGGCGAAGCTCCAGGGGTGGCTTGCCCTGACGGGCACTGCAAACAGCCTAAAGGATGAACACCAGGGACTTTTTGGGCAGGCACTGCACCCATAGGTATGGGGGAAGATGCTCCTGTGGGATCTGTTTGGTGGATGAAGCATGGCTGCTCAGGGGGACGGGGATGAGCCCCAAATACTGTTGAGGCTCACAAGGGAGGGCTGCAGGGATGTGCCTGATGGTGCAACAGCAGAGCTGGAAAATGCATCATGGCAGCTGCAGCCCTGTTGCACAGCCCAGTGCATCAGGGCTGCTCCAGCCTTCTGGAGCTGCGGCTGATCCATGGCTCAGCTGGGACCCATCATGGCATCTCCCAGCTCCCAGGGAAGAGGCATATTCCTACCCAGGGAATATCCATCACTCCTCCTGACGAGCTGGCAAGGAGCATCCTCCACATCCCATGCTTTGGAGGTGCCAACTGATCCCTTGGCAGGGGGATGAAGCACCATTACGCCAGCATGGGGCTGGCCCCCGTGGGCTGCTGCAGTTTGGGGTTCCCTGATCCTGCTCACACCGGGGTGGTGGTGGGGTGGCCGCAGCCCTCTGCAGCCACTGCCAGAGGCACAGCAGAGGCTCTGGCTAGGTGCTGGTGCTGGGAAGTGGAGGGACCCCTT
>JAVJGJ010000030.1:25081698-25110361 GCA_035590215.1 Microhierax caerulescens
GCTTTTACACTGTGCAAAAGTTATTTAACCCTACATATATATTTAATACAATATGGGTCAATGAGATCAGTACTCCTCTAACTGCAGTCTGATCAGACGGCTGCTAGAACAGCGAGACCATTTCCCCCTTTCCTCCTGATGTTTTGACTCTTAAAATGAAGATCTTCTCACACCTTACTGTTTTAAAGGAACTCGAGTTCCTTTGTTTTGCCTTAATCTTTCCTGTATCTGTTTTAGGCTTAACAGCTGCTTTTCGTACTAGGGTGTAATCCTGCACCTCACAGGCCCATTTCTGATTCCTCAGTCATGCAAGTGCAGAACAGCTCCAGGAACGCATGGGGTTTCTCACAGGTCTAACACCGCTGAGCAAACAGAATTAGGCTGAGCACAACAAGTGCAGCAGGACCAAGCCCTCGCTCTGTGAGTCACACCAGCTACACGTGTCAGTTGGTTTTAGACCCATTTTCATTTGCTCTATAAGCACAAAATGGATGCAAAAAAGAATCTGTGCAATAGCATCTGACAGTCAAAGGGAAGCAATCACAGCAGCTGGGACTTCAGGTGCCTAAACAAAACAGGGAGATACAGAGGCAAAAGACTACCTCAGGAAGACTGCTGAGGGTAATGGAGCCAAACACAAGGAACACAGGCTTAGCCTGCCCGTAGCCCTGATCTGAAGGTTTGGGCAAAACAGAATTTCAAACAATGCTTCAAGATGGCTTAATGGCTCTGAGTGCATCATTCACAGCAAATACATCACCTGTGATCAGTGAAGAGATCTCAGAGAGCGAGGGGCCAAAACTCCCAACTCACACTACTATAAAGCCAAGCTACTTTCACAGATGCCAACAGAATTACGCTGTATTTACCTTGGCAGAGCTGGGGCAGGAGCCTGTACCAAGACCTCACAGGATCAGTTAGATTCCACTACAGAGAAACTTCAGACAGCCCCGCTTTGCTATCCTGCTGCTGTTGGTACTTTGAGGGTGTGCCAGGATTTATGAGCCTGAAAGCAAACCTGCACTTGTTTAAAACAAAACGGAACCCTACCTTAAAAATGGGACAAATGTGAATCACTTCAGGCAGGTTGTCTCTGTCACAAAAACAGGGATCAGAAATACATGCCCTATCAGCCTCTGATGTTAACGTTGCAAACAAGAGGAAAGCCCACAAGGAGAGATCATAAGGGCAGAGAAAACAGACACTCCTCTCCCACAGGTTTTTCCACCAGCATGAGGCACCTGGCTATCATTTGTGCCTTTGAACTGATTTCCCTCATCAGGCATCTGGACCCAGCCCAGTATCAAAGGAACATTAGATGCACAAGAGGTGTGAGAACAACAGCTTTATAGCTACCAGATTAGAACAGCAAATTATCCAAGAGGTAGGGCAAGTTCCTTTAAAAACAAAAATTTCCATGTCCATATACCACTGAGGAATCCGTTCAAGATTTTCACTAAGAGCAAAGGCAACATCTCTTTTCCTTTTCTTGGGGAAGTGGAAGAGAAAGGACACATGAGCAGATGCAGGTCATTGACATAGGAGCTTGCATGAATTTTCTTCTCCTCTCACCCAGTTTTGGTTAGATTTTGCAGTGTTTCATTTAATTAGAAAAGCGGCATCTACAGAATTCTTCGCCTGAAGATTGCACTCTGGCTGATTAGAAAGTGCCTGGGATGTGTCAGGGTCATTAGTGCAAAATAAAACATCTCACAGGCACGCCAGGCAACCAGACAACCCTTCCTGCAATGGCTGCCAGCACTCCAGCCTTGTCACTTCCCTGCTTGCAAATTCATGCCATTCAGCAAAATAATGCTTCTAGTGTAAGCATTAAACGTCAACAAGCCTAGCACTACTGCCCAGGCATTATAGAACAGAAAAAAAACCCAACACATTTGAACAGGAAATCAGCCCCAGGGTCAGAAACAGGTCTAGAGCATTCTCAGACCTGCATGACTGTCTGCTTCCTGTCCCGTACAATGGGTGCATTGCAAGTGAACCGCTTCCAGTAACACGAACAAAAGTAACTTTCAAGGTTGCACACTGAACAATTACTTCGCCAGTTGTGCTTTGATGCCAAGTGGTTCAGTTTGCCAAACTTAGCTCTTTTTCATTTTAGAAGCTTAAGGAATGGAAATAAGATGCTTTGTGTACTTTCCAGGGAGGAGATTTATTGGATGATTGCTATACTTGATGAAGCCCAGGACTACCCACTCCAGTGTTTGACAGCAGCCCTTGCCAAAGGATGGTAGCAGACATCCAATAACTGAGTAGTACAGTTCTCTTCCTTCCTGTGTTTTGCATCATGCCCAAAATAACTACAAGGGAATTCAGATTATGCCAGTGTAAAATCTTGCTTGGCTCCAGTGGTGTGAGAGTTCAGAATTTCGCTTGCAAAGAACAAATCAGAGGAGATCTATAATTAGCATGCTTCCTTCTATACAACTGGAAGCGACTACACCTCATAAAAGAATTTGGTACAATAAGCCATCCAGAAGCATTTGATCACACCTACTTCTTCTA
This sequence comes from Microhierax caerulescens, assembly GCA_035590215.1. NCBI lineage: Eukaryota > Metazoa > Chordata > Aves > Falconiformes > Falconidae > Microhierax > Microhierax caerulescens. The sequence goes on from JAVJGJ010000030.1 coordinate 25,084,222, forward strand.
TACCAAAAAGTCAAGCATTACCAGAGTCTGTCATTGTTCAGCAAGAGAACTGCAACAGGCGAGTGCAAGCTTCATTCTGGTGTACATTCCGAAGCACAGTATCATTCAAAACTGAAAACAAGAATCCCAAGCTGAGGAATGGGAGGAAGGGGCATGAAGAAAGATGAGAGCGAGTGATTACATCAGATCAGACAAATTTAGTGTTTTGAAGCCACACAACGTTTAGCTTTTCCTTTTATTTTTTTCAAGTTTTGGTGTAGAAAGTGTGTGCGGATGCTAACGCAACCTTCCCCGTAAGTGCTCAATCTAGCAAGGAACAAAGTTTTGGTGTGTTCAATTTGGTTATAAATGTTTCCTTTAAGTGAAGACCTGTAGTGCCATTGAAACCAAAACTTTGTTACTGTTGGCAAAAAAATAAAGCAACTTTTCTTTACAAGCATTTTTCCATTTAAATAAAAACCTGAAGCTTTCCCATAATTCCTTTGGTCTTCTCTCACCAAATTCCATGCTACCTCAAGACAAGCCCTCTTTTGGAAGTTCGGCTGAATCGCAGTGAAGCTGCTAAAATTAAGAGAAGAATTGCTGCGGTACGAGTTTTCCCCCTAGCTTCTTGGGAGTTTAAGACTGAAAGACATTACTGATGCCTCAGACAGAGGCTTCAAATTGTCTCTACAAGAACAAGAGAAAACAAAATCCAATTAGAAGTTCCACTGAAGGTGCCTGGCAAAAATTATCTCCACAAAATGATGTTTTGCTTCCAGTATTTTTGTATGGGTTGTGTTGAGTTTATTCCCCTCATAAGGAAACAAAAGTATCAGTGTAAAAGCACAGCTGAGCTTTTAAGGTAGCACCAGGACACCTACACCCAAGTTGTCGTCTTGTTGCTGCTAGGCCTCTTTGATTCACATTCACAGAATCACTTCTTGTGCAAAACAAGCAGTCTAAGGAGAAAGAATGCCCTCCAAGTTCTAGTAAAAATTGTAGAAAAGAATCCAAGATAGCCAACACTTTCCTCCTCCCCAAAATTTACCTGCAGAGAGAGGGGGGCATCTGTGCGTAGACAGGATAGGCAAGCCTGACATTTAGGGAATCATTGTGTTGGACAAGGGATGTCTGCTGGTAATGAAGAACCAAATCCTTGAGTGTGCTGTACAGGTTATACGGTTCTGCAAACCCATAACCTCTTGGAGTGCTGTAGATCACACAGTGTTTCACTTCTCCATCAGCTCTGCAAGGAAAGGAAACAGGAGAGTTGAACATCAAAGGACAAACCCAAAGTGACAGTCTATTAACAATTAACTAATGCAGCAACCCTGCCAGTCACTAAATTACATAATGGAGGACCCAGTAGATGCAAGAAGAGGAGATTAATATAGTCTGTGAAGAAATAGTGCTTCAGGGCATGCGATTAAACACTCTTGCATAATAATCCACATAAGAGGCCTCTTCTATCCTAGCAGTACAATTCCCTACTGCATTGTTCTCCAAATGTTTCTTGAAAAAAAAATAAAAAATAAAAAAAAAAAAATGTCAAGAGCTTAACCAAAGAGACAAGCACCTGAATTCAGCAACGACTTTGTGCTCAACTCATCTGGAAACCTATCCACCAAGCAAAGACGCCAAACCCCACAAATTGTTAGGACCTACAGAGTATTTCATGAAATGGAGCACTAACCTTCAGCGCGCCTTTTTTTAATGTGAAGCGTGGCTTGGGTTCAAGTTGGCTCATTATCTGAAGTCATAGCGACTGAGTCCCTAACTTGGCAAAGCAGTCACTGCAACACAGTATTTCCAAAGCTGCTAGAAAAACTTATCTGCCAAAAGATTGGGCATTATGTAATCCCTATACTGGAGCCTATTACCATCCAAGTCACACGTAGGAACAGGTTACATTATGCCATCATTTGCTAGCTTGTAGTATGATACCAACCAAAAGAAAGTAACTGATGAACCCATCACTTCAGTGACTGGTGACAAACAGTATCTTGAACGCAGCAGATACTACAATCTTCAGTTACCTTGAGGTGATATACCTTCACATATTCATTTCGCTAACTTGCTTTCAGAAGCAATTAACCTCATGTGAAATATATCAGTGAAAGCCATTTTGCACTCCAGAACAGGCTTGAAGGATTTTTAGATAACAGAATCAGAGTATTTCTGACCTCCATTACACCAGCATAAAATGAAGTGAAACACAAGAAATCAATGCAAGGCTGTGCGAGTGTCATAGAAACCACTGTTCACAAATAATGTCTCCTCTGAAGCATTACCATTATCTTAAACATACAAGAGAAAGCACTGGCCGTGCTTTTCATGCAAAGAGTTAAGCATGTCTGAAAATGAGAATGGAAGACATTACAGCTTTATAGCTCTGTTTTAATTCTTCCCATGTGTTCCTTAGCAGGGAAGAATATGGGAGAATTTGGCCTTAATTTAGTTACAACTGTAGAGCTTCAAGGTGGGATACTTTAGAATTGTGTATTAGCTACTGTGGTGACTGAAGAGACTACCAGGACTACAGTTACTGCACAATCAAAATACATTTTTGCAACAAAGCTTTTACCATGCTACTCTTCCTGCAAACATGTAACACATTGCAACCGGTGGGCCTAGCTAGGTTTGGCTTTTGTTCTCCAAAATAGCGAGCTGTGGTTGAGATTGAGTAGTTGGAACAAAAAAGGAAAATGGACTTACACCACAGAACAAGCATAACATCCTTTCTTGCTACTCTCGCGAATTAAAAATGCTCCATCAGGTTTCCCACAGAGCAAGTCTTCTGCTTGGATACGGTTGAGATCTCCAACAAACCAAGTCTTCTCATCATGATGTGGCAGGTTTTCATCTTCTTCATTCACAAAGTAGGTGCTGAAAGGCAGGACAAATCTGTTAGTCCTTTCTTTTTTCTACAGTCTTTTACTGAGAAACTTTTGCATTCCCAACCCCCCCAGGAGAAAACACTTATTAATGGAACACCTTTCAGTAAAATCACGTATAGTGACACTTACTCATCAATATTTTCATTTTTGATCCCCAGCCAGTCGTTTATTCGCTTCTGTCTCACCCCTTTGTGATTGAGCCATCTGCCAGAAGAAGAGAGCATTAATATGTTACTTCAGAGCACAAGTACAGGTTTTCCTACTGAGCAAGCTGAACCTCAAACACAAGGTCCCACAAAGAAACAGTCTGGAGCTCAGTTTGCTCTCCATTAGCAAAAGCCATAGAAAGACCCTAGGTTCCCTAAGAGCACTTCCTTGCATCATCTTCTGAGATGCCTCCTTTACTGGACAACAAAGCAAAAAGAAGCAACCTTTTAAATGGAGAAAGAGGAGCGTTGAGCTGAAGAAGAAGTACTGCCTCTGCACAATGCACTCCAGAAAGGAAACTGAATACAAATTTTGACAGCTGCCTGTTTCTCTTGGGAAAACAAAATGTTGCCACTGACTTCTAACCTCCTAACATCGCCTTCTGAGACACTGTGTTTCCCTCTGTCTTCTGCCAGAATCCTAGCGCACTGAGTCCAGCCCAATGCATGACATAGGAGCTGGATAACCAGTGTGTCAGTGAAATCAAGGGTAGGTACAAGCAACAGCTGCCACACCTAGCACAAAAAATACTAACCTCTATTGTGTTAGTGGGCACAGGTTTTGTAACTCATTTATCTTAAATGACTTATTTACAGGAGTTGCAGAATGTGAACCTAGTTGTGGCAGGCTCTTTGAGTAATGAAGTCGTGAAGAGGCCAACCAATTACCCAGACATCCTACACCAGAATGTAGTACCTTAGTGCTCACAGAACTTAGGTTATGAAAAGAAAATTAAATTCCCATTATCCTGATGGAAACAGTCATTAATCAGGTTCATCAGAAACATTATTCTTAAGGTACAGGTCAGGCTTACTTACACAAGATACTGATCTCTGATTTTGCGGAGCTGAATTAGGTCAGGCTTGATACTATTCATTTTCTTATCAGTCTCCCTATTGTCCAGAGCTTGTTTCTTCAAATCTTGTTCCAGACGCATTTTACTATCATGGATCTCACCCAGGCGTGATTTTAATTTTTCGTAGTTCATCATTATCCTGCAAACAAGTGTAATATTTGAGAGGTGAGGTCAAGCCAGTCCAGAAGGACTGAACCTTACCAGTAGCACTTACATAAAAGAGTATCACAAGCACTACTGTAACAGCAGCTCCTCCCTTTGACTGCCTCATCTTAACATGAAAATTACTGTAGGAGTGCCAGAAAAGACTTCTTGCCAGAAGGCCTACCACCCTTTTGCATAGTTTGAACCTGCAGTTTACCTTCATGTATTTCCTTCTGGCAGAGATGCAGGAAATAATTGTCTCTAGAAGGGTAAGCTAGAACAGATTCCTCCTTCAGTGCCAGATTCACTTTCTGGTACATCAATTATGTAATCCTACCATAGGTATCAGTATTAGCAAGACTTCAAATATAGACCTCAATTACTGATCAAGCACTACCAGGAAGTAATGCTGCCTGTCTCTTCATTTGAGATTAGTTTGCAGGTTTGGTACAATTCAGGAAAATTACGTATTTCCCCTGTTAATTGATCCTTAGTCAGAATGAAGCACCACAATTGCATAAGATTGTTATGGGTAACTGTTTTCAGCCTAAAAATCTCCTTAAGGTTACTCTCTAGCAATTCACAAACACCATGTCATTTGGTATTCTGCCTTGCTTCAAAGGCCCTGATACAGCTTTTTCTTCCAGTACCTTCACAGAAGGGCAACTTCAAATGAGGCCTTTACTGAACTTCTGTTAAGATGACCACTACCCACTGCCAAGTAGCAGCAATTAAATACTGATAATCTTTGAAAATTACTAGAACTGACATTTACCAGATCCAGGTACATTTCACTATTTAGAAGTAAATATTTTTCTGAATCATATTCTGAGCAAATCCAAATAGAAGTGGCATAAGCAAATGAAATCGTTATTTCCTGATCCCTTCCTGGTCCTTATCACAGTATCTCAGTTTCCTGAATTTGAGAGAATAATCCAGAGAGCTCCCACCTCTTCTGCCTACAATGCAATTCCTTGGCAGAAGAGGGCTTAACTGAAGGAAGGTTCAGACACCTTGGGGGAAGGTCTCAGAAAATAGTGAGTTGACAAAGTGTTTTATATGATGCAATATTATATAAAAGTATTTCATGGGAGTGTCAATGTGGACACTAGTTCTTCTTCGTAAGCAAACACAACTTCAGAGCCTACCGTTCAATTTCTTTGTCATTCCCCTCCCTGCGAAATCGCTCAATGTATTCTTTGCTGTATCGCTCTTGTGAGTGGCACTGTTCCTCAAATATCTTAATAGTTTCATTAAATGCTTCAATTGCTGTCCTCTTCATCTGAATTTCCTATGTGAGGAAAGAGTCCTTCATCATTTGTTCATGATACAGATGACAATGCAAGACTCAATTATGTTCCCTAAATTGACTGAGATGAACTTTTCTCCCCCCAAGAGTCAAGATGTGATTAATCAGTTTTAAATTTAGTCATATGGCTGAGTAGAGTCAGGGAAGACTTACTCCCTGCAAGTCTACCCTCCTCCCCCACATGATACTCTCTATTAGGCCGAAAACCCCTCAAAATATTTGTCATGTTTTCCATTTTAGTTTGCAGGAACACTGCCAAACCTCCTCCCCATACATGAACTATCTTACTTTACAAGAAGCAGTCCATATACTTACTGTATTCACGCTTCTTTAATGCATAGTATCTGGTATCTGATTTGAACATGACTTCATAAAAAACCTGGACAAACCCCTCTACAACTCTCATCGCAGCACAGAGCAGCTAGAAATACTCAGCAGCCAAGGAAGTCTGCAGTACAATGCAAAGCTTGTAGGTGATGGCCTTCTCCACCCTACCTTATGCTAGGAAGCTCAGCTTCTCTTTCTTCCTTGCTCCACACCATACCTCTAGGACTATCAGCAACAAGTAATATTCACCGTTTCATCAACTTTGAAACCACCTTGTTCTGCTCCACAATTTACTAAGTTTTTTCCTTATATTTTCTGACCTTGGACTGCCTTTATTAGCCATAACAGGTTAAAATAATTTTCTTTACTTTTCAAACACCAAGAAAAAGACGTCAAAACAGCTAAAGTAGAACTAACCTGTGATGTTCTGGTATATTCTTCATATAATTTGTCGTACTCTTTACTTTTTTCCTGATACTGCGCATGGTATTCTTGAAGCTTTTTACCTACTGCATCTATATTATCTTCTTTCACCAACTGATCCTGTACATACAAAAAGCTATTAAGTCTTCAAGAAAAGCAGCTTTTCCTTAAGAGTATTTGTTTGTCCACTTATGCACATTTGCATTTTACAGCTATTAGCATCATTTTTATAATCAGGTTTCTACAGAACACAAACACCATATCTAATTCCCCTTCCTCCATGCAGTAAGTTCTACAGTTTACAGTCAGTAGGAACTGGAACTATGAGACACTAAGAACTATGCCAAAATACCAAGCTTCCAAAACCACACTACATCGTAGGTCTAGGATTTCAATACCCTATTGGAGAAAGGAAGAAGTGAATTGCTTGAAATCTGAAGTTAAAAGGCAGAGTTGAGTTTTGTTTTGCATTGGTCCGTCCCACCCCAAAAGCTCTGCAGTTCTTTTTCCTTAATGGAAGACAATGTGTTGGGCTACTGAATAAAACTTAAAAAAATATTCTTGAGAAGTTTAGATGGTTATACACAGAGTGAGCATCTGCATAGCATGTACGAGCCATGCACAAGGCTTCTCAGAGAGGTTCAAGTCTGCTGCATGTCAGGGTTTCACTCCTCTATTAGACTGCTCAGATGGAGACTGGAAAATTGATAAAATTAAGAAGCTCAAAGGGCTAGACAATTTGAAAGACCCATTATTACGAACACAGTGAGGTCAAATGTGACAACTTGCCTTTTTTTTTCCAGTTTTAAAAAAATAAATCAGGCTTCACATAAAGAAAACAATTACATACGCATTTTCAATTTTTTTCTTCTTTGCATTAACAGCTATTAGGGTCTGATGAAGATCATACCTGCTGGTACCGGGATACTGGATACATCAACTTCACATCAAGCTTCGGGTTATACTGAGCAAGAGACTCATTGCGGTAGTGGTTAATCAGTTCCACAACTGAATTAAATGTCAGTGGATCAGAAAAGCCGTATTTTCCATCCCGATGATAGATCTTTATCAATTTATTGTTGCCACCCTTCCTGTAAAGTGGCACAGTCATTTAGAGGTTTTACTGTGTACCTCCTAACCCTCTTCAACACTACCACTGCTAAGAAAGACCAGTGAAATTCCTGTGCAAGTGGCTTTGACACTGTACACCTTCATGTGATACTAGCAGATATTAGCTTAAGAGTCAATACAGAGTTATCATCAGCTATTATTTGAACAGGAGCAAAGCCCAAAGTAAATCTCTTCCTTTGCATTCCTTCTGGAGCCAGCTTACAGTATTTAATACCTAGCTTTGCCAGAAGTTTTGCAAGAGAAGAGAAGGATGCTGAAGGCTGAATAAAGGAGCCATATAAAAACCCAAAGCCACAATTTCCTGCAATTTGGGGTCACTGATAGTATGTAACTGAGTATACGTTTATACAGCCATTAAGAAGTCTTTTGAGTTATGGATGCTAATACAGGATACACAAACCTAAACAAAATCCTTTGAGGATTAGAAGACAGTTTTAAGTTTAAGACTTTACATTATCCAGATTTATACATTCTAGTGGTTTCCACAAACATAGCACTTATTTCTTCCTTTTTTCACCTACAGACTGTTTAGACAATATCCTGTCTTTCCTGCACTCTCAGTCTTCATTCCTAAAGACATCTGCATTCAGCAAAATAACCAAATATGCCAAACCTTAATGCACAAGCTGGGAACTTCAAGGGAAGAGTCAAAACAGAATTTAAACTACACCCTGGGGGTCAAACCTGCCATTAAGACAACAGAAAATCATGGCAAGATCAAATATCTACCATATCATAGTAACTCCCAAAGGTGTGCTACAGAGGCTGTGGCTTATGTGCCTCACTCATTTGCCTCTTAACAACCACTCTTGGGAGCCTGGTAGAGCCAGGCAGCTGGACAAGGCACCAGCAGCTAGTCACATGAGGTCTGCTGCCTAACTGCAGCAGATAGAGCTGGGGCAGCTCTGGGAAGTCTGCCACTTGCAGGCAGTTTTAATGAAGAAAGGAGCATGGCTCCAATTCAATATTTCCTAAATTTTAGATCAGAAAGTGGAAGATACTCTTTTCACAAAGACACTGCGGCCAATTCTCCAGAGCAGCGTGCTGGTAAGATATTTGATATGCTCCCATTAATCAAAGCCTTAGCTTATAAGTACCTTTTACTTCAGCAGGTCTGAAACAATGAAGCACTGCTGAGTGGCTTTCCTCCCTGAGTCCCATCTAATCTACACAGAAGTGTAGATCTTACAATAGTGTTGAGGGACAGGATTCAATGCACAGAACAGAACTGACTATCAGACCTGGCTATTTATTTGCTCATTCTGTGATCTGCAGTACCTTTGGGAACATCTCTCAACTTGAGCCACATCGTCTTTACACAGCCACTGCTGTCAACAGTATACCAACTAGTTACTCAGGGGTTTACTACATGGACTACAACTCCTCAGCACTTACCGTAACGTCAGAGTGTAGTCTCCCTGCATCTTGGTTGATGCATCACGCACCAGGAATGTTCCATCTGGCATGTCTCGTAATTTGTCATTTACTTCTTCCCTGGAGAATGGAAGGGAAGGCAGAATTAGAAGCATTAAAGACATGATCATCTTTGCCACAGGTACCAATACTGGGGCCAGTAACACCAACATGCATATGGCGTTCAATCTTCAAAATGAGGCAACCTTCCTTCACGCTCAGGCTTGCCAGTCTTTTAGGACATCTAAAGCAAGTCAGAACTTGCATCGTTGTACTAAAAAATAGCAGCTGCAACCAACTGCCATTCATGAAGAATTCTCTGTTTAAGCAACTGGAGCAGCTGTGTCTCAGTCTCACAACCTTTCCCTGTAATCTGCTCAGGTTTTAAGGTCCACACTGGAAATGGGCACCCTTTGAGAAGCCAGTCCTGACCTCTTAAGAAATGGTCTCTAGCATCATAGCCCAAAGGTGTCTGTAGAGTTTAGCAGTTTTAGTTTCAAGAGACTCATTATTGGCTTAACTCTGATCTTATTTACAGTAGTTTTAAACCACTACAACCTTGCTAGCTTCAGTGCAACTTTTCCTTATTTAAAACTAAAGCAAAAGGATACTCAAGAGTCCAGAGCTTTAAGCTACATCAAGAAATCTTTCAGTGAAAGTGAGTACCTGTAAGCATTAAGAAAATTATTTCAGCTGAAGAGTTAAGGGTCTTGCCAGGTTTGACCATTTCACACAGATTACATATCTCACTTTATAACAGCTCCCTCAAATTCTCAGAAGCACGAAGCACTTTTTAATATAATCATTTGGAAACTGAAGTTTATCAGGTAGCCTCACAATTATCTAAGTGAGGCAGGAAGCCTACTTGAATCTTACAAAGAAAAATCAACAGTGGCGTTTTTGTTCAAATACTAAGGAACAAAAGTATTCTTACAAAATAGCTTAAGTTTTGATCTAGCTACCTGAAAACCATTCTGTTAGTAAAACTGACTCCTATTAAGTGCCAATGTGCATATCCGCTTACTCCTCTCGGAACACTTTACAGAGTGGACCCAGCTAATTCAAACGGCCACCTCCTTCGGTATGATCTAAGGACTTGGGTTTATGCCTGCAAGTTGCACCCTGGAGCTTGTAACAAAATTTTCAGCACAAGTTCTCGACTGAAGAACATGGCTCCTGCCCTGACAGCCCACTGCAGTCCATACCTGCTGGCTGTCAAATTAGGGTCATAAACAATTCCATCTTTACATGTGTATATATCACATTTTGATCTAATAAAGCCACTACAGTGTGATTTGTACTGCATTAGTTCCTGCCATCACGTGCACTGTTAACTGAGGAACAAATACACAGTCAAACTGATATCAATATCAAACAGTTTTAAACAAACCCTGTCTAGTAGGCTTTGTGATCAGGTTTTGCCACTTTGCTTCAATTTAGAATTAACAGAAAAAATATCACTGCCAAGGCCCTTCAAAAGCAAGATCTATGTGAGTTTGCTTTATAAAGATAAGGGTGATACAATAAAGATATGAAAACTTTTATTTCCCTTCTCAGAACTTCGATGAACTACTGTGGCAAACACACTCTTCTTGCCTCTATTTCACAAAGTGTTTCAAAGTATTACGTGCACAAGTTTGAGCAATTCCTGATCACACTCCCAGCATGTTCATGCTTCCCTTACAATCCTAAACTCTTCAGAAGTGCCTTAAGAGATGACTGGACACTTCATTTTATATATACTTAATTGCATGATAGAACTGGCACTTCATTTGCTGAACCTAACCCAAGCCATCTATTTTCTTAAGTGCATAGAAAAGGGTTTCCTTGAGAGGTAAAACTTAATTTGGTACGTGTCTGTACCAGCTGCCCAGTATAACTGGTGATGGATAACATTTGTAAGAGCTATTTTTGTATCACCATGTAATAGAAATTAATACAGATACAATTTTAACCAAATGCTGAAGAAACCAAAATTAAAAATGCAACTCTTATTCTGAGCAAGCCTCCTACTGAATTTTTGCTGAACTGCATGCATCCCAGCATCATATGCTTACAAAACCTGATTAGCTAGCACATTCAGAAACACATTTCTTTTGAGCAAAATAGTTTTCTCTTTTTAAAGACTTTCTGTATCTGGAGAAATTTAGAAACTCAAAATAACTGTCACCAAGACTGGTAATATCTGCACCAGAATAGTACCAACTTAAACACAAGTCCTGAATCCAGCTGAATAACTTCGGTGCTTTGCCAAGTACAGTCCTGAAACATCACCCTCCTGTAAGGTGCTGCCTGAAACAGGCATGTTCTTTTTCTCTTGAATTCTAACAGGCTTATTCTATTTTTAATAACACATGTTAACATATTTCAATTAATATATTTTAGTAGTATTGCTTACCTTGAGATGTCCCCCCAGTACCACTCTGCTTCCTGCAGAGAGAAGTTGGAATTGTCCTTTATTCCATTTGTATTGACTGGTGTCATTGGTTTGGGGGGCTTTGGAGGAAGAGCTGAAAATGAAGAACAGATAAAAAAAAAAAAAAAAAAGGTCAACAGGGGAAATTAATCACTAAACCATTAATGAAATATGACAGTGAAGAAGCAAAAGAAAATACGCATCTTGAACCTGGATTTCAAGTTCTCTCAAATAAACCAGAATTTGTAATTTTTTAAAGAATTTTTAAGTCAACAGCTGCACTGTGATTCCACATTTCCTAGTATTCAAGCCAAATGTGCTTGAGGGAGGGGAAAGGGAAGGAGTATGAGGAAACATGAGTTTTTGTTAAAAGGAAGACTGGCTCAATCATGACTACAAGGGCAATCACGGCCTAAACCTCCAGACAAGTTACAAAGGTGTATTGTTTGAAGGCCACAGCCTGGAGAGCACTCTGCACCACTCCAGTAAAACTCCAGTTGCTCAGGTGTCACCAGTCCATACACCAACCCATATGAGCAAATGGGTGAACTCTTCTTCAGAGGGAAAAATGTTGCTAGTGGTGGCTGGGCAGTGGTATACCCATCAGAGACCCAAGCTTCATGTTTCATACTAGATTTGTCATTTAGGCTCCTGTTAGGAAAAAAAGCTATGACCCAAATACATAAGGGTATAAAGGAAGGGGACAAAGGAAGGGGAAAGGGGCTATTAGGTCATTATTAGAGTGCCTGTACCACTTTACATAAATAAAGTGTTTACTACAGGAAAGGGGATGCTACAAATCCCTGAAAGATTACATCTGTAGGCCTAGTGCATACCTGCTCAGAATGCCCCTAGTCTGAATTCAAGGCAAATGGGCTTTTACTTCTGTTCTCAAAATAGGATACACAATGTAAGGGCATACAATGCACTGAAGCTCTTTATTTGGTCAGTTTTGCTCAAACAACTTTATCATGGTCTGGAATGTAAGCCCTATATCAGGAGTAATTCAGCAGCCACAGGCATGCTCATGTATTGGTAGAGACTTGTCTGTCACCAGAAACGCATTACACTATTTTCTTCAAGAAAGATGTCTTCAAGGCTCTCCCCTGCTTTGCAGAGGCTGAACGCTTCATCAAAAACACTACCATTGAAACTGAGCATTTTTTAGGCATTTCATGAGACAGTGTTTTACCAGGACAGGTCCCATTTGAATTCAGAGTAAGAAAGCAGCGACACACATTGATCTGCTGCTAGTACATTTTCAAGTCAGACCCTGAACATCTGTGCTCCCAGCCCTGTGCCCTAGCCATCAGATTACACAAGCATCAGCAAGCAGGCCCAACACACTGACAACAGCCATCTTTCAGACACACACGATCCCAGTGTACAAGCAGAAATACAAATAAAGGAAGCAGAAAGAAGATTTTGATCTCTAGCTCCAGTGCCGAATGGTTTAACACTAAGAGGTGTGCTACTTGGCACCATCCATCTACTCACCTCCGAGCCACACCTCCCACATTAAAGAAGAGAAAACAGTGTTCCAACTGCAGTTCCAAATACCATTTCATGTTGAATATCCAGCACAGTAACTTCACTGTTCTCAGACAAACCATTAGATACTTTAATCGAGCCAATCTAAACTAAATCTGAACCTTGACCCAGACGTTTGCACCCTGGGGTTGCTGACCAAACACCTGATTCAGATAGCAGCATTCATTCTGCGGGATTGAGCATTAAACCATAGCATACAGGTTCTTTTTATGGGGTGAATTGGGAACTTTCAGGTGTGCACATATCTTGTGAGGCAATAACAGGTCTTGTTATAAAAGGAAGGTGAAAACCTTTGGATTCGGCGCAGTAGCTTCCTGGTTAGGAAGCTTCAGTTATTCCTAGCCCAACTACTACAGTTGTTTGTATAGCACCTAAATATTTGTACAAAGCACCACTGAGTCAGACACTGTTCTAACCCTACTTTGCTTAAAACCCCCACCCTACTTTTGCAGGGTCAGAGAAGCATATATCCAGGCTAAGCCTGCAGAGTTAATTGCATTTACCGAGCCCAATGCTGTTCCATCTCCCCCAGTCAGAGTTACCAAATTAGAAAATGTCCGCGGATCCTCTCCACCTCCCATCTGGGCTGTGCCACCACACGTACTCTAAGCAAGTGACAGGACAGGCACAGTGGTTCCCAGTCTCCTCAGTGTCTGCAAACGGTAGCAAATCTGAGTTCAGAAACCGTGAAGATGTTCTGATCTACTCCATTATCTTTTGTAGATTCCGAAGTCATCAACAAGCACATGAAGATTCATGTAAAAAGCATACAACAGCATGGAGAAAACTATACAGAAAACTATGCAGACACTGGCAATTATTTCACTGGGTCCTGCAAGTTAAGGCTTGGACATACCAAAAACTTCAAGGTATTATACAGTGTAAAAGCCTGTTTTACACTGGTAATAGGGGCTTTCCAGAAGAGGTTTTTAAGTATTCTCTAGAGCACTTGAATAGTTCTCTAGCCCTCCTTGTAAGATTACGTCTTGCTCCTTTATATATTGTGGAATTATTTAGCAGCTTTGTTAGGGCTCACTCCAAAGCACTGGGCACAGAAAAGCAAACTAACAAAGACCAGAGAAGTAAGGAACAGGAGTTGGGCATATGGACACAGAGCACTAGACATTACACTAAGTGTCCTCACTACAGGTGGGAGTTTCTCCTCCTTTCCCTCAATAGGCAGGTATCAGTTCTCACTATCAGGGGGGTTGTCTGCAGAACTTCATTTGGCATGAGAAAACTGGAAGGAAATTCTTCCAGGGAGAATAAGGCTTGGACCAGTTCCTGTAAAACCTGACTCATGGAAGCTAGTCCTTTTCACAATAGACTTTTGAAAAATGCTTTTTAATGGCTTGCACATTTTAAAAATACAAAAGTATTTGCAAGGGTGGATCCTGTTTCCAGTGAGCTAAGGATCTAATTCTTTACTTTCAGTACTTTGAGCCATAATAGATTTTCCCTGTATTTAATACAGAACCAGGCCTTTGCTATTGCTTTACCCAGCAGACCAACATGCCCATCCATTTCTGTGTTTCTTGGCTACCCTCTCAGCCTGATACTGCTGCAGTCTGTACAAATGGAAAACTGAGCACAAAGGTAGTTTAAACCCTACAGCCCAAAACCTGAGACAATACAGGGGGAGCATTTTGAAACAGCATGGCAAGTCTACTCTAACAGAGCAGCATCCACCCTACTACTGCTCTAATACTGGCCCGATGGGTTGCTAGAAGAGGCATCCTAGAATAGGTTTTACAACTACCTAGACAGCACTAACCACCCTGCGAGGAGAAATCCTATGATGTTTCTATAAGAATCTACAGAGAGGCTTAAAGAGTCTACTGATTTTGATTTAAATTTAAGAAAAATACAGCTTTATATACCTTTATTGATGAACATTATAGGAAGCCAAAATCCTACAGTAAAGTAAAACAAGGCTGGCTTGAAGTCAACAGAAATACTTTCAAGAGCAGCCGTGTTTGTTTCCATGTCACTGTACCCAATTCCGATTTATCCACAGGCGCAATCTTACTTTCTCTCAAAACAAGGTCTGATTAGAGCTAACAATCCTGATTGCTTCTTGCTTCCTTTTTCCTGGGACAGAAAAAACATTGATCATAAGTGATTAACAGCACAATGGATCTATCCATTCTAATAACCTTGCTGTTAGCACCAGATACACAAGCATCCTTCCCCTACCCTGTCTCCAGGACAGCTTTATGGCACAGATCTTTCCAAAACTCAAAGGGCAACAGCTCAGCTGGACCCTTCCAATCCCAAATCAGTGCATTCCCAACATCAGGTTCAGCCCTCAGTGACTGCCTGGCATGCAGCAATGAGAGCAGACTGGCACTCCCTCATGCACTAGTAGATATCTCTGGGATTTCTTTCTTTAGCAACCCTAGCCTCCTCTCTCTAGCTTCCCTGAGCAGCCTGGCTTGAGCTAAATCCCAATCCCAGATCACTGTCACTTAGGAGGGAAATAAAGAGCTGGTGACCGAGCGGAGGCAACGGCAGCCAATGTGGGCCAGGGCTGCCATCAGATGTTGCTGACGTCAGGGCCCAGAAGGATGCTGTGCTGGCTCCGGCAGGTAGCTTCAGCCCAGCTTCTCCGTGGAGCTGTAGCGCAGGTCCTTAGGGAGAAAAGCCTATTGACTAAGCTTTCCTAAGGTAATGTGTTGATGCTTTCTTGACTGCATAAAATTGCTTTTTAAGAAGACTGCTCAAGATTGAACTGTCTTGAATCCCGGAAATTCAAACCACCTCCAACATCAAGACAACCAAGAAAGCTGGCAAGTTTAGCACTGTTGTATTTTATTTTTTTTTTTTAATTAAAATTCCTTGTAGAAAATAGTAGGCTATATTAATCCCTAATTTAACTTCAAAGTACACTGTGACTTCCATGAGATATTTTCCCAGTCAGGTTTTGATTCAAAAACGTCTAAAGTTTACACGATTTAAGAGCCACCGAGTCCTATGTGTGAGGGTTTTCAATGTCAGTAACTCAAGAGCGGCAAAAAATAGAAGAATGCCTTGGGTCTCCAAGTGCTACATCCCACACAGCATTCAGTCAAGCAGCCCGTGTCATCTCTGGCTGCAGTATTTGCATACAAGATAAACACGCCAGTTAATTAAACTCTAATTTGCAGTTTTAAGGCAGATGCCACTTAGAGTCTAAGAATGGCTCCATAACTTTTCTTCCAGTATTTTCCAAAAGCCGCAGACCAGATACGTAAAAGCATAGCAGGTTTAAATGCAGCATTAACTCTATTTTACTGTTACAAATAATCACAGCTACCAAGCACTCTGATAAACTCAATTTTAAGTCACTCAGCACTTCCATGAGCTTGCCTACTAGCCTTCTTTCCGATGCTCTGAATCTACTCTCCCTCCACATTGTAACAAGCAGAAAACAGATCTGAGGATTTCTAAAATAGTTACCCAGCTTCAAAAAGGCTGACGTACAGTAGATACTCTACAAACTGTAATATAAAGCTCTAGAAAGTGTCATTACTATGGAAACATGCAAGTAATCCAGTTAGGCCAGCTAACATTTTAATGACAGTCCTTAAGGACAGAAGGGTTTTCCCTTTGGAGGTATAGATGAAGACTTGGAATGAAAATGTAGGCTAGTTTTTGCAAAAATAAAAAACCTCCCCAATCTTTTAACTGTTCTCTGTAGTCTTATTCAATTCTCAAACACTTTTCTCAATTTCTCTAACACTTTTAAGGCAAAGCCTCAAAATCTTTCCCTCCCTCAACAGTCCTGTACTTGTCACTGCTGCACAAGATGCCCTCAAGATACCTGAGAAAAAAGTATGTGCTGAACAAAGGTGCTTTTTGCACACCATTTCCATGAAATTGTGTTCTACATGTGCAAGTCAGAGCAGTAAGGCACCACGCTTTGGCAGAGATTTTCCAGCTGACAAAGAGGAGGGTCGTGCGCACCTGCTGACAGCAGTCCATTCCCCACCGCTGCCAGGTAAGTTATCTTGGCAGCTCCGCATCTCAGCTCCTCAGTTCTCTTGCCAAGACCCCGTTCACAAAGTACTGAGCGCCAGTGCCCTTCGAAGCTGCCCTTCCTCAGAGGGCAGCTAACACGCACTGAGAACTCCTCGAGGGATAGAGAAGGAAGCTACTCAATCACATTATTGCTGGCCACAGAACCTCAGGCATGCTCACATTTTCGCTCTCCTCCCCCAAAACAGGCGAGGTGCCAAAGAGCAAGACATTCAAAGAATTGAAGTCTTTCAATATCTCATTACAGAAAACAGCAGACAAGTTGGCACAAAGCCAGGCAGACTTCCAATGAAAACATTCCCATTATAGCTTTGCTTGTGTTTCCATGAACTTTCATAAAAACCAACACCTTTCAGAAATATTTCAGTTTTGATTAATCGGCTTTTTTGATAAAGATCTGTTTTGTTTGAAAACTCCCCAGCTATCCAGTCCTCTCCGACACCTCCCAACCACTGTTTCACCCCCTGCAGCCTGCCAGATTTCTGCTACACTCTGTTCTTCACAAGCATCCACAGCTACTGCACAGGTTAAAAGATTATCTGCTACGGGACACCTGCAGAATGGTGGACAAGAGGAGTGTGTGAAGAGGCAGCTGGCTCAAATTCAGACTTCTTCAGGGCATTTCACAAGCACCCCTCATTACTTTGCAAGGCTTGTTACTTCACGGGCTGCGATGGAAGAAATGGAAGATGCTTGCTGTCAGATAGATGACACTGGGATCTTTGATTGCTGTATTATAAGGTAACATAGCATCGCCTCTTCATTCCATCCTTTTCATGAAGCTGCAAAGCCAAAACCCCTCAACTTCCCAATTATTTTCACGGCTTGATGAAAAAGTTTTGCTTTCGACCCAGACAACAGCATATCAGCTGCAAAGCTATAGCAGTGTCAGAGGTTCCACGATCAACAGAGTTAACTGTCCCAAAATTAACATGAGGAAGACAAAAAGGATAAGCCCTCTTACCTACCAAGCATAATTTGCACACTGTAATAAGCTGTGCACATCTACAGAACTTTTGCCATGTTTCATCACTCAGATTGTCAATACCCAGGATCACGTGCTCAGCTCACTTCAGGAAGGAATAGCTTTACCTCCTAGCCATTAGGCCCAGGCTTTTACCAACCCTTTGCATGAAAGTCCACTGCAGACATTCTGTTGCCCATGAAAATCTGAAATATTCAGTAAGAACAACTGTACTCTACAGTATCCAATGTCAGGTCTAGAAGACAATATGATAAATGTAAAATGCAAGGAGCAAGTTCATTCTCCTTTTTGCTTTTTAACTAAAGCAGTTCCTCATCTGCCTTCACTGAAGAAATACCACAGCAGGTTTTCTACCCCTCCACAGACAGTCTTCAAACAGCTATTAAAAAATGTTCTTTGGTCCGTACATGGGAATAGATTTTTGGATAAGAGTAGGGAAAACAAAATTTAGCATAAGCACAGAGCTACAGCACTCGAGAACAAAGAACCAGCTTTTCATTGTAGAAGATGGAGAATGAAGTCAGGCCAGAGCAGTGACACAGTATGGCTAGGAGACCTACCAAAGCCAAAAAAAAAAGCCATTTTAAATAAAAACAGCCCAGGGCCATTATCCCCAGATATTTCAAAGGCTAACCATCCATCCAGGTGTCAAGTACAAAACTCTTAAGAGAACCAATTCACAGAAATAATCGGCACTACTGAGAAGTTTGGTGCACAAGAGCCTACTTAAAAAAATTAATACAGCTGTAAATACATGTGACTATTGCTGCTCTAAGCAGCATGCTATTTTGGCTTACCACTTAACTCTGATCTTTCAGAGCAATATGTAAAATTGCCCCTCACACAGTACCTGTCCTTGCACTATGTCAAACTATTTTCTAGTTATCAAAGTAGAGACATTTCAACACTGCCTAAATTGCTAAGAGAGCCATCTAAATCAAGATCAAAAAGGTGCATTTCAAATCAACACTCCAGAAAAAATTTGAAGGTAGAAAGGTATTCAAAGGAAAACATGTTTCATCACACCACATTTTTTCTAATAACCTTGATCTTGAAGGAAGTTGCACCGAGGCAGAAGTCCCAGCCCATGCAATCCTATGCAGTGCCCTCAACAGAAGCTGAGATTCGCAGCAGGCATGGAGTAGTCTAGCTAGGCTCAGACTGCACAGCCATTGCTCACGCTGAGATCTCAAGGTATAACAAAAGAAACCAAATCCATCTCCTCACTCAAGTACACTGTGATCTTCAAAATATTTTAATAAAATCCACTTTATAGGAGCAGTTTCACTTCTTTCACTGTCCCAAAATTTACCACTGAGACTGTGCCGTACCCTTTGAAATGGAAAGGATCTTAAGCATTTCTCTCATTGATTCAAACTTCCTTGTATCCTTCAAGAGGCTACTTTTGGAGAGAGAAGATGAATCAGAGTAAAGATGACACAAACACCAAAGACTTCTAATGTGACATTTGGGAGCAGTAGTTCCTCAGAGGACCAACAATCTAGATTCCCATTCAGTCCTCGAGATTACTATACAGGGCAGTGCAGCATGAGTACTGACAGCCTGGGAAATTTAATTGCAATGTACGAATTCGGGTTCTGACAGACAACAGAGCTTACATACACAGTATTACCAATGAACTTCTCATTCATCTCACCTCTAAAATATTTTCCCAGGGCAGGTGTTAGAATGTAAGCCCTACTGGCCACACTCAAAGAAAAACATACCCAAACAGTGGGCTGTGTTCCCTCTTTACAGCAATTTTTCTCTAGCTCTGTTGCTGCAGCTCTGGTTTTTTGTTGAGGGTTGAGGTTTTTTTGGGGGTGGAGATCAGGGGAGGCATGCAAGGAAGGAGAGAATTCCTTCAGAAACAAAGATGATCACATGTAGCATCAGATCTTAGGTACTACAGAGGCTGAAATTTAGGGTAAAGCTACAGAAGGTAAAAAACCTGGAAAAAATGGCTTCTGTGGAATTTTTCTTTCATGGGGAAAAAAAAAGTATCAGAGTAAGCAGTAGCTAATAAAAGGAAATGGAGGTTTATGTTTGGAAGGCAAAAAACTGACCTAAAGTACAAGAGTCCCAAAGCAATACCAAACCAAAACTCAAGTTATTCTGCAGCGAAAGAACAAACAAGATGAAGGGGACACTGATGATTTTCTGATTTGTCCAAACCCACAAATCTTTGTGCTAAGAAACAATGTTTTTCAAGCCCTCCCTAAGTAACCATGTGTCAGCTTTAGGGATATTTGATGTTAGAAGAAGTAACATTCCTATGAACTATCATTAAAATAACATTTTTCCAGTTCAGAAAAACTGGTAGAGAGTCTGGGTGAGTGTTGGAAACAGTCACAGGTTGAAGCAGCTGAAGTATTTAACCTCCTTTTTCAAAGAGAACTGGATGGAAGGTAGCCATCTCAAGTGTGCCATCGGACTCAAAGCCAGAGAAGAACGTAGATCCTGTTCAGCCACAGGAAAGCTTCAGAGCACATTGTGCTTTGGCATCAGGATTCACCAGGCAGCTGGTCGGTGCCCAGCAGGACAGCTGGGGTCTTTTTTAGAAAGGGCTCTAACAGGCACTTTTCTTCTTTTGAACTGTATGAATACTTATAAAACTCCCTCTATACAGCCACTTTTCTTCAGAAGAGCTAGAAGAACTTAAGGTAATGGAATATAGTCACTGTAACGTCGCAAAATTTTTGTCTATTGAGTGCAGGAAACAGCAAAGATCAAGGACAATGAAAATCTCTTCAGAAAGAGGTAACATCCACTCACATTGTTCAGGGACCCAGCATCAGCTCATACGCTGTAGTTTAGATTATGGAGAAGCAAATTCTTGCTTACTTAGCTATTGTGCAGATTTTAACCTGTCAGAAGAAATGAGATAAAAAGCAGAAGAAAAAAAGGAATTCTGATGCATTTCCATAGGGGCATTTAGTATACGAGC
The DNA here is from genome assembly GCA_035590215.1 of Microhierax caerulescens. Classification (NCBI taxonomy): domain Eukaryota; kingdom Metazoa; phylum Chordata; class Aves; order Falconiformes; family Falconidae; genus Microhierax; species Microhierax caerulescens. The sequence continues at coordinate 25,104,827 of JAVJGJ010000030.1, forward strand.
AGAGACTGTTCTTTTAAACATTACTCAGCAACCTACTTTAAGAAAATGAGTTTCTAAAAATCAAGCTAAAACACACCTATTGCTTTAATGGGGCCAAAGTTTTACAGCAACCTGTTTCAACACAGCTAACAGTCTTTTTGACAATAATAAAGCCTAAGCTTTAAGACATACAGGGAATGCTGATAAAAATATACATTATGCTGCCGTTTCCAGTGCTCCCTATTTCTCTGCCCAAAAAAGTGACTCACTGAACAACCAACATGAGATGATGTAAGGCACCCAGCTCCTTTTAGTTCTGGGCGCAGACGTGTGTGACCAGCTATGCCTCTCTGTTTTCCCAAGCTATAGAGCAAAGATAAGCCCAAATAGCTTCATTCTAGAATAAGATACCGTGCAGGCAATGGCAAACACAGAGGTCAAGTCTGCTGCTTGGGAAAACAATATTTCCCAAAGGAAACTCCGAGAAGGGTCTTCTCCTTTTAAACAGGTGAGGTAGAAGAAAGCAATATAGTGATTAATTCCTGTCAGGTATAGGCATTGTGCAATAGTTTGGAACACCAATTGCAGAAATAACATTTGCTGCAGGTTTTGCCTTGAAACACATGGTGAAGAGCTTCGCTTCTTCTCAGAACATTCTCCCATGTTTTAGTTTGCATAAACCTACAGCTTTACAGAACAGAGAGCTGAACTCCCTTCAGCAAGCTTTCCCTCCCTAACTATTTCTACATCATCTGAAAGCCTACTGGTGAACAAAAATGTCAGCCTTTTAAAGCAGGCTCTCCCATCTCAAGCAAAACATCATTTCACTTTATATTAATGATGCTATTTTTTTGTCTTCACTTTATTTAATTGAAAGCTGATGAGTGATATTCTTTAACAGTTAGAACCATCAAAACGAAAACCAAAAGCAAGGAATGCAAAAGCAAGCCTGAAAATGCAATCATAGAAATAAAAAATGGTCACAGCAGTCATTCAATGACAAGGCCAGTAGAGAAATCTAGGTGTAACAAGAACAGAATATAAGCATTTCACATCACTGTCCTCACAGGAGATGAGACTTCAATTCAAACCATTTTCCAGGATATGCGGAATACAAGTGACTGAGCCTTATTTTTATTACCTGCTCTACCCCAAAACAGCCTAAACAAACTTCCCTTCTGTAATAAGGAAACTCTCAACCTCCACCACCTGATTTTTTTTTTTTTTTGGAAACACGACTTTCAGCAAGACTTATATTTGCAGATTTGCAACTAAGACAGTTGCTGCTACAGTGCTGCTGTCCTGATTACATGCAGTGGATTTTTGTTTGTTTAAAGACGTGTAAGAACAGAACTTTTCCTTGATAAGCTTCTGGAGTGAGCTCAGATAAGCTGAAGGACAATACTGACAATGCTATTACAATCTGCATCTGGTCTCCCACTGGAAAACTAGTCAGGCATAGTAGACATGCAGTGTTCACCTACATCTGGCTATTGCATACCACAAACCCCATTTGAGAAGCCACATTCAGTTTCCACTACAGCATTGATAATGATACAGCACAACTGGTATCTGAGCAAACACTGCCCTTGAGATCAGAACCCTATGTTTTCCAAATTACAATTATAGTATTGCTCCCCTAAAACAAGGGTTGTCAAATTATATACGGGAAGAAAATAGAAACTATAATGAATAAATACACTTTTTCCCTTGAATACTTGTCTCACTTATACAATGGCAGTGCTAGTTTTGCCAAGTAGACTAAGCAGCCTACAGATTATTGCTGCCCCCCCTTCATTATCAAAAGATTTTATAGCAACAGCATTGTTACAGCCAGTCTCAGCACATCAGGCAAGGAAAAGTAATAGCCTTGAAAAAGACGTCTGGCCCAAGTTATAAATGTGGACAGTCATATTTGGAACTAACAGGCTTCAAAACAGGAGCTTTCATATAGCTTCAGCACAAACGTTTATTCTGTCATCTGCTCCTAAATAGTGAGAGCCCATTCTGCATTAGTAAGCCTACTTTAAACTTGGGGTTTTCTTCATAACCCACACAAATGAAACTAACATCTAATTTGTATTTGAGCCAAGTATCTTTGCTGACATCTGTATCTGAAATCCCAGTGGAACACTCTTACTGATTTTCATCCAACTGTGACAAAATGTATTCAGTGATTACACATTTTATCAAAACAACTGATAATATATCCCAGATCTACAGAGGGAAAGACATTATTTAGTCCTACCAATTAGAAGTGAGGTGATACAGTTATGCTTTATGTACTCTGGTAACTTTTGCAGTCAATCCAACATCCTCTGTTCAAAAACTTAACTTCTGGCAGTAACAACTTTTTGCAGACCTGAACAGAATGTTGTTAAATAAAAACTGAACTCAATCTAGTAACCTATTTTCTTGTCTTTTCAGCTAGCAAGACCCACAAGAACAAACAAGTGATGAATCCCAAACAGTGTTTCCTAATGAGAGAACCAGCATATGATGCTGTTATGGCCATATATATATATTTATATTTATATATATGACCATATACCATATATATATGACCATATACCATATATATATATATATATATATAATACTCTACATTAACCTTGATTATAAAGTTTAGAAGCTACTATGTTAGCTATTATCAACTGATGGCTCTAGTTTTGTCTTAGAGCACCTAGTATTATATTTGCATGTACAGATACTACTTTATGCCAGTGATACATTTAATTATGCATTTATACATGCAAGCAGAAGGAAGGTAACATTAGGTAACAGGAGTCACCCTGCTGGTTGCCACCACTGTTGCTCCTGTATTAGTTGTACTGCTCTAAGGCATGCTTTGCAAAGCTAGCAGAACTGAATCCCGAGTTACACTGCTCTATTTAGGAAAACCGTCCCACTCCTATGTTTAGGATGGATTAAAAGCTAGCAGAAAGCTTGTTGCCTGTTGCCTGACCCTGTCTCTGCTGGAGTTGGGAAAAACTAATGTGTGAGAGGGGCATCAACTTCATATCATTTTTGAACTTTTGAGCAAGCCTTCTAGCAGAGGGGCTGCAGGACCTGCCATCCATTTACACCTACAACCCTGGACAGAAAACACAACCACACTGATAAGCTGGTGCAGGTGCACTAAGGCCTGACAGAAGCTACAGCCGTGCTGCAGGCTGCCTGCCATCACAGGATTTTATTTCTGCATTATTACTGGGTGACGCTAAGGTGGGTATTAAGACAGCCTGCCAAGATAAATTAAAGGTCTGCTGGCCCTTAACAAGAAACAGTATCCCCACCCTTGACTTACAGGTTACAGGTGACACTGCACATTATGTTCACCTTGCTTTTGTCTTCTGCCTGAAGTTTAGACACACTAAAATGGAATCATGAGCAATCATGCGTGATTTGAGACTCTTGGCTCCCGGTATCATTTGATGCCCAGTGCTGCAGCATAAAAACCAACCAGGGATCTCTTCACACAAGTTCTGTGAACAAAAGACAGCGCTGCCTCCTTTGGTAGTGGGGACACTCACTGCATATTGTTAGTTTGCATGCTGCTGAGAAAACATATTGCCACCATTCAGCTGCTCAGGAACTCCATCCGCTGCGCGGGGGAATGCTATACTGAAAACCTTCACAAATTTTTGTTGGAAGTGGGCCAAATGGAGTTGCGGTTGTTACCGGGTGCAAATGCAGTGACTTTATCCCAAGGCATGCTGTGCGTTTAAACCTTCCAAATAAATTCCTCTGCACTCCCCTTAGGGATGACCTATCATCCCAGTCCAGAAAATGCTTTCCCACCTCTCCTCTGGAGGAGGAAAAAGCAGACCACCAGAGCCACCACTCACTCTCTCCTCTCCCCCGCTCTCCTCCTGAAATGTAGAAGTTATAGTTCTACAAAACCAGGACATATACATGGGGATCATCCCATGCATAATTTCCAGCTCTGGCTTTTCTAGCTTAAAAATATGAAAGATAGAGTTACTGAACACTTCAGGGATCAGCATGGACCATGCATACAGAGCCTTGATGGCTGACAACAGGGCTTCAATGATGGAAATACTGGCATTATTAATGACAGAAGCACTCCTCCTTAACATAAACTTTGTAAGGCTGCATGGCTGAATTCCTACAGAAATACTGGAAAGTTGTTTTCTGACCAGTTCAGTCAGGCCAGCCCCTTTTAGCAGCCTACTCACACCAAACCATTCAAGGGGCATTATTTTTTCTAATAAAAACACTCCACACTGATTGTTTTAAGTCACCTAAAAGGAACTCCGATTTTTGTTCACTTGATACAAGCAAATAGAAATAGTAACATCACGAGTAGTGAAGATGAAAAGCATTTACAAAAAAGATACCCTTTGAAATTCACAGAAACACATCTGACTGAACATTACACTTTCAGAAGTAACATCTAAAAATCGGTAGTGTCAGCTATGCAAGAATTTAATGAGTAGTGGCCAGTATTGTGTGCCTGAGAGATCTGTCCAATTTTTAAAGCATCACAGTTATCAGAGGAAGTGAGTACAGGTCCTTGAGATCCAAAAATCTCAGGATGATCACCTCCTCCTCCTCTTTTAATTAAAGTACCACATACCTATGGAGAGGGGGGAAAAATAAAATAATAAAAAAAAATAGCTCACTGTGCTGAAACAAAGAGACTAAACCACACTTGGAGATACAAGCCACGATTCCAGCAGATTGAAAAGCACATTTTGAAAGTCTAACAGTATGTGCCACACAGAAGATACTATTTAGAAGTACTTATTTGCTATCAATTTCTCTGCAGGCTAAAATTTTTGGTGCATATTTTACTCAACCTTCTGGCTGTATAAATCAGAGACCCGAGAACATAAAGGCCCTTCAATTACCTTACTGCTCTCAGACTGTTAGGCACTTACAGGTATAAATATGGTTTCACCAGTGCCCATTTATGCTTACTTTAATTCATTACCAAAGCAAGACGCAACCTCTTTGCTTTGTAAGCCTTCCCTCACGCTTTGGACACAAAAGAAACTTTCTGTCCTATCTGAAAACTTCAGGCAAGTGAGGGACAACACATTTCTGTTTTCAGCACTGGCAATCCATGGGGGGGTGCGGGGGGGAAAGCTGCATCAAACCCTTTTGAACAAGGTTATTAAGCACGCTATCAAAGTAACAGTGCCTCCAGGGATGGATTCCAGCCTGTTCCCAAGTATTATCCCCCCAGCACCAAAACCCAGGACAACACACACCTCATATGTCAATGCTGGAAGAAAGCTGGCAAAAAAAGGGTCTCAGACTGTAAAAGCGATTAAACTGAAGCTGAATGAAGGTAGGTAAATCACTGCCATCAAAGTGTTACAGGCACATAAAGGCACACAGGTGAAGAGGCTAATAAAAACGCTCCTCCAGAAGTGAATACAGCCAAAATATACAGTTTTCAATAAAAGTTTTTTTTTAAAAAAAAAAAAAAAAAAAAAGCAGACAGACTCGGGAGAGGGGGTGCGAGCAGCTCTCCTCCTCCTGCCTCTTTCCACCTCCCAAAAGGCACCATAAATCGCAGTTATCCCC
>JAVJGJ010000030.1:25112428-25124265 GCA_035590215.1 Microhierax caerulescens
TCCCCGGCGCTGCTGCCGGGGTGCGCCCGCTGCCCCCTCGGCGGGGTGCGGCCCCCCGGGCCGGTGCCCCGCAGCGGCGGGTCTACCTGCTACCCTCTAGCCAGGGCCGGCCCCACTTCGGGGCTGGGGTCTGTGGGAGAGGGCCGCGGGTCGAGCCTAGGAGGCCCTTGGCCCTGGCTGGGACCTGGGCTGGCTGGCTGGCCCTGCCGCACCTCCCCTCAGCCGTCTGTCCTGCTGCTGCCGCAGCTGCCGGAAACATGGGCTCTCCTCCCCTGCTTGCCTTCCCTCCGCAGGGCCCTGGCAGCTGCCTGCCGTGTACTCCACATCATAACCTGAGCGTTCCAGGGGGTATCGTAACTGCCCGCTGCCTAGAGTGTGACCCCAGGGAAACCCAGAGCTCTTTCTAGCAACGTAACAGGGCCGGGGGGGGCGGGGGGAGCAGAGGAAATGGCACCAAACGGGATGGCTGCCTCTCACAAGCTTTGGGATAAATCTGAGCTGCGAACACACCCGAAACTGAACCTCAGCCTGCCTGCCAGCCACATCGCTATGGCCAGCCGCAGCCCGCAGCCCACAAGCACTGGCGGGAGGCAGAAAGGCAGCCAGCTCGGCAGGCAGCCTCGGTCTTAGCATGGCGAAGCATCCTTAAAGAAAGGCAGAATGACAGCTGTTGAGAAATTAAAAAGCCCTTTCTGCAGACTTCCAACCAGTGTCACAGGCACAAGGACAGATGAGCACCTCGATCTGCTGTGGAGATGTCAGGGAATGTTAGAAAACCCAGCACTGAAGTTGTTTGCTTTATTTGCACTTTAAAGCATGGAAAAGTGAGTTATGAATAATTTCTCCTGCTCTAGCACTAGGTAGACAGCTCCTGAAAACATACTCCTGGCTTAGGGGAACCGGAGGTTGACTGCAACATTGAATAACTGAGAAACTACAATATAAGAGTATGTGGAAAGAGCTGGATGCTGAGGTTCTGAAGTTTGCTGATGTATCACAACTTCCACAGCAAGCAATTGAGAGCAGCACTAGTTAATAACGGGCAGCTGCAGAGGAGCACGGGGCTTTGATTCAAATAACTTGATGCATATAAATTGATTTTATATCCCCATCCACAAACTCTGATTAATCCATGATAACCAGATAAAACTCCTTTTTCTAATTTTTAAATTAAATTTCTTGGGCTGATACAATGCATCAGCTCGAGCTTGCTCAAAGTGAAATGCCCTCCTCGGAAGCACACCCCTCTCCCTCAGTGAAATTTAAGTTGGTACTGTGGGTACAACCCACCCGCTGCCTTGTGCAGGGCAGCCCCACAAAGGTTGGGCAGTGGGTACAGGTGGAGATGCGGATGCTGCTTTGCAGACCCTGCAGAGCAGAAAAATGGGGCTGCTGTCCTTACTGCTGCTCCCAAATTTAAGATTACCGGCTCTGGCCGGGGTGCGGTGGGGTGGGGGTGTTGGAGGCAGGCTCGGGTTGCAATTCATTTTCCCCCTTCCTGCACCTCATTATAAGTTCCACCCACATAAGACCTAATTACTTGGCTTTTATGCTGGCAAAGTGGATTTCATCCTTGCTGTTTCCCATGGTGGTTGCCTTCATTTTCATGGCGGCAGCGATGGTTACAGCTTATTGATGTTTTCACTTTAGTGATTTAAAGCAGAATACATTTTGTTATTAGCTCTGGTTTCTCTCATTGCTGCTTTAATCAAAGATGCAATTTAAGGCAAAGGATTGTGTGTAATGGTAAGCAGTAGGATAATGCCTTGAGAGATCAGAATATTAATGTGTTTTTATTTCTCAAAACTGTGCTTATAATATATCCAAGATTACTTGGCTCCCAACACGCATTCATGGGGCGCTCCCTTTCCTACCACACTGCCTGTCCTGCAATAGGGGTGAGCAGTCGTGTGCATGTGCACGCCGAGGGGAGAGATGCTGAGCATCACAGCAGTGCCCTCAGAGAACAGAAACCAGGAGCACACTGAGCACTCAGGGATGCTCAAGGTCTGGCTGAGCACCAGATCACCCCAAGTCAAGAAAAGCTACATTCAATGCTGAAGTAAAATAACGGTGACAATGACAATGCTTGAGCAGGGGGCACAGTGCTCAAGAAAGGGTCTTGGTGCCCCATGCTAAGGCTGAAAGGCAAGAAGTGAGCACAGCATCTGCTGCCTCCCCAACATCCCTGCATCGACGGCCGTGCATTCACTCACTTTAATTTCCTTGGATCTGACAATTTGCATTTCAAGGCAAGATTAAATATTGAAGTTTTGAGCACTTCCGTGTGCTTTAGGAGGAGCCGAATGGACCCGCGCTGGAAGAGGCTGAACACAGAAAAGCCATTTGTGCCAAACTGCTTGGTTTTTTCCTCTTTGCCGAGCCATGATAACGTGATATCCGACAGCTGAATGTAGGCCACAACAGGCTTTTATAGTTGGAGGGGTGAAGGAGGGAGGGGGGCTGAATCCACAGTGCTGCCAGCCAAACGTGCTAAAATGATGAGAGATTTTTGGGGCAGGCTGGAGACTCCTGGCCACTCCTGAGACCCAAATGTGAACATCAGTGTTAGCACAAGCTCAGGGCCTGCTGGAGGGGAGCTCATAGAAGGTAGAGCTGTGTTTGCATCGGAAAGGACGAATCCCTGGCCGGCATTAAATGCTACATGAAATTACTAGCCTTGCGCTGCACAGACATTAGGATTTGTGCAGTACCTGCTGTAATTGGTGGCCAGCTTCCCTTGGGGACAACCACATCTTGCAAGTAACAGCACAAGAACAACCAGTCATGGTAGACTGGTTTAGTTAACGGATTATTCTTGCCTGTTTCTCACCTCCTGGTGATGAGGAGGTGAGGGAAGGCAGGAGGGTTGGTCTGCTTTGGCTCAGACACTGCTGCTGGGGCCTCACCATGGCTCAGTGCGCTGCAAGCTAAACCTGGGGCTTGCTGGCAAGAGAAGAGGTGGTGGGAAGGGCAGAGGTTTATCCTGTCTTCCCAAACCAGAGCAGTGCTGGCAGCACAGGGACAGTGCAAGCACCATCTTCTGCTGGAATGGTACAGGCTGAGCCTTGAAAATACCCCAGAGACCACAAAGCATTTGCCACCAGATGAAGGTTAATACAAACCCCTGTATGGGTGAAGTAACAGCAGTTTCCCTCCCTGCATCCTCCTGTACCCTCAGGTGAAATGTAATGGGTGCTTTTAACAAGGACTGTGCTTCCTCCTCTCTGCTTTAGAGTCATTTTATGTCCTCATAGGCTGCAAAACTGTTGCCTTGCTCTACCCCAGATGCAGCCAGATTTCTGTGGTGAGGAAAAACTCTGGCAAGTGTGCCAAAGTCGGGTGCTTTGGTTTGAAAATTATACATTGCGTTAAAAACCCGTGTTAAAGAATAATATGTGGTCTGCAAAAACATTCAAATGAAACACTTCAATGTTAGGAAGTGTCTTATTTACAGCTGTTGGAGCAGCTTGTGCCCTCTTCCATCCCACGTCCACACAACAAGGAACGAGGTTGTAATAGGGGCTCATGTATGTAGAGATTGTAGCACAATGCATGCACACGGAGTTGAGCTTGCGAGGAATCATACATTAGGCATTTCCTAACTTAAAAGCACTTGGCTTTGCATTATAAACAACATTCTTTTAACATAGGAAATAACATTAAAAAAAAAAATAATATCTTTTAAATAAATGTCTACAACGTAGATTATTGCAGCTGGACCTAAGGTATTCCTCAGCAAGGTTTGGATTGGCCTTTCCTTACTGTTCCAGAGGTTTCTGCCTCAAAAATTGCAGGAGTAACGGTCAGGGCTGGAAGTGGAAAGTTGCTCTCCTGCGAGGGAAGAGGAGACGTGTGTGGCTTTTGCAGCCAGGCAGCACACGTCAACCCCGTGTTGTGCCCACTGGTGTCTAGGGTGGACACATCTGTGTCGAAGAGTGCCCAGGGATGAGTGTGCAAGGGGGTGGGCATGGGGGGGTGAAGGAAAGGACATGCTGCACTGAGCTGTGCTGAATCGCTGCTTTGGCAGACAGCACCAGGCCAGCTCTTTAGAAAGTTCACATTCAGTTATTGTTTTGACAGGCAGCCAAAGTTTTCCTGAGGAATGCAGGCAGCAGAAGGGAAATGGCAATTTTAAAACTTTTTTTTTTATAACTCAGCCAAACCAGAATGGAATTTCATGGGAAAAGCGAAAGGTACATCTCTAGCCTCGGGGCATCATCACTGCCAAATTTCAGAGCCTGGCTGTGAACAATGGAGGTGTCAGAGCATCTCCACGGCAGCACACACTTGCATGCTCACACATACTCACACTCACACACACTGGAAGTATCTTCCCTAACAACCAGTACTTCCACCCTACACCCAATGCCCCCAGAAGACTGATATTAATGAATTGTGCTTCAAATAATAATAAACAAAATATCCGTGGTGTAAAAGCAGAGGACAAAGCCAGTTTGCAGCTGCTGAAAGGTTTGCGACTTGGGCTTGGGAGGATGCTTAGGTGCTCTCCCCACCCCAACCCCAGCCTGCAGCTAGCTGTGCACAGCTCTTTATGTCAGTAACAGAGCCACAGTGCATTTTTTCAGGTGTTCCTACCCCGAGGAAGGGCAGGAGGTTGCTAGCTCCCCTGCTCCTCCTCCGCCTCCTCCTCCTCCTCCTCCTCCTCCTCCTCCTCCTCCTCCTCCTCCAAAGAGGTGGCAGAGCAGCCGGTGAGCCAGGCTCCAGCACTGTGGCACCCCAGGGTCTGCAGGACGGTGGAACTGGGTTGGGGAGCTGCCAGTTACCTTATATTTTCCAGTACACTAATTTCTCTTGTCATCTTGCCAGTGACAGAGAGAGTTAAACAGAGCAATCCATTAAAGAAGCAGCCTGACAGACCAATTGTTAAGGGTTTCAGCAATCCCCATTTACACTGGCTTGAAAAAAATTTTGCCTCGAGCAGCTCCAATTACAGAATTATCGGACCACACTCCAGTCCCTTTGTGCACTTCGCATCTCTGTCATCATTCCAGGCCCCTCTCTGTTTAGTTGCTTGGAAATGGTGAGCAAAATGGAAGGAGACTTGTAACAAGTTCAGAGAAATTAAGAGGGGGGAAAAGAGAGAGGAAAAAGCCACACACACCCCAGTTCTAATGCCCTAAACTAGGACATTTTTGAAATGTAACACTGTATAGGCACTTTAAATATTTTTCACTTCCTCTATTCATTGCTTTAATGCACTGGAACTACTTGCTCAGATTTATTTATTTTTTTTCTCCCAAGGAATGTACAATAACCACTCTGTAAATTCCTCAGGTCTGATTTTAAGAGGAACTGTAGAACTTTATTCATGGAGGAAAGAAATAATCCCAATACCTTCCTGCAATAACTTTTCTTTTTAATAAACATGGCAGTGTATGTTTTGATCACAGCTAGTGATGCAAGTGGCAGGAAGAGGAAATCAACGGCATGTCTAGGAAAAGCAAGGTCTCATCCCTGCTCTGCTGCCATCCCACTTGGTGACCTTCAAGCTGAATTGCCAGCACTGGTTTGAAGGTGGCACCATTCCCAGTAGGAGGGATTCTGGCAAAGCTCAGATGAGCGATCACTTCTGCAAATGCAAAGCTTGAACTCTGTATATTTGTAATTATTATGAAAAAAAACCCCAACAAAACAAGACAAACCCCAACACAATAGTTGTCCTGCCCTAGGGTGCAAAGCTGAAGGGTTCCCTAACCCTTCGCCCATGGCCAAGCCAGGCACTGTCACCCATGACGCAGCAGCTATGTGACATGGATGTTATGCCCCCAACCAAACATGACATCACCTAATTATCTTCCAGCAAACTCTCCTGGCTTCCCAAACCATATTATTCCCATATTCCCATATATATATATATGCGCATATATATATATATTCCCATAGCTAGTGTTATCCTAGTACTGGTACCCTTGTATACCCGTAACATGTTACCTCACGTTAAGAAAACACCCCCCTTTTCTTGCAGCAGAGATTATTTAGTTTCACAGGGAGGATAAGTGAGCAAAGCCATCCCCACATACTGCTGGAGAGAGGCTGAGACCAAGCTTCCATGCTAATGCACAGGTGAATGCTGGCTTCACTCTGGCCCTAAGCAGAAGGAAGTTTCTCACAGCTAAGTCCCCAGTCCTGCCATGGGACTCCCTTGTCCCCATCCCTTTCCCTGGGATGCAGTGGAGCTGACCCACTGCTCTTTGGATCCAGGGAACCTCACTGCAACGCATCTGTGCTCAGTCAGAGCTCTGCCCAGGCGCAGTAACAGAGACTCCCCTCCAAGGTTTTGGGTGGAGATCGAAAGTGGGAGAAAAAAAACCCCATAACAGCCCAGGGAGCTCTCGGGGGTATTGAAAAGCCATCTCATTTCTTATTAATCGCTTAGGCCAAGAATTCAGATGTCGGCAGTGTGTTGGCTGGGGTCGCTTTCCTTGCAGTTATCCACATGCAGTTCATGCCTTGGAAAATGACCCATTTACCATCATGCATTGTTGCTTAGCTACACGCGCTTTCCCTCTAAGTTTTCCCAAATGGAAACATGGCTCTGTTTGCTTTGGAGATCATTTTCCCTGGCTTTCTTTGCTTTACAGTAAATAAGTGCAAGAAGAACAGCCTCTGAACACTAAGCGGGGAAATAAAACAAACAGTGCTGTGTAGGGCAATCACTGAAAAACCAGCACATGGACGCGATGCCTTCCTTGTCTAGCCAAAGTAATGGGCGGGAGGGAGGGCTTGAGCAAAGGCAACCTGCAAATCAGCTTCTTTAAGAGCTTTTTTTCTATGTCTTTTGCATTAAGGTTCTTTCCTTGCTGAAGATTTCCAAACTCGAAGGGGGAATTCAGTTGAATAATGTTGGGTTCCCAAGAGAAGAATACAAATTCCCTGGAGGACAGGTGGGACTTTAGGGCATCAAGAACTCACTCCGTCTCTCTGCTGCCGTGCTTGCCTTGTACAGTCCTAGTCATCCTCTAGAAACATGCAGGAAAGCACCTCCTTCCTATGTGCAAACCACCACACCACTTTGCACCACCAGATAAGACTTCATCACCATCAAGCCCCAAAATTTCACAGATGTACTAGGTCCTGGCTGCAGTGGCATTGCTGTCAGTGGGCACGTGCCGGCAGATCAGCCACCACAGCGTGAAGTTCAGCTTCCCAGCACACTGGGTAAATCCTTTGGCCATTTATTTGCTGGAAGCCTGAGCCCGTCAGTGCTTACACTGCACAAATGTCCTTGAAACATGCAACAAATCCAGAGCATTTGGAAGGCACCAGCTTTACTGCCCATGCACGAAGGGGCTGTGCAGCATGTGTGCAGCTGGCCCTGCCTCCCAGGAGGTCTTGCTAAGCCTGTGCTATGAGCTGTGCCGGCACAGTGCTTGTGTCCAGGATTTCCAGATGTCCAGCAGTTCTTCTGTTCCTCAAGGATCAAACAAAACTTGCAACATCTTCAGATTTTACTGAGGACAAAGCACTTGAATAAAAATATGGCCAGGTCTCTCTCACAACACATAGGCTGGTAGAGACCAAAGTGAAAAATCTTTTGTTTCCTGGTGCTATGCCAGACGAGAGCTCTTTGCAGAGGGTAGGCAAAGCCGGCTGCTGCCAGAACTCCAGGTGCCTGCAGCTTCCAGAAAGAGTGGGACGCCCCGAAGGGTGAGCTCATGCCCTGCCTTTGGCTGACAAAGCATAAAATGTGTATTGTCTCCAAAAAGAAAAAAGGGAGAAACAAAGTAAATAGTGCGATACTGATTACCAGCCCAGCATACTGGTCTAAGGTTTAATACAACAGATTCCAGACTAAGAACCTGCCAGAAAGTGAAGAGGGGTATTGTACCTATGCAAATCCCAGCTGGTGGGTTAACACATCCCAAACACTACGTGCTCTGTGAGAGCTGCCAGCACCTGAAGAAGCCACCTTTACTGCCCCAGCGCTTGGAAGCTCTTATCTTGCTTTGACCAAACCTACACAATATAACTTTCTTTTAGGTGATACCTCCCAGATGAACAGCCTTTTAAAAGTGCTTTGAGGAATTAAAGGAGAGAAAACAGTAGGAGGGAGAGAGGCAGGGAGAGGAGAGAAAAGCTTGCTGCGAAACTACAGGAAGCAAAGTTGGTGGATACTAAACCCACAAAATAAGGAGCTAGGAGCGATGTCAGACTGGAAGAAGCAAATGGGTGATCAGGCTCCCTGCCACCAGAGGTACCCCGAGACAGTGGCTCAGTCCCAAAGCGAATATCCACTTCACCATCCTCTATGTTTCTGCAGCAGAGATGGGGAGTTACCCGTGGATGCTGTCTGGGTCTGCAGCACTCCAGCTAACCTGCCGCAGCCGTCACACACATAGAGCACAGGCACGTCATCCTCATGGCACAGCCCCATGGCCCCTACTCCTTGCAGTGGGCAAGTTTCAGCACAAGCATTTTGGGGAGACCAGCAGGTGATGGGATCAGGCAGTGTGTCCACTCTTTCCCTTTGCTGTTGCATTCCTGCAGCTGAGGCCAGTTCCTGCTTTTTGCACTCCCCTCTGGTTTCTGTGGTTGATGGGGAGATGCCAGGTCTCCCTTGCCCTGGGAAAGGGTGGAAACCTGCAATGTCTCCTAGCCAGAGCCATGGGTTCGTGCTACAAGCAGTGGCAGGGAGCGGGCCGTGGCTGGTGCAGAAGGCAACAGGAGGACCAGCACAACCACAGAGAGCTCAGTGCCACCATGCCATCGGAGGGAAGGCAGCACGGATGGCTGAGAACTGCGTCTCTCACTCTGGCTCACTACAGGCTGGGCATCTGCCTTAAGTCCTGGAGCTGAATCAGGCCAAGGACAGTTTTCATGAATTGAAATCCCTCTGGTTTTACTGTCTCTGAAAGGCTGGAAACACCTGCCTGTTGCTCAGAGAAACAGCAGGCAGGATGAGGGTCTGGCAGCATGTCCCCTTTTGCCTCACATCCTTCCTGGGCACCCTTTGGGGCCCAGCACTGGCACCCTGTGGCCCCCATTGCTGGTTCGGAGTTGGCCCTGTTGAAAACCCAACATCAAAAGGGCTCTTTCAGCAAGGGTTATTTCCACATCAAATGCCTACCTCCAGTCCTGAGCCATCGGGGAGAGAGCTTTTCATAAAAGGAAAGGAAAGATTAATATTATTTTTCAAAAGTATAATGGGAGGTTTCCACTCCCTGAGCACTTCAGAGTTGGTTTTTGCACAAAGCCAGAATAATTCCAACCCCAAAGGAGAGAGAAAAAGAAAAACACATTAGAGGGGGTTACAAATGACTGAAAAAATGGTTGGTCTGAATAGAAATGTTCACGTCACCATCACTGTGAGGGCTAGAGGAGGCTGCTGCTGGGCAACCCTGACTTTCCCATGGGGATGCATGTCCTCTGTTGTCACTCAGCAGCAGGGTTGTTCCAGATGCCTGCTCCAGCACAGGGAGCACAGAGAGGTGGGGAGAGCCAGAGATGGGCTTTCAGAGTCACAAACTGGCAGGAGGAGGAAGGAAAGGACAAAGGGTGGAGAAGATGCTGGGAGCACCCTCTGGGCCAAATGGAACAGAGGAAAGCTGCCTGCAAGGTACAACCCTCCTGCAGCTCCACAAAGAGAAAAGTGGCTGAGTCTGGCCCAGCGACTGGCCAGCAGTGTTCCTGGACTGCAGCACAGCTCTGCCTTGGAAAGGCACCTGCAACCTCAACACCTTCCTCTGAAAAACATGCCATAGCATCACAGGGGCACCACATCCCAGCAGCCTTGACAACAAGTTTCTGCTCCATGAGCATGAGCTGTGGGGCCAGACGAGTGTATAAACAACTATTTGATCACTTCCACTACAGGAACCAACTTGAAAAATACCTCCAATTCACAAGCTTGCAGCCTGCTTCTGAAAAACCAGACTAGAAGTAAGCTCCCACCCTGGAAAATCCCTTGCCTGTGTCTGCTGTGCATCCTTTCCCATGCCGGGAAGGGTTGGGCCAAATGCAGAAGATGCCATGGGGTTGGCAGAGCTGCTCTGGAGCAACATCCTTGGGCTGCTGTGTCAGGGGTGGCAGGGCTCAGCATCTGGGAGGTGATACATCCTCGGGCAACTTAGTGCGTTGCTTGCTTTCTGATTCTTGGTCATTCAACAGATGGGGCTGAATCCCTCGCTGGCATGTAGCTCACCTTCCTCTGGACTCGGGGTGCAAATGTGAAATGAGGTGTGGGACAGTCCTTGCAGCCCCAAGCCTCACAGTCACCCGTGACATGAGACTCTCAGTGGTTTTCACTTACAAGTGGGTAGGGAGAAAATCCTTGTGGGTAAGGGAGAGAAAAATGCAAAACATGATCCTGAGGGCTCAGAGAAACGCTTCTGGTTAAGCCAAATCTTGCCTTTTCCCAGTGCTTGGAATTGTCCATCCATGAAGAGGTCTGGAGCAGGCATCTTCACCACATAAATGCCACTTAAGCCCTTAAAGAAATGCCTGAGTGGCACTTCAGGTTCATCAGCTGGCCAGCGCAGGGGCAAAGGTTTCAAGTTCACCCAAGAAAGAAGAAAAATCCCCCAGTCCCACCACTGGAGATTACAGCTGATGGCTGGAGGGCAGCAGTGGGGGAAAGGAGCAGTAAGAGGGTGGCCGGGCAGTGGTTTGTGGGACCGTGCTGGCAAGCACTGGGTGGCCCAGCATCCTTCCTCACCGGCTCTCCTCCACACCCAGAGCCAAAGCAGCGGGAGTGATGGCAGATGCAGCTCCTCTCCCCAAAACATTGTCTGCCTCTGGGAAGGTGGGGGAAGTCCTGGGAAAGCAGCTTCGCGCCGATGATGGTGGCTGACGTGCTGGGGGTCAGTGCTGGGAAAGCCAAGGGGTGCACTGGAAACGGGAGATGCCTGTGGCAGATGATTGTGCCAGTAGGACACGGCTGGTTTGCTGCCTGCGGGACTTCAAATGCTCTGCCCAAAACAACTTACTCAGATTTACTGTAAGCGGCAGCCAGGCCATCTATAGCTTGTGGTGAACATACCAGCCCTGCCTGCAGAAAGGCTGCGGAAGCCAAGCTGGCCCCTTGCCCGGCAAGCTGGAGGAGGGGAGCGGAGGGGGGGGGGGGCTCTGCAGCTCTGCTCGCCTGCCCCAGGCTTGCGGGAACAGTGTTTCCCAGAGGCTGCTGCTGTTTGTTTGGGTGAAGGTGTGGAAATTTGGTAGGGTGCTTGTTAGGGATGCAGCCGGCAAGGAATACAAGTGGTGAAACAGGGGTGGGCTCCTGAGTGCCACACACACGCACACATGCACACACACACTGGACCCTGCTCACCCACCACCGCACTGGCTGGAAACCCCCAGGTGGTGCTGAGTCTCACCACTTCTGGGGTCCCTGTCTAACCCCAGAGCCCATGGAGTGCACCCACAGGCACCAACCCTAGCAGGGCTGGGCAGGGGAGCTGGGTGTGAATGGGGGGGATATACCCCCTCTTGCCTGCAAACCTGCTTCTCTCCACAGCCAGGTCCTGCTGTTCACAGCCTGATGGTGCAGGGCCCCTTGCCACCTCATAGCCTGGAAATGCAGCTGCCTACAGTCGGAGCCCCCTATCTGTGTGCCAGACCCCTCGGGGCACAGTCACCTGGGCCTGGGTGCATGGGAGGAGGAGCTGGAGGTGGGATGCTGCTGCAGGGATGGGATGCTGTGGCATGGCCACAGAGCTCGTCATTAGGGATGGCAAATTTTTTTGCTCACATCAGGGCTAGATCACTGTGAATTCTGGGGTGACAGCAAGGAAGGAAACCTGGCTGGCTCTTCTGACCTATGGTCCAGCACAGTCCCCTCTTCCCTTCCCTTCCCTTCCCGTCCCTTCCCTTGCCTT
>JAVJGJ010000030.1:25125882-25147327 GCA_035590215.1 Microhierax caerulescens
TCCGGGCTCATGCTTCCTTCCTGGCTCAGCTTGCAAACCTGGCAATGGGGGGGGGGCTCAGCGCTGGCGGCGCAGGGGGAGACTGAGGGTGGGCAGCGCTTGGGGCCAGGCCCTGTGGAGCAGAGCCGGGCTCCCGCCAGCACTTCTGGCACTGGTGGCCGCTCCAGCCCTTCTCCTGGCCCCTCTCCCAGCTGGGCTGTCTTCGCTGGCAGATGCACTGGTGGGCTGTGGGCTACCAGCAGCGCTGCCAGAGCTGCGAGTTGCCCGATGCCGGCCAGTTCGGTGATGTCAGCCCGCACCGTGTCCCTGTCCCCCTGCCCCAAAGCTGAAGTGCCATAATGGGGCACTGCAGCTCCCTGCAGTGCCACAGGGTCACTGTACCATGGGGGGCCATAGGGCCAAGGGCTGGGGTTTTTCTCTGTCCCCTCCCTGACATCCATTGAGGGGATTCTCAGAAAGGGACGGATCCTGCCTGCACGCACCACAGTGCTGGTGCTCACCAGCGGGCATTGGTGCCCTGGGCACTGAGGACCGATGGGCCTGATCCAGTGCAGGTGATGGAGGACACAGCTGCTCCGGGGTGGGGGAGTCAGGGGAGCCAGGGTGTCTACCCACGGGTGTCAGGACCCTGGCCGTATCCTGCAGCAGCCGCCCCCCCCTCCCCGCCTGCCCCAGCCACCCAGCGCCGGCTGCGGATGTTTTCTGTTCCTGCAAGAAATCCAGCTGAAAACGAGAGGGGCTGCGCCTGCCAGGTGGCTCCTTCAGAGCTCTTGCTTCTGCTCTGCATTTAAGCAGCAGTGATTTTTGCTTGGAAATGTCCAGATTTTTGCTCTGCACAGGCTTTGATTTCGAAGCCACCAGCACAGAGCTCCCAGGGACTGAGGGATTCCAGGCTCCTGCCCTCTCCTGCCCGTCTTGCCTGTGGGACTGGCATGCCAGAAAAAAAATGAGTCTGGGTCTAAAATGTCCAGCTCAAACCTGATGTGCCTGGGGGGTGGTGGGAGCCCTGACCCTGGCCCCCACAGCCCTCCAGCACCAGCTCGGGCTTAACTCTCTCCTCCGCGGGAAGAGTTCAAACCTTCCAGTTAAATCCAGGAAGGAGTTAGCAAGTCTTTGTGGCAGGTGGATTAGAGGCAGAAGGTAAATGCTCCTGCTCAGTGTAATCTGGCTGGTTAAAAGCTCAGCTCAGCCTCTCCCCCAGCATTGTCCTTGCTTCTTATAAATATAGGAGACATTTCTGCAAACAGGGATTTTTCCTTTTGCCTATTTAGAAACCTAAGACATTGGGGAGCGCCTGTTGCCCCCCTCCTTTCCCCAGGGTGTCATCAGGTTTTATTACCATCCTCCAGTGCTCTGTTCTCTCTGGGCTGGGTTTGGTGCTGGTGGCCTCTGATCCTGCAGGTGCAGCAGGAGAGGGATTACAGCTCACGGGGCTGCAGGTCAGGGCAGGTGAAGGCTGCAGAAGCTCCTGGTGTTGGGGAAATGGGGCTAGGAGCAGAGTCAGGGCCCTCTTTCATGCCACAAGCCAGGGGTTCCTCCACATCTGTGCACCGGGGAGCACACCTGGATGTGATGGGGCAGGACTGGGGGGAAAGGGGACTGGGAGGCTGGGGGCTCTGCTCAGTGTGAAGCATATAGGAACCCCAAACAGAAATAAAAAAAAAAAATCACAACTGTATAAAAATAGGCAACAGTTACATGATTCTCTCTAAAAACCCATATTTCAGAGCTGGTGGCACTAAGGTGGGCACAGGAGGGTGGCAGCTCCACCTGTGACCCTCCCTTCCCTGGCCATCCCCACCCCATGGCAGGAACATCCCTGGGGGCCCTGTCCCCACTGTCCCTTGCAGATGAGAGCAGACTCCATGGGCAAGGCTAACCAGCACCTGCACACCGGCCCCAAGAGCTTGTGGGTGCCCTGGAGAGGGTCCCATGTTCCCAGGGCTGGAGGATGCACACATGACCTCTCCCTGAGGATTATGGCCAGACTGGGGGGCTTTCACAGGGAGCACATGGCAGGCACGGATCAGGGGTTTACCAGGGATTAAGGTATTTTCTATGCATTTAAACTAGTCATCACAAACCCAGAGCTATCTAGGAACAAGCGACCTGGAACACAGCACCCAGGCGACAGAGGAGAAATGGAGGGAGAAACTAATAGCCACCCCAGTCCCCATCCTAGGCCTTGCAGGGAGCAGGGGGAAGATGCTCACAGAGGCTTGGAAGCCCCCAAAGCCCCAGGAATGGCCTGTGGACCCCAACTCAGGGAAAGATAAACGTGCTGCACCACCCCATTGAGATGCATGGTGGAGGAGGAGAGGCTGGGGAGCCTGGGGGACACAGCAGCAGGTCCCAGGGGGACTGCAGGGCACCATGCCCATGCCCTCTCTGGGGCTGGGACAGAGTGGTCCATCCTGGGAGGCATGAGGGCTGGGTGGCTGCAGGAGCTCATTAACCTTAATCCTCCCTGGATTAATGCTCAGGGGAGCTGAGAATCATGTTTAAACCTGCAGGAGTAACCCCTTGCGTTGAGTGTGGCACTGCAGTGGGGTCGGCGGGGGACAGAGGGCACAGGTTAAGGGCAGGGAAAGGGGCACGCAGTCCCATGGCCTCATCTGACATGCAACCTCAGATTTTGTGAGTGTGTTCCAAGGCCCTGGCCTCTCTGAGAGCAAAGGGATGTGCAGTATGCTGGCCAGCTGCACACTGGGGTCATCTCCAGCAATGCTGCCCAGCTCCAAGAGGCTGCCACTGGGTTCTGCAGGGCTACTGCCGGCTGGACCCCTCGGGATTAGAGCAGTCTGAAGGTGCCAGCCCAAGATGGAAACCATCTGCTCTTGGAAGGATGCTCTTTTGGGGGAATGCCTGCCTGGGATGAAGTCTCTGGGATGAAATCCCTCTCTTGGTCTGAGCTGGTTGTCCTGGGGCTGAGTTTTCAGCCTGGCTCAGAGGGGCGGTGCAAGGATGATCAGGGATGCTCAGACAGCACATGCTCCTACCCACATAGACCCTAGGCTGACCCCACAGACCCCAGCAGAGGACCCCTCAGCTCATAGCACTAGGAGCCGCCCCTCCCTGCAGCCACTGGCCATGCTGTGGGCCTTGCAAGCCCATGCAGGGGACAGAGCAGCCCAGCTGGCATCCCTGCAGATGGGGCCACCCACCCTCAGAGCAGCCGCAGCCCTAACTCTCCCCTCAAAGCAGGTACCAAGAGCCCCAAGAAACTCCCTGTGACACTGTCTCAGCCTGCCAGGGACCCCAATGCCATGTCCCCAGCCTCAGCTGAGCTGCAAGTGCCACATGGATGCCCTTAGAGGAGGTTCCCATCCCTTGATAGTGTGGATGCAGCTGCCTCCTGGGTATCCCTTGGTCTGAGCTGTTTGCCAGGCAGCTGGCTTCAGCACAAAGGTGCCAGGGTTACACCAACGTTCTACAGAGCATAGGCACCAGTTACACCTCCTTCCCCACTCTGCAGACTTAGCCCCTCATGGGAATACCCTGCTCTGCACCTAATCCACCCCATAGCTCCATGCTCTGGGGCTGGTACCACCCAAACCTGCTGCCTGTCCCAGGAAGATGCCATAAGACTTCGTCACCCATCCTGACGTAGCCAGGGTCACCTTGGGTGCCTCCCTGGTGGGGCAGGGGTGGCTTTGTAGGTGCTGTGTTTGCCATGTGCTTGTCCCCTGGGGCAGCGAGGCAGAATGGGATGTCCTGTTCTAAGTGGCATCTTAACTAGATCTGATCCAGCCTTGCAAAGCCACAGCGCCTTCAATTCCCTTAGCACTCCAAATCTGCTACTGTGCATCTAAGCGGATTATTTTAAATACCCCATGATGGACTGCTCCTTTGTAATATAATCCAGCCTCGTGTGTCCCATTCCCCTCCTATTTGCTGTGATTTAGCTGCAGCTGTGACAGCTAGAAACCTCCCCAGCTCCCCTTGCTCCCTAGGAAACGTCCCACGTACCAGACCCTTCCCCAAATCCTGCTCTGCCCTGTGCAGACACATCTTGGGATGCTCCCTTCCCATGCACCCATAGCATGCAGTCTTTCACGTCTTGGGATGAGTGGTGGCCGTGGGATGTGCTGCCCCAGAGCTGCTTCATCTGTGCCCAGAGCCGAGCCCCTGCATGGGCATTGCCCCCACCCACACCTCGAGGCCAGATCCTGCCTCTGCTGCTTCCACCCAGAGAAGGGCCATGCAGGAGCCCTTTTGGGTGGCTTTCACCAGTTTTCAGGCCTCTTCCTCAAGCTGACTGGCTCTGACACCTCAGCCCTACCATGAAGTCAGCCAAGCGAGAAGTCGTCCTGCCTCCTGCTCCCACTGGAGACAGGGGTTTGGGGAGGGTGGGGGCCGGCGTGGAGCCCACCCAGTCCTGCTCTTGGCAACAGCAAAGAAGCTGCTGCTTTTCCAAGTGCTCCCCTTTGGGGCTTGTCTGATTAATGAGGGCTTGTTATTTCCAAACTGTTTGAAATCGTGTTTATTTTATCTGCCGCCGGATTCCTCTGTCTCAGGGCTCATCGTTAACCGCCAAAGATGAGTGACAGATCCTGCTAATTACAGCTAATGATGGCCTTAAAGGATATCTGTGCACACATGTGTGTTTGTGTGCACACATGCCAAGGGCCATTTATAATTTAAAGTGGGGAGAGTCATTAGCATAAACCATGCCCAGATTAATTGCAAAGAGCAGGCTCTCCGGGGAGGATGCTCACCAAGAGGTTATGGTTTCAAGTGCTGGATGCTGAGGACAGGACAGGCTGCCCAGGCAGAGGCAGCGCGGTCCCGAGCTGGGTGTCAGCCTTGGAGACACCAAATCAAAGCTACCACATAGGAAATGTTTGGCATGCAGCCACCAAGCAGCTGGTAGGGACCAGGAGAACCTGACATGTGGCACAAACATGACCAGCTCAGAGCCATGCAGGGCCATGGGAGCTGACATCCCCTGGCAGATCTCTGCAGGGTGTTTACCAGCTGGGAGGAGTGTCTTGCCTAAAAGACCCAGTTCTGCCCCAGCTCCTGTGGGTACAGGCAGTGGGAGCACTGGGAGATGCTTTTTATGGCCTCCCCAAGGACAAAGTAGCTGCAGGAGCACAGCCCCTTACTAGACACCAGAGATCCCACCTGGGCAGCTGGGGTTAGCAGTGCCACCGCCTTGCGGAGACTGTTCCGCCCTTAGACCCTGGGTGATCCAGTCCTGCTGCTGACTTCTTTGCTTTTACTTATCCCCAGGAGGGAAGGAAGGAAGATGGAGAAGATGAGGCCTTCCCCACCCCTGGGCTGGAGGACACGGCATGGGAAGCAGCGGCTGCAGGAGCTCATGGCCACCAGCTCAGCAAGGGGATGGGCAGGTGGCAGCTCAGGCAGAGCGGGCACGTCCGACGGAAGGGCTGACCAGGGGACTTCCACAACTGGCACAGTGGCATTTGTTCTCTAAACTGGCTCTCCACTTGCCAGGGCTGACTTTCCCTCACCCCTGCAAAGAGGGAGCACAGAGACAGTGTCCCCTGGCTCCATCTCCTCACCCTACCCTCCTCAGGGGTCCAAGTGATGCCCTCACCCCTCTCCCAGTCCTGCTGATGCAAGCCATGGAAGAGGCATCCAGAAAGAAACCAAAAGCTGTTCCAGATGGCAAAGGGCTCAGCAGAGCAGAACAACTGCTCCCCAGCCTTTATCTTTCTGCAAACCAAATCCACCCTTCTTGGAAAAAAGTAATTCAAGCTCCTCGGTCTTCCTTAGAGCTGGCAAGCGGGAAGAGTGAAGCGCCGGCGCCAGCTCCCCAGGGAGGGTAAGCGCCACCCTGCAAAGTGCTTCTATATCCGTCTCTGCCACGAGAAGGTCTAAATTGGAAGTGATGGCAGCAGCAAGTGTTGGGATGCTGAAATGGACTCTGAAGCGAGAGCAAAAGGGATTTCAGGGGCTGGATGTGCTTGGCATGGGGGGGATGCCTGCCAGCGCAGGACACTGCAGTTCTAATCCCACTAAAAGCTGGGAGGAAATGACTTGGACAAGGGCTTTTGGCTTCCTTGCTGAAAAGTCCAGATTCAGGTCAAGCCTATGGCTCATGAATTTGTCTTGGAACTTTTGAATTTCTCTGGATCCCAAAACACTCAGGTTTCTCTTTCTGAAACACTCCAGATGTTTCAGCTTAAGGCTTTTGCAGAAACAGCTGTCAGAGGCTGCAGAGCAGAGCTCCCCTCAGAAATGTGCAGCCACTCAACGGTAACAACTGCTCATGAAACGGCCCAGTGAGGCTGTTTGGGCAGGACCAGCTTGGGCTGGTGCTTTTTGCATTACCAAAACCCCGTCACTGAGGCTTCCAATCCTCCAGACCCTGTTCATACAGGAGTCCTCGGTGCTCGTGCTGTCCTGACCCCACTGTTTCCCCTGGGGTGGCTTCCTTGCTGTTGTTCCCCACTGGCACCTTGCAAAGCCTTCTCCAGGCCACCTTCCCCATGGCTTTAAATCCCAATATAGCAGTGTTGGGAGGTGACAGCAGCGATGGTCTGGAGAAGCCATGGTTCTAGGAGTGGGAGGCACCAGCACTGGAGCAAGAGCAACACCAGCGATGCTGGGCGTCTGCTTTAGTGGGCTCATTGTGGACTGAGAGCTCTGGCAGCAATTGGTGACTTTGGGACCATCAGACTGGGCAGTCCATGCTTGTGGTACACAGAGCTGCACTGCCCATGGAAAATGGGTGGCTTTGAGGCTCCAGGGTGACTTTGGGGTATGCAGAGCAAACAGTCTCTCCCAAGACCAGGTGAGATGTTTTTCCCTCTGTGCCACAGACAGGGAGGGTCAGAGCCATCTAAGATGTAAGGTGTGTGACAGGGCAGGCCACCTCGAGGTCCTAGGTCTGGGCACCATGCTGCAAGCTGCTTGCTCGGTGGCATGTGGAGCCCTCCCCAAATAACTTCCGCAATTGCCATCACCCAGCGAAAGAGCCCGATTGCAAAGAAAACAGGAAAGCAGCTGAAAAAATAAAGGTGCTGCCATGGCACTATGCACGCCAGGTCGGAAATTTGGGATGGTGCCAAAGTACAGCCCCGGATGCTCCTCCTGCTCCAGGGCACGAAGGGCTAATGCAGGGTGGAGAAAATAGGGGTGCCAGAGGCCAGTGGGAGGGCACCCTGCCAACAGCACCAGAGACAGGCAGCCAGGCCTCACATGTCTTCTGGGCACTTGGAAAGAGTCAAGGATGCTCAGCAAGGATGCTGCAGCCACGTCTGTGTGGCATGAGGTCGAATGGTCCAGCCCCAGCCCCAGGTCTCCTGGGGGTGATGCAGTGCCAGGCTGATTGGTGAGATGCTAGTCCCTGTGAGTACCCCAGCTCCTTTGCAACCTGCACCCCTCCCCAAATGCAAGAGGTATCCAAAAGATGGAGAAACCTGCTTGGCAACCCCAAAGCACACCCACAAGCTCCCAGAGACTTGGTGTAGTCCCCAAGCCCTGGTCATGGGGCAGTAACTTTCAGCTGAAAGAAAGGATGAATGGAGATGAATTGGGCAGATGCAGCTTTGCTGGGACAACTGGAAGGTCACTAAGCCTTGAGGTCAGGATAAGAGGCAATGCCAGTGCCTGCCTCCCAACCCTGTGCATACTACTGCCTGAGACTGAGAATGCCAAGCTCATTGCCCCTCTGCCCTGGGCTACTGGTTATCTCCAGCATCAGTTGGCCTGTGGGCAGAAGCAGGTGGCACAGCTCCAGCGCAGGCAGGGTGTGGGTGGAGGCAGCAGTCCCTGCCCTATCTGGCAGCCTCTGGGATTAGTTGTACGGCACTGGGAGCAGCTCTAGCAGTGGCTGGGTAGGAACAGATACACACAGATAAGGCAACCTGAACCCTGGGGACAGTGAGCCAGCTTCATTAATCTCTGTGAATCCAGGTGCTGACGAAGATGCTATTGTCCCCTTTCCCTCCCCAACAGCTCATGTGTGGCCGTCAGTTGTGGCTCACGGAAGGACAAAACCTGCCATGTGCCTGGGTGGCATCGCTCTGCCAGTGCTACTTAGTGGCTCCCATGTGACCCTGGAGACACTGCTGGTACAGGGATGCAATCAGTGCAGGGACGCACACCTGCATGGGGACAGCGCTGGTACAGACATCCACAGCCAGTGTGAGGCCCCACAGCCAGTACAGAGAGCAAAGGATGGTGCAGGGATGCAGCCAGGGTGGAGACCACCAGCAGCGTGGGGACAGGCAGCCAGGGTGGGGACCCTGCCAGACCAGGGACAGAACACAAGGGATGGAGACCCACGGACAGTGTGGGGACACGTAGCCAGGCATGGGGTCACATACAGGGGGACCCTGTAGAGCACAGTGATGCTGCAGGGCAGATGATGACCAGCAGTATTGCCCACCCCTCTGATGGCCTGGGCCTCAACCTCACATCCCTCCCCAGCCTCCAGCTCTCCGGCTGTGGTGAGCAAGAGGGTCTGGCACTGTGTGGGCACATTGAAAGAGAGAAGCACCACCAGGTCCCTGCCTGCATCCCCATCACTGGCATGACACGGGCTGCTCGGGGACAGGTGCCATGCAGCACTCTCCATCCTGTCGGCTCTGGCGTGAAAGCAGCCCCTGCAGCCGGGCCTGGCCATGATCTCCATTTCCAGGTAAACAGATGAGGCAAGCGGCTCGCCTTCCCTCCCTGCCCGGCAGCCCCAGCCACACAGACCCACCATTCAGCCCCACCGCCCCGCACAAACCCCCAGTGTTCGGGAGAGGGCTCACGCTCCCCTGGGAGCATCGGGGGGGGACATACACCGCAGTCGGGCGGTTGACACCCAGCCAGGCTGGAGCAGGGCCAGTGGGTGCAGAAAGAGCCCCTGTGTTTTGGCTGGCTCCTGCCACACTGGGGTGGGGGCAGAAAGAGCCCCTTGTGCATGTGGGACCCCAGGGATGTCCCCACAGCTTGGCCACATCCAGGGTCCCACAAGGCTGTGGTGGTGGTCACTGGTGGGTCTGGGGGAGCTGGGGGTAGGAGCCTGAAGGGATGAGGGGGCTGGAAATGGCAAGCCGGGGAGCTGTGCATGCACCAGCATGCACCCTGCTGCTGCTACCCTGCTGCCATCCAAAAAATGTGCAACCCCAGACTATGGGAGACAAAAGCAGTGAGAAGGAAATGACCAGGGACACATTAAAGTGGGGGCAGAGGTAGGAGCAGGAGGCAACTTTCCCTGGGCGTCTCCTTGCGAGCATCTTCCCCAGCTGGTGGGAAGAGTGGGTGCACTCCCAGCATGTTCACCCCGCACTCCCACATGGCCTCTGCCAGTGCAGACTGCAGGTCACCCACTGGAAGTGGGCCTGTGGCACTTCTCGACAGGACCAAGTCAGGCACTTGCAAGGATGAGAGGACGATGCCAGGTCTTGCCCCCCAGGGCTATTCTCCCCCTCCAGCCCCCTGACCCCCTCTCTCCCTAGGCTTTCCTTGGCCCTGCGAAGGGGGGCTGTCCTATAGCATGGCCTGGGATGCTGTGGCCGCAGCAGGGCTCAGAGGGCTGCCCATCCCTCTGAGGAGCCTGGCACCAAGCTGAGCGCATCCCTGCCTCAGCCACAAGCATCCCCATGGGGCCTGGCTGAAGGGGAAAGCAGGAGGCAAAGCCATGATGCTCCAGTATCCCAGCTGCCTCCATCATCGATAAGTGGCCATCAGTGCCTTCGCTGGGAATGATGTCCCCTCAGCCTGGTACCTTCCCCCCTTGCTGCTCCCCTGAGAAAGTGGCTTTCTTTCCCAAGGAGCACAGAGAAAGCATTTTCCACCACGGCAGATGAAAATGGATTCGCAAACCAATTTTACCCTAGTACCACTTCAGTGATTTTGATGGAGCCACTCTAGATGGGTGCTGGTTTGAGCCAGAGGACAGCTGTTGCAGCTTCATAGACCAGGGGTTTCTTATCTGTGTCACCTTTGATTACTGTAATTGAAATCCTGCTCTGATCTGAGCCATGCCTGAACGTTTCTGCTGCCTGTGCGGCTCTCAGCTCGAACGGCAAAATGATGTTAATAGATTTTAAAGCCGGCAAGGCCTGTGAGAGCATTTCTGCCTGACCTCCCGCATAGCAGCCGACAGTCACTGCTTACCCCGGTTCCACGCTCAGCTGCTGGCACAGCCCTGCCATCCCCCCTGTGACTCATTTTCCCTCCTGGAAGCACAGATCCTACCTTTCCCCAGAGCAGCCCATGTGTGCGTGCCGGGCAGCCTGCCTTCTCCCACCCCTTTGGAGAAAGACCAGGATGCTTTCAAGGAAGGCAGGGTCCAGGGGTGCCAGCAGGATCTCAGAGGGATCATCTGCCCTTTAGCCCTCCTACTCCAGCATGAGATCCCCTGTGGACAGCACTGGCCTTTTCTGGCATCTCCTGACCGAAAGGGCAGCAAGGCAACACACCGCTGCCTGTCTGCTGCCAGACAGGCTGCAGGGGACAGAAATGCCACCGCACAGGAGAGGATGCTCCTGGCTTTGGTGCCAAGCTGGAAAACCGGCTGTGGCTGGCAGTGCGACCGGTGCTTTGTCACCCTCCCCATCTTCTTTTGTGAAGCCGCCGGTGGTGTTTAGCCACAGTCACTGCAGCAGAAACAGTGACTGCAGCCCAGACAGCATCTGAGGGCAGGAGCCGAGAGGACACGTGTGCTGGCACGCACGCTCCTGCAGTTTGGCTCGGCGAGCAGCCGGCGTGAGGAGCGAGCCAGCCCTGGTCGGGCTGTGACAGCAAAGCTGGTGGCTCCATCTGGGGTGGGAAGGGTTTGCTCAGCCAGACTGGTCTCGGGGAGCTGCCCCGAGGGCCAAACCCTGGCCGTGCCAGACAATCCCTTCGAACCCCCAGGTTTCCCAACCCAACAGCTTCCATGGCCATAGAGCTGGGAGCTGGCACCGTGGCCTGGGCTTGCACCAGTGAGGATCTGACAGAGCCATCCCAAAACTTCCATATGCCGGCAGAAACAGAAGGCGGCTGCCCCGATGACAGGCCGCAGCGCCCCGCCGCCGGCACACACGGAGGCTCCCGCTGAATCCCGGCTGGCCGAGCCACAGCATTTCCTCTCCGGCAGTGGAACCCCTGGCGGGTCACGGGCCGGCGGCACACACAATGCTGGGGGTTATCCAGCCCGTTATCAGCTCCGGCCACGCGGTACAGGTAGGAAAAGGGTTTCAATCCCGGCCTAGAGCCACATTTCCGTCGGGAGCCATTCCCCCCATCACGGGGGAGGGCTGGACCACGCCACGTTTTGACACCAGGACTGATGGAGCAGGGCTGTGGCTGCCATGGGGAGGGAGGGTCCATGGGACCGTCACCCTGTATTACCCATGGCATTGCCAGCATCCCGCCTTGTGCCAGGGAAGCTGCCGGTCTCCGAGCAGTGCAGTTGCTCCTGCCCAGCTTTTCATGGTGGCACTGTGCCATGGGTTGGGCATGGCCACCTGCAGAGCTTGGGAGTGGGAAGGGAACAGAGCTGGTGACCCCCAGGAAAGGGGCTGCCACTGGGGCATACAGCGGAGGTCTGAGCTGGCTAAAACGTGTCGCTGCTCCCAACCTCAGGGAAGCATCTAGGAGCCCTGGCATGCCAGGAGCAGTAGAGGCAACCTGAGAAACCCCACTGGCAAAGGCCACCTCTGCCAGCCAGGAAGGGAAACTGAGGCACGAGGTGATGCCGAGAGAGGCCTCCCGCTCCCTTATGCCTAGGCTGCCACGGGACATGCTTCCCAGGGCTGTCCCAGCCACTTAAAGCCAGCTGAAGGAAGGGTACTACGGCACAGGGTTGCTCCTAGTTCCTCAGCCCAAAATCACAGGGTGGGGGTCCGCCCCGGCCCTGTCTCCCCCTGGCCCTCCCAGCAAGGAGCACAGGGCGGGCAGGGGAGCTGGCAGAGGCACTGGCAAAGGCTGGGCTTGCCACGACCCCCTCCTGCTCCATGATTAATTGAACATCGTCTAAAATTAGCTGTGGAGGCAGCACCCCTGGGGTCTCCCAGCAGCATCCCACTGCCCGCCAACTGCCTGCAAGTGGGTCAGGCAGCAGCTGCCTCCCAGCTGGGCACCCTGGGTGCTTGGGGGATCCCGTCCTCTGCTGCAAGCATCGCTCCCTGCTCTGCACCTCTCACCTCCCCACTGCTGCCCATTCGGAGGCATTTCCCTTTCCAGATTCATCACGGGTGGCATTATGGCCAGAGCAGCTGGGGAGGCACAAAGCCACCTTCTGGGATGGCAGGAGTGTGGATCCCTGTCATGTTCCTTCCTGTGCCTTTGGGGATCTTCTATTTTTAGCTGCTCTCCCTATCTCACAGAAGCTCTGGCTCTCTTTTTCTTCCCAGCCACCCTTTCCCTGGGGTTAATTTGTTTTCTCTGTATTATTTTCAGATTAGGGGAGGCAGAACCAGGTGCCTCGGCACAGGGGACCGCTCAGCCACAACCTCCACGTGCTGCCCTCTACCCAGGGGTATTTGGTTGGGTTTTTTCCTGGCTGTCTTTAACTCCCATCGGCAGCCCCAAGGGGATGAAACACCAAGGGGTGAGGCAGACCAGAAGCACCCTGCAGCCAGCGTGCCAGGCCAAGTGGTGGGATGCTTGCAGCTGCACAGGGATTTTCTCATGCTGGCAGGGCAGTGCCTGGACACAGCCCCCAGCATCCTGGGCAGGCAGGCAGGGGTCTGTATCCCCCAGGCTGACCCCTCCTGGCAAGCTCTCTGCTCCCTCCTGACACACTGCACATCCGAGTCTGCTATCTCTACGATGACACACTGACATCTAAGCTGGGGAAAGTGAGAGGATGGGCTTTTCCCTTGGATTCAGAAGGCAGCAAACAGAAAAACAATTAAAAACTTCAAAGCCAGATACTTCTAATGTGGTTTAATGTGGCAGTCCTCCTTGGCAGCGATGCTGTCAGAGGTGCCTGTGTGGGGCTCAGACTGGGAAGCGCCCAGTGTGTCACGCCACAGGGTGTCACCCACCAGCAGCACCACCGCAGCCGTGTGGTCTCCATCCCAGCTGAGCACGGGGGTGTGGGATGCCACTGTGCTGGACTCAGGGTTGGGCCTCTGGGGACAGACACCCCCCAGGGACTGGATTTTGGAGCTGCTGGGAGAGTGACTCCATGGGGAGGCCATGCCTCAGCTTCCCTGTGGCACAGGGCTGCCAGACCTGCCCATTGGGAGTATTTCCAAGATGCTTCAGCTGGGTGCTGGAGCCCAGTCCACACCCACTGGCATTACATCACTGCCCTTGGTACAGTGGAGCAGGCCTGGGGGTCCTGGGGAGAGGGGATGCCTGCCTTAGCAGGACCCAGCAAAACAGTAGCCCCTGTCCTGGGGTGAGGAGGGGACCCTGGCACTGTTGGTCTTGTCCCCTTCTTCCTTCAGAACAGGCTGGAGGGGACATCTCTCTTGTTTGATTCTCACTCTTTTCCCCAAAAGAAGCTCAAATCCTCTCATTCCTCCAGAAACCTACACCACAGGACAGCAACGCTCCTGCCCCCCGTGCTCTGCTGCCTTTCCCTGCCTCCCACCCCTGCTTTTGGAGCTTGGGGTTTTTTTGGTTTGGTTTTTTTTTTGTTTTTTTTTTTGTTGTTGTGGTGGTGGGTTTTTTTCCAGAATTCTGGCTGTATGGTGAGTAAAGGCATCCTGCTGTCTGAGGGCTAACGGCTTGCTAGAGAGATAATAAAGCAAAGGGGAGTAAATTAAAGTGGCTATAAATAGCACCAGGAGAGGAAAAGGAGATGAAGTCATCTTCCTTCAGCTGAGCTGGTATTTGCATCACTTCTTCCCTTTGCCTTCCCCTGCCCCCTCACCCTGCTTGGGAAATGGCTCCCCTGGTCTCTGGGGTCCTGCTGTGGGCTCTGTGTGCCCCCTGTGTCCCCATGGGGCTGGGGAATGTCCCCATGCCCCCGGGCTGGGGGTGGCTGCCCAGTGCTGGGAGCTTGCTGCAGAGCACAGCAAGGTGGTCTCGATGCTGTCACTCAGCCCCAGGCTCTGTCTCAGCTTTGCACTGGACCTGGGTCATTGCCCTATGCAAACCAGTTCATGGCCCCATGCAAACCAGTGCCTCCAGCGTGACCCCGATGCTGCATCCCACGGTCACCAGGAGCACCCATCAGGAGACTTCACGGATCCATCCCATGCCAATCCCCTTTGCAGCCCATCCATGGGCCACTTCAGAGACACCCCTCAGGAACGGTGCCAGTGGGAAGGGATGCCACAACCTCAACAACAGCAAATCCACCCAAGTAAGCCCCTCCAGGAACCAGATTTTGTAATTTACAGTTTAATTCTTGAAGATTTTCACATCTAAGCCTCCACTGTCAGCCCCAGGACACATGGGAGAGGACGGACCCCAACCCCACAGGAGCCTCCCAGGGGCTAGCGGCCAGCTTTGGACCTCACCCAAAACGTGACCCTCACTGCCAAGGCAGCCACTGTCCCTGCAGCCCCTGAGCAGCCCCCAAAAGCCCCCCAACTGGGCGCTTGCACGAGGTATATTTACGCCTGAGTCAGAATGAGGTCACACTGCGGTTTCCTCCGTGTCAGCTACTGACTCCTATTCCTGTGCTATGCACACACGCCCGCCGTGTTATTGCAGGGTATTTATAGCTATTTTACATGTATAATTATAAAACCACAACTCCACACACGCACAAAAATAATCACGGTGCCAGGACACGGGGGAGTGGGGCCAGGGCAATGGGAGCGGGACCGGGGCATGTGCCCATCGCTAATAATAATTCTTTGCACTTTATATATAGCCCCTTTCATCCGCAGCTCTCAAAAACACTTTGCAGGCTTTTAATTAAGCTTCCCAACATCCTAATGTGATGACAGCCAAGTAATAATATCCTTGCTTTTAGGTAAGGAGAGGGGGGAGGTGGCAGGACTTGTCTGAAGTCCCACAGCAAAGCAGCCGGTGGGGCAGCGAGCCCAGGCACCATGTGCCCTGCCCCACAGCTGTGGGATGCCCACGTGGGGACATGCTTATAGGGGAGATTTTTAATCCAGAAAGGGGATGAGGACCCCAGGATCCTGCCCAACCCCTCTGCTCAGTTTGGGCTGGGTTCAACTGGTGGCAGCACAGGGTCTGGGGGTGGCAGCAGGGACCTGAGGGAGCACTGGGCTGCAGCTACCCAACATCTCGATCAGCGGGTGGAAGAGACACATGGATCTCTGCAGACTTGTGGGCGAGAGCTCAGGGGAGAGCAATAAATAAGATGACAAGTCTGAAAGGGCTGATTTATGAGGAATATTAAGAGTCGTAATCCTGCCTGGCCTGGCTGCCCCCCGGGGAGGCAGGGTGATGACAAGGACCAAAGACATCACAAAGAGACAGGATTCACTGGGAACAACGCTGACAGATCTCCAAGCAGGAGGGCTGGAGACAGTTGTCCCTCCTGGGGGTCTAGGCAGCTCAGTGCAGGGACACATACAGATCTCGGTGGCTGCCCTGGAGGTGGGATTCCACAGGAATGGATCTCTGTGGTCCTCAAGGTCCTCAAGGTGGCTTGCGCTCCACCGAGCACCCTCCCTCCCTTCCATGTACATTCCTGCCTAGATGGACCACTTGCCTCCTGTTCTTGGAGTGCTGCAGAGGGCACAAGGGGCATGCACTTCAGTTCTAGACACCAATGGGACATGAGATGCCACCAAACAAGAGGGACATGGCAGGAGAAGGTGGCCAGCAGCAGGCTGGGACTTCAACCACCAGGGCAGAAGAGCAAAGAGGTGCTGGTAATAAAAGGGGCAGAAGGGCAGTCCTAGGGGTGTGAAGGCCAGCTGGGGTCATTCACATCTGCAGAAAAACTCACACTCCCAGCTTCTTTCTCACTTAGGAAGAGGTGGGGGACAAGTGGCCATCCTAGGGGATGCCCCACGGGGGAAGAAGAAATACATCAATGGCCACAGCACAATTCTGCACACAGGAAAACTAAATGCAAGTCAAAAATCATAAACCTGGATTTGATCCCATAGCAAGCACCATCCTGCCATTTTATAGCTGCCTCAATATTTTTTTCTTCCCAGACTGCAGCCAGATCCCTGCTCACTGAAACAAGCTGCCCACGACCAAGAGCACCCACATCTACGGAGCCCTCAAAAGGGGACAGCAGGACCTGCTTGCACCACACTGGGACCAAAGAGCAGTGACACAGACATTAAGCAAGAAAACAGCTGCAAACCTTCTGAGGGGCTGCAAAGAAACGCCCCAAACCCAGTCTCCCCAAAGAGAAAGGAGGGAGGGAAATGGGAACAGCGTGCCTGGCCAGGGAGCCAGCAGAGCCCAGGCACTGCCACAGGGACATCGGTATTTCCCTGTCACCACAGAGGCCGCCAAAACCTCCTTATTGCCTCCCCAAATTTCACTCCCGCTGCCCCACCTCCGCCGCCAGCCGGGCATCTCTTACCAGGGACCGCTGGCACCTCCGCTGCCTCGCCGGCCACGATGAGGGACTCAAGGATCCTTGCACGGAGCTCAGGGCTCACCTCGGTGCTGCGGGGAGAAGGCAGGGTCCGTGAGGGTGCCAGTAGCT
This sequence comes from Microhierax caerulescens, assembly GCA_035590215.1. Taxonomy (NCBI): domain Eukaryota; kingdom Metazoa; phylum Chordata; class Aves; order Falconiformes; family Falconidae; genus Microhierax; species Microhierax caerulescens. The sequence goes on from JAVJGJ010000030.1 coordinate 25,142,384, forward strand.
CAGCCCCTCCAGAGACCCCCACGCCCCTGGGACAGCCTGCTGCCCTGATGGATCTCCTGCGGGATCTCCAGACCCATGTGTGCCATCACACTTGGTCACCACCAGAACAGAGCATCGGTTGGGATGGGGGCTCTCAGGTCCGGCCACCCCCATCAGAAAACCCTGGGGCTGAGCCGCTGATGGGACGTCATCCCACAAAAGCAGCTTAGCTGGGGGCCAGCATGCCTGTGTCTGGCTAAAGGCACCCTGCTCTTGCCCACCCCACCCCACGCGTGGCAGGGGCACCTCACCTGGCTGCCGCAGGGCGGAGAAGCAGCTCCCCGAATTGCTCCCCGAGGAGCCGGGGTGAGAGGCGGCTCCTGCGGGTGCCCTGGCAGATGCGGCAGAAGTGACGGGTGAGCTGGCGCAGGAGCAGTGCCTGGGGCTGTGGCAGGGCTGGGGGGGCCAGCAGGGCTCTGGCTCGCTGGCCACACTCCTCCAGGCCAGGGGTCTCTGCAGCAGAGGGGAAACAGGAGAAGAAAGTTCAGTTCAGGAGGTTGGGGCATCTCCCTGCCTCTCAGGGGAGCCCAGCGCTTGCCAGCACACACGGCACAAGCCGTGGCAGGTCTCTACTCCCTGCAGCGCCCTGGAAAAGCCTGACCTCAACCTCTCCCCCAGAAGCCGTGACTACTTCTTTGCTGCCCATCCCTTCCCACAGATGGGCTGTGGGACCTGTGGGTACCCCAGACAGCGCAAGGGCACACAGAGCTGATGCCCTGGGGCTCTCAGACCCCCCCTCGCTGGAGCCTGCCAGCCCCATTTACCTGCTCACTGCCCCAGATCAGACTGCGGGGCAACTTTAGCACATTCCTCCTCTCAGCCCAGCCAGAGAGGGAGGGAGGATGGAGAGCTGAGCTGCTCACCTAGCAGGGGTGGCGTCTAAACACCCCTCACTGCTGCTCCAACAGAGGAGAACAGCAAGAGCCCTGCCCTGGTGCACAGCAAAGCCATAGAAAAGGCAGAGCAAAGCAGAGGCGGGGAAACAGGCAGCAGCTTGAAGATCTGCTGAATTTAAAGGCTCAGCCCTCCCCTGCAAAAAAAGCAAACTGGGAATGATAAGGTTTTTTTAGCAGAAAAAAAAAGCTGCACCTGGGCTGAGAGCTACAGGCACAGCTGTAGCAAGGTCCCTGCAGTCCTCCCAGCGTGGTCCTTCTCACTCCCTGCAACACAGCAGCAGGGAGGGCTGCCTGGGGGACAGCAACTTCCAGTGGTAGCTGAGTTGCCCATGTGAATAAAAGCGGGTACCTAATGGTGTTGCACATCGTAAAGATGCAGCCAGAACCCCCCTGACAGGTGCCCTACGCAGCCCACAGCCCTGAGATGGTCCCACCAGTGTCCCCCATGTCCCTGGTACCCTCTGGCAGCCTTGGCCAGGGCTCCCCAGTCTTGTGAGCTGTGAGCTCAGCGGCCTGGGACTGCGGTCCTGCCCTGGGTACGGGAAACAGCTGCTGCCCAGCCATCATCCCCTCCTTGGCCCGGCCCTTTCATCTGCAGGAGACGGGGAGCTCCCCAGGGCTGTGTTGCTCTCAGCCAGCTTCAAAGCCCAGTTTGGCTGGGGCTGACTCAGTTCCCCACAGCTCTGCACCAGGGCTGAGGCTTGGCTGATGCCCAGCTGGCTCCTGGCATCTGTCCTTGGGGCTGGGGTGTGCCAGAGGGGTGGGGGGTCCTGGGATCCCCTCCGAAGCAGGGATGGCAATGGGGTGCTTGCGTGCCCCTGAATCCAACAAGCTGCTCCCGCAGGATGTTCGACTTTGCTCCAGGCCTCCCCCACTCCAGTCGGTTGCTTTTTGCACCCAGGGGATGCTGCAGGAGGAAGGTCCGCAGCCAACGGGGGAATTTGGGGATGTTTTCCACCTCGCAGCCTCGAGCAGGGCAGAAGGAGCCTGCTTGCAAGGCAGACTGCCAAAAACCAGCACCATCTCCTGAAAGACCTGGGTTTTTTTATTTTTTTTTTTTAAGCCCCAGAGAAATCCCCATCAGTTTCGCCTCCATTCCTGCCCCTCCTCCTCCTCCTGCACCCCTTGTGCCAGGAGCAGAGCCCACTCTGGCACAGGCTGCAGTGAAAGGCGCTTCCCTTTGAAGTTGTTTAACGAGGCAACCCAGCTAATTGCTTCCTAATTGCGTTTTTATCCTTGGAAAGGAAGCAACCTTTGATTTCTCCTCTCTCTGATGGGTGAGGAGAAGGCATCGCCTTGGTGCCACTGGCCCCGGGGGTATTTCTCCTGGCTCTGCGTCTCTGCGCAGGGCAGGGAGGACAGGGTCTAAGTCATCCTTCATCTCTGTGGGTCCCTCCTGCCTTGCAGGATGCCATGAAGATCCTGTGGCCTTTTCCCACCTGGACATAGTAGGAAAGGGTCACGCTGGTCTGGCACGGGTGATCTTTTAGTGCCTCTTAAGGCAGCCAAGAGCATGATCTGCCCAAGCACTAATCTGGTTTAGGATGGGGAGGCGATACGTGGGGATGGAGGATACCACAGTGACTGGCAGTGAGACCAGAGCTGCTGTGAAAGGTGAAATCCTGGTTTCGAAGGTGGCAAGGGGTTCAGGTCCTGTTCAACACAGTGAGGGCTTCGTGTGTGCCTGGTGATGCCTGCAGGGCCTTGGGCTGGCAGGGGGGCTCTGCAAGGACCCATTTGAAATGGGTTTTGGTCCAGATTCCCTGTTGGGATGAACTGTGGACTCTCCTGACCTGGATACAAGCCCTGCCCTGTTTATTTGAAAAAAAAAATAATCAAATAAAACCAAAACCTTGATGGTCTTGTACATTTGCACAGAGGCTGGAAAGTTTGCAGGGACCTAAAGGCACTTCCTAATGGCACTAAGCTGAAAAAGCAGAGAATTTTCTATGCCCATATAAAGCCAAGAGTTAACAAGATTACAGTAAAAAATTCCCAGGCAGCAGAGCCAAAATATTATAATAATGCTTTCTTCTGGGGCCAGCATCACCCAGCCTTGGCAGCCGCCCATCCTGGCAGGCAGCACCTCCTCCTCCATGCACTGCAGCGGGAGAGGACCATGCTGTGGCAGGGGTGAAGCTGCCCACTGGGTCTCCCCTTCACTTTCCTGGTGCATCTCCCAAAAGCTAGTGTGCCACTCTGGCACGGGGGATGTTCCCAGTGGTCCTTCTCAGGATCTGCCCTTAATGGAGCATCAGGCAGGGGATGGGGTCAGGAGCTGCCCTGGAGATGCTGGGGAACCTTTCTAGGGGCTTCCCAAAGCTCCTCCATCCCCACAAAGTTCCTGGGCAAGGCAGAAGACCAGCTGTGCTTACCTTGAGCCATGTGGACCAATTCGGTGTAGAGAGCTGGAGGGATCTGGAGTGATGGGAGTTCCTGGAGGTACCACTTCAGGGTGTCTGCCAGCGTCTGGGCATCGTACAGGTCCATGTCCACAGCTGAGGCATCTGCAGGGAAAGACCCAGCAGGAACCCTTAGACCATGGTGCTGCCCCTCTGGTGCGGAGCTCAGAGCTCTTCCATCCCTGTAGGCCTTCCTCCCTTCCTCTGGACATGGATACCAATTTCTTCACCCATGCCCTCATCTCTCAGGTGTGGCAGCCCATGATTTCACTGCCAACCCCTGCCTCTAGCAAATATTCCTTCCGCAGTTTCCACTGACCCTGAGTTCCATGTGCTCATGGAGAGCACAAGGCAGCATCTCCGCTTTGTGTGCACTATACATCCAGTGTGGGGGACAAGGGCTTTCACCATCCCACTGGGGTACCACTGCAGGATATTACCCATGGGATGGGCTGAGTGGCTGCCCCAGGGACCCACTAGCCATCAGGGCCAAGCACTATGTGCCAGCCCCAGCCCTGGAGGAACTGCTTGGAAAAATGCATCCATGGAACGGGCTTATGGCCCCCAAGCAGTGCATGTTGCTAGAGGCCCATGCCATCCCCCAGAAAGCCTGAAATGCTGTGGAAGTGCCCAAAATGCTGTGAGCAGGTCCCAGTTGGCATCGCTTCTCCCATCTCCAAAAGGCAGCTGCCCCAGGGGAAGCAGCAAAGGATGCTCCAGGGACCAGGGCTCTGGATAGGGACAGCACTCTGAGCAGAAATGTCCCACGGTTTGGCAGGGACGTGTCTGTCTGAGCCCTGTGGCCAGGCTGGCGTGGGGACATTGCTTCACCAGTGTCCAGGGGGAAGAGCCCTTTCAGCACCCTGTGATATTGCCTCATGCATTTGTCTTGGAGTTCTCTCAGCCCAGCCGAGCCGGGAGGTGGCTGCCCGGACAACGATGGTCCCTTTTGCAAAGATCTGGATGTTTCAAAATCTGGCTTTGATTTGAACTGGAGCCAAACACAATGTTTTGAAATTCTCCTTGTAGGAGAAACCTGGGGAGGGGGTGGGGGGAAGAGGGGATTAATAAAAAAGCCCAAGATATTAGGGATCATTTGAGGTGGTTCGTTTGTAGAAACTGAATTTCCCACTTCTAAATGCGAATATTGGAAAAAAAAAGCAAATTTTGCACTTCCTTGAAGATGATGTGTCAGGCAGGTCTCAAATGGCCCAGCGTGTTGTGCCTGAGAAGTAGATGGTGGCCTTGCCCTGATCTGGGCTCCCTTTCCCTCCCCTGTCCGGGTCTTTACCTCTAAATGCAGCTTTACTGAAATCGGTGCCATTTTGGGAGATGCTCCCTCTCCCAGCCCAGAATTTTCCAGCAGAAAATGCCTTGAGTCTCCGACCATTTCAGCTGACCGTGTGTGGCTGCACTCCCTTCTGGGGTGATAAAGCCAAAAGAGCAGAGAAAAGCTGTTTCCTAAGGCAAGGCTTTGGAGGCAGCTGGCCAGCAGGGCTGGGATGGGGAGCAGCACCCCAACACCTGGGAAAGGCTGGTTTGGGGCATCTTGACCTTGATTTCCTCTCCTAGGGGTATCTCCACCACGAGCCAGGCAGCCCAGGAGC
>JAVJGJ010000030.1:25185318-25196038 GCA_035590215.1 Microhierax caerulescens
GGCGGGCGGCGGCCACCCTCTTTAAAGACAGAACTTGGACCCCAGCCTGACATAGGAACAACACAGGGCAGAGGCATCCCTGCTCCCCCATCCTTCCCTGACCCACCTGGTCATTCCAAGCCGAGATGCAGTATAGGCTCTCATCCTCCTCCAGAAGGTGTATCGACTGGCTCAGAAAGCTGAGGGAAGAGTTGCCCAGTCCCTGGTCAAACATCCCTCCCCCACACAAACCAAGGCAAATTTTCCACCAAGAGATGAGCCGTGCCCCAACTGCTGAGACTGTTAAACCCATCTCTCGGGTTATAAGTCTGACATAGCCGATGCTGGTGTGACATCAGGGGACGAGCACCCGAACAAGCTAAGCTGCATCTCACTATGGGGAAAGGACAATATTGTCTCCTGCTCCGTCAAGAGTCTCTCCTCCTTAAGAAGAAACAGGAGCCCTGTCAGACACTGTCCCTGTCCTCTTGCATGGGGCAGCCCCAACCATATGTATACATAATGCATCAGTGTCCCCAAAAAGCAAACCAGAAGAGACCTCAGACCCCAAAGTCACCCTGCACTGAGGGCCAGGACAGTGGACTCAAAATTTTCTGTAGGCAGAGCTCAGTTACGGCTGTTGCCTGGGGACTGCTCAGCCTTGGATAAGTGAGCGACACAGCACGGCAGGGATCTGGCCTCCCGTGAAAAGCCAGAGAGCTTCTAGAAAATGCCCCACCTAAACAGGGACCCATAGCTTTACCTGAAGAAGTCAACAGAAATATCAAGGTCTTCCTCCAGAACCACGGCAAATTTAGCATCCTGTAGGGCAAGGATAACTTCAGAAGGATGGAGAGGAACAGGACAGAGCACAGACACCAAGCAAGTGCCCCTTGCCTGTGCTGTTCCCTGCCCCAGAGGATTGATTCCAGCTCCTGTGAGATGGGGGTCACAGATGTCACTCTCTCCCAGGGAACCCTGTGCTGCCAGGCTCCCAAGGGTGAGCAGCTAGACAGAGCGCAGGCAGAGGTCTCACTCACCGGGAACAGGTTGAAGGTTGCAGTCAGGCTGGCTTTGTAGTGCTACAAGACAGATCATTGCCTGCGTTAGCATCAACCTGGCACAGATGTGAGGCTATGTCTGTCTCCCTCGAATGCCATCCCAGGTCCCAGGACTTGGGAAAGGTCTCTCACCTGGGAAACTCTGGCATTTTTAATGCTAATGGGAGTGTGCTGGATTCCCGAGAGGCCAAACAGCTCCACGACATCCATTGGCTCCTGCAATGGGAAGGTACAAAGCTCACCACATGTGTGGGCCTGGACACATTCCCCCCACCCTCTGCCAGTGGCAGCTCCCTGGGACAAGAATATGCCTGTGGGATCCCCTGTGTGTAGCTGTCCTCTTAGGGGCAACTGAGGCTTGAAACGATGCTGTGCTGTAGGCCCTGCAGCAAGGAACTCCAAACCCTCTTGGCCCTTCAGCCCTTACGTACTGTCCTAAGTTTCTCTTAGTCCTGCTAGTTTGCAGACCCAAAGTTGCATCCAAGAATATCTGAGAGGCCCTGAATTCCCAGTCCCCCACTGACAACGCAGAAAGAAAAAGGGTATAGCCAGGAACGCTTCCGAGCTGTTTAATGTCAGGACCACAACTAACTTCATCTTCCTTCACAGTTGCCAAGAAAGGGATGTCTCTGACCAAGCACATCTGTACTGGGGTCAGAAGTAATCCGTATTTGGGCTGGCATGTCTCTGCTCCAAAAAGACCCCACCAAAGCCTTCTCCATCCCCTTACTGTCCACCTCACCTCCTAGCCACCAAATAAGAGAAGGAGCTCCCATTGCACCAACCATTCTCCCTTTCCCTGGCATCCACCATGACAGCACAAGCATCCAGGCTGCCCCCTCGTAGCAGAGGGATGCTGCTCCAGTTGCCATGGTAATAGATGCTGCTATCTTTAACCACTCTAATGTGCTGCAGTAAGAGCCTGCATAAACAAACCAGTTCCCCCAGCCCCACGACCTGGAAGTGGTGAGAGAGGCCTGCAAGGGAGCGAGCCTGTTCCCTTCCCCACCTCCATCACAAGGCAACCAGACAATACCTCACGGGCTGCTAGAGGGATGAGGGACAGCAAGCTCCTGAGACCTACAAAGATCCCACATGCCTGTCCCAGAGAACAGCCTGCGACCAGAGAGCCAGGGCTTGCAGTGGGATCCTCCAAGATTTTATAATGTTGAGCTGATGGGAAGATCTTTGTCCTCTAAAGGGCCGGTGCATCCCTTCCTAGCCTCAGCTTTCATGAGCCTTATGAAAACAGACCGTTTTGGCTCTCTTCACCTCTTACTGAGTGGAACTGGACAGACACAGCTGGACTGGTTTGTTCTGCTTCACGCAAGGGAGTTGGACAGGCGGTATTACAGCCAGACCCGGCTCAAGGGCTGGCAATACTCAACAAGCAGAAAAAAGGGGATGGGGAGAGCCCAGCACGACCACCTTATTCCTGCACACCAGCCCCTTTCTGACATGGGAATGTCAACCCTGGGCTTTGGGGAAGGCCAAGGCAGCTTTTTCCACACCCATGACTTGGCTAAGCTGACTGACTTTGTGTAGGACAGCATGAGGAGCAGTGTGACCCACGGCACGAGGAAGGGTGAAGGGGCTCATAGCCTGCCCTCCCCCCCCCCAAGGAGTGGGCCAACACCACATACTCTCAGCTGAGGGACCAAGAACCTGGCCACAGGGACCTCTGGCGGTGCTCTCACCTCGTAGTACCCGTCAATGAACACTGTGATCATCTGTGGATTGACGCCCTGAGCCGACAGCAAGGAGCGCAGCATTCTGGGGAGAGATGGAGGGGCCTGAGCGCAGCACAGCCCCAGTGGGCCCAGGCCATTCAGCAGAGGGGCATGGATCCCTTGGGGTGGGGGAAAGCATGCACGGTTAGGGAACAGGATCTACTACCCCCAGGATCTTCCCCTTCCCATGGCCAAGGACTCTGGCAGCTGTCCAAACAGGTCAGCCCACGTCACTCATGCAACCTCAGGAGGAGACTGGATCCTGCCAGCAGGACACAAGGGAGGTCCTGGGCCATGCCTGGTCTTAGGGCACAGAGCAGAGAAGCCACGTCCCCTGGGAGTGCTTACCTGTACAGGTAATTGGGGCGGTTCCCTGCAATAACAGCTACAGGCACATCAAAGACTTTATTGTCTTTGAGCTGGAAAAGAAAAATGTGTGTGAGTGGGGCTGGGGGAGGTCACACCAAGCCAAATGATTCTATGCCACTGGGAGCAGGATCCAAGGGGTTGGGATCGGCCTCACTGTTTTAACAGCAGAGTTGCAGAGACCTTCCCCTTGGCTCAGGACCACTGACCAACCAGGACTCCACTCAGCACTGCTGGAGACCCTGCCAGATCCCCTCCTTCACCCCACCTCAGACCCAGCTTCCAAATCCCAGGTTGCATCCACCTAGAAACCTTTGTCCAAACTCTTCAGTACTGTGCCCAAAGACCATGATAGCTCCTCCTTCTCCAACGTACACACTCTGCTGCTTTTACACTGATGCCCCTAAAGCCATGGTAACCTGGCAGCTCAGGGCAGACACGGGGCAAGGGAACTCCCCTTACCCAGCATGATCTGACCACGTGCATTCACCTTACCTTTGCAGGGGCTAAGAGCTTGCCCAGGGGCAGTCTGCTCCACTCAGCTGGTGCTTAAGGACAGGGCTCTGCATCTGAGCTGCAAATATACCTGGTCCAGCCCAGCCCAGCCCTCTGGGAGCATTCCCTGAATACTCTGCCTCTGCACTCACGGGATCAGGGTTGAACTCAATGGGTGTGGGGTCTTTGCAGCTGCAGACGCTGCCGTAACCTTCTACTTTGCTGCAGAACCTCTTCCGGCGGCGGTTCAGCTCTGTGTCGGGCCAATGGCACTCAGCATCTGGAGGCATCAAGGAGAAAACACAGACCACTCATCCCCACGGCCTCCCCTTGCGTGCTCCAGACTACACTGCCACACGCATGGCTCTCCCTAGACTCAGCCATCACCAAGCCAGTCCTTATTACTATGAACAAGCAACACTTGTGGATGCCAGATATAACCACAGGAGCCATTCAGAAGCCATCCCTACCATATGGCTTCTCTGAGCAGCAATGGCCCATGTTCAAGGCCAGCAGTCAGAAAAGATTGGACCAGGCCTGGTTTGGAGAGGTGACAAATGGCCAGACCACATCCCTGCTTTCCCAGCCCCACTTTTTCTCAACGACCACCATGCCTGGAATCGCCACGGAAGCAGGAAGAAGGGAAGCTGGCCCCATTTTAAAAGTTACAATCCCCATCTCAAACAGCCTTAAATCCATCCTGTGACCTTGCTAACAGACCCATGGCTTTGACTCAAAAACATCAAGGGCAGCAGGCAGACATGTCCCAGAGATACCTGGCGCTGCAGAGCAGACCTTACTTCCTACCTTCCACAGATGTCAGATGAACTTCTGTCTTCAGCAGTACAGGGTCACCCCACGTTGAGAGGGCAGGCGACTTGGCATGCTTCTCCCCGTACACTTCCCCTGGAGCAGGGACAGAGGGTCAGGACTGTCTGGAATGACCCATCCCTCCTATGTCAAGGCATGACCAGGGGCTGTAGCTCAAGGTGGCAGCTTGGCACCTTTCCCATTGGCCTCTGGCAAGCTGCTGAAGGGGTATGCTCTGCCTCCACTCCCTCCCTCACCCCCAGGAACGGAGCTGCCGCTCTCTGTGACTTGTTCCCTGCTTATATGGTGTGTTGGGGATGTCTTCATGTGGTTTCTCCCAAAAAAATAGGACCCATCAACCCTCTCCCAGCCTGTGCAAGACTCACCTCCCTTCTTCCCCACAAATGTCCACATGTCTCTCCAGCTCAGGAATGGCGCAACTTGGCTCCCCAGGCTTTTCAGGACATTCTTGGCTGTGTCCTTGAGGTGAAAGGAGCCTTCATCCTGGAATAAAACACAACCCTGCAGCTGAGGTCTGGCTCCTGATGCAGACAAGGCAAGTCTCCCATCAATACCAAAGAGGTACAGGGGCCACTCCTACCCTTGAACCAGCTGAACCAGAAACCTTCAAGAGCATATTCCTAAGGCCTCTGTGCTACAAAACCTCTCGGTGGCTTCATCATGACCCACAGGGAGGTCAGAGGAGTTGCAGACTCCTATTTCCTTGAGACCAAATTGTTCTCAAGCAGGGCCATGTGATCAGCAACACTTTACATAGCTAAACCTGAAACCCGGAAGCAGCCCAGAGCCCCCTGTAAAGCCTAGAACTGGGACCCAGAAGGGTCCCACCACATACTTATGTTTCCTCATGGCCATTCTCCACCTAACCTTGTTTGTTGCTGCAGGCTCTGACACATCTGCTTTTTGCTCTCCTGCCTTGCTGGACAAACAGTAGTATCTGTAGTAACAAGAGGGAGTGAGAGGACAAGGGAAGTGATCCAGGCAGGGAGAGATAGCCCAGTGGGGATGTGACACTGCCCTAGGTATGTCCCATGATATTCAGGAGGCAAGTGCCCAGATGAGCTTTAGGGCATCCTGACTCAAGGTGACTTTTTCTTTTGATGCTAAGGTCACATACCTTAATGGTGAAGATCAGGATCCGGCCCCGGGCAACCATGTTGAGGAAAAGTACCATGGCTTCATCTTCATGGGGAGAATAGGTGTCAAAGACCCTCTTGGCCATCACATGACCCTGTTTGGTATTCAAACGTCAGATGCCTCTTAAATGCTACATGGCCAGGACATGCAGAATTATGGAAATCTGTCCTGGAAGCCTCAGTCCCTAAGCAACACAATGAGTTATTGTTCTGGTATGTCAGGGAGTTAGGCCTCAGGCAAGCTCAGCCCTTGGGCCTTCACCCGTGACATGAAGTGCATTGAGGTTCATGGAACAGCATTACCCAACCTCACAACTCCTCTCCTGCCTGCTCCCCAAGGACAGCTAGGCAAGCACAAGGAAATACTGCAGGGACTCTCTGGGTGACCATATCGTGCTCTGGAAACTACAGACAAATAAGCATTTGGAGACTTCCCTCCTGGCTGCCCTTTGCCTCACGCACCCAACAGTTAAAGAGCAAGGACAAACAAAGTCCAGTAAGACAGACAAACACGGACACATGGGGACGTTTTACCGTAGCCTGATTTAAGACAATGACATGGATCCCTCTTCCCTGCTCCCGAGCCTCATCTTCCAGGACCTGCAAGTGGAGAAGCGATGAGAACGATACACCAAGGCCTCTTATTCCCTGGCCATTCAGCACAATTAAGCCCTCAAACAAGAGGCAAGTGACATTTTGGCTTTGCTCATGGCAGTGACGGACGCCAGAGCAGAAGACAATGTGGGACAATCCTCCAGAGTCCTGCAGGCAGAAGGGGGGATCCATTCCTGACCTTCTTGCTAGCCACTGAAGCGCTCTCATCATCCACTGCTTGAGGCTTCACCCATTCAGCTCTATCCATCCTCCGCTCACATGGATAGCCAGCACCCGTCACTTACCGTTGTCCCATCCACAGCCACGTAGACCTTCGACCGGCTGGAGTACACCTCAACATCCAAGACCTTCTTGTTGCTGACAGGGTGCCTAGGGACCTCCACATTCAGCATCTCGTCATCTACAGGGAAGAAATGCCCAGTCTCAACCAGCCAAGGCACCTCTAGCTTGTCCCTGCTTGGTGATACCCCTGCCAAGCCTCCAGAAGGTCATGCCCATCAGGTATCCCAGCCCAACAAGCCACGAGTCAGAATCTACAAGGATGGCAGGCAAGGGAAATACAAAATGACAACAGGTCTGGTCCCAGCTATCCCAACACAGGCCTCTGCAGCCAAATGTGCCGAAGCCTTGAGTAGACAGACCAGGAATGGGAACAGCCTTTTCTATTCATTTTTGCTAAACCCACATGCACAGACTTGTTTTTCATGTTGTAGCTGGTCACAAGTTTGCCCTGACTTACAGAAATTACTTCCCTCCCCCTGGTTTCCTTGTTTTCAAAAACAAGCAAGATGCCGCCCCTCACCATAGTCCTGTGCAGACTCCTCTTCCTCCTCATAAGCAGCTCTTCTGGTGTCCAAGATCAGCTTGATGTTCACAATTACAGTCACAAGCAAGAAGAGGACAGCGCCTGTCTGCAATGCAGGACACTTCGCGTTAGCAACCTGTAACAACCCCAAGATCAGCCCACCTCCTTGGCAGAGGCTGCAGGGCACCCCAAGCAGATCTTGGAAGGGATGATAAGCATCTGTCACTTCCCCCGTTTTCTTCTGGGGAAAGGCAAAGAGAAGGAAATACAGGTGACCGAGTTTTAGGGTGAAATGCTTTCATCAGCTGGAGAGTGCCGACTTCTTGATACATGAGAATTAACCCACTTCCAATATATCCCTGCTTCCAGATCCACAAGCAGATTCCTGCTAAAATATTGCATCAAGGTTGAGAGTTTCTGCAGGCAAAGCATTTGGTAATTCAGAGTTACAGCTCCCACAGTAACCTTAACTTCCACCTCTTCTGCAGCATCACTACTCTTGTCCCCTGAATATGTCCTCTGGTTTCAGAGGGAGAGACAGGAGATGCTGTGCGACTAAAGCAAGGCAAAGGGAAGAAGCTGAGGTCTGACTTCAGGAAACTGCGCTGTGCCATGGGCTGCAGGGAACAGCCCGCAGCCTTACTGTCTGCAGCAAACTTCAACGCAACACAGAGGGCAATGGCAAGGTCCTGGGGTTATGGAACAGTCCATGGGAACCCCCAGTGTGACCACCACCATTGTCCACAGCCTTTTTTCTCCCAGACCAAGAGGAGGGAGAAAAGAGTACAAAATTTCTACAAGCACCTGTATTTTAACGCATATCTTGCTCCTCTCTTCCTCAATTTCAGTCTTCTTCTTGGTATTTGGACCCAGTGTAAAATAGAAACTACTATACTAAAAGGGCCTTTTCCAAGACAGAGCCACACAGGAAGACCTGGACCACAAACATCCTGTGCTGGGAAATAATCCACCTGCAGGTGTAAGCTGCAAAAGCACATCTGGCCACAGCTAAGACGATGGTCTTAGAGCTGCAATGCTGCCCTGGGATGTAGAATCGAAAGACAAGATCTCAGCGGAAGCAACTTGTCTTTGCTTAACCCCGGGAGCTCTGTAACCCAGGGCCCAGGTGCTTCTTCATGGTAGAAAGGTCACAGCAGCATGTGGTGGCCGTGGGGCTCTGCATGGGGACAAAGTCCCTGCCCAGTAGCTACAGCCCTGCCCCGGGGCTTAAGAACAGCTCCAGCAAGGGAGCCCAAAAGATGCCCTGAACAGTCATGCAGCAAGGGGAGGTTTTGTTGTTGGATTTAAGACACAAAGCCCTGAGCAGCTATTACCCGCAAAGCTAAAACCACTGCAGGGCTCCACCACCAGCCTCCATGCCAGGAGGGTCCATCCTGCTCACAGCAGAGCCACCAGAGAGGCCCAAATCTGACTGCTACGTGCTGCTGACAGATTTACCCCATGGCCCAAAAGCTCTGGACCCTTGACCCAGGCACACTTTGGACATACTACATGGTTTTCAGTTTTGGCCACGCAAGCTCAGGGTCCTACTAATCTCCACATAGCATCCCAGGACTCAGTGTGGACATGTCACAGCAACCAAGGGAGAGGACGGGAGAGATTGGTGGGCCAGGTCGACCAGGCCCCATGCCAAGCCCCAAGCACTCCACGGGATGCAGGACTAAGCAGTCTCCTTCCTCAGGGAGCCCCTGCAAGTCTTCATCCCTGAAGGCACATGCAAAACCCTCCCCTGCTCCCTCCCACACTAACCAACTGCCAGATTCCACAAGCTCTGCTCATCTCAGGAACAGTCCCTTTTCCACAGCTGTGCCACGGGGGGCAAACTTGTCCTTAAGCCCCCAGACACCCTTCAGGATGCTGGCTCTGCCAAGGATTAGCTGGTTTACAGCACAAGCAAGCAGGCTTGTGGCTTTCCCAGACACCAGCTGCCCCTGGGGCACGAGATACTGTTACCCAGCCCCATTTTGTCTGTCCACCTGTTGTGCCTTATACCAGGCTTGGTTTGCAGACTAAACGTGGCAAGGATGGTTTCCCACTGTACGCTGAGCCCTGAAGCACTCAGCATGGGTCCAGAAGCAGGAGGGGAGGAATCGGTCTGGTTTCTAGCTGAAAACCTCCCAAGGACACCCGGGTAATTGTCCCTCCTTCCATAGCCACCCAACAGGACCACTTGCAGCTGGAAGGAGCTGCTAGATGTGGCAGAGCCTTCCACGCATGAGCACAAAGCCACTGAAGGTAGATTTCTGGGGGAGAAGTTATGCTTCCCCAGCCCATCAGGTCACCCGGACCGCCAGAAGACCCACTTCCATCCACGCAGCTGCTCCACAAGCTCACAAATCCTGTAGATTATCCTTCCTAATCCACCGCAGGCCTGTGGGTGACTCACCTGGCACAGCTTCCGCAGTGCGCGCTGGTTCATCAGCTTGTACTTCCAGGCAAGGTACCAGCTCCGCTTCTTGTGGGGCTTGATGGCAGGGTTGGGTTTCCACTCGTCCATAGTCACAGGGGCTGGCACAGGGGCAGCTGTGTGGGACAGGGGTCAGGATGCGTGCTGCTCCACTCTCGCGTCCATCGGGTCTCCCTGCCAGGATGGGATGGACACAGGGTGAGGGAGGTGAGCGCCTTCAAACTCTCCTCAGCAAAGACAGGGCCTGGCACAAGCAGCGGCCACGAATGGCGTGCATGTACCACAACCAAAAGCCCCACAGAGCACACACACACCCCTTACAGCACCCCTTGCCCTGCAGGGAGAGATCCAGGAGGCCAGGCTTCGCTGGAGGACTGTAAGCAGGGCGATGGGAAGCCCTTGAGCCCAGCGAGGACCTCTGCTCCAGGCCAACCCCTCAGCAAGGCTGCTGCAGTGTGGTGGGCCCACTCCCACACTCTGGGGAAGTGGCCAAGAGGCACAAGCTGGTGACGGGGCCTGGGCGGGCAGGTGTTACTGAGATGCCATCGCTGGTGATTTCTGCCTGCAGAGTCCCTGCTCGGGAGAGCCACCCTCCCCGCCCGCAGTGGAGGAGCTGTGAAACAGCCCAGTTGCCCCTAGCAGGGATGCAGCTAGCCACTAGCCACGGGGACCAGTGCTGAGCCACAGTCCTCCTGGAGATGCCGGCACCCCTGGGGCAAGGGGGCTGTGCCCAGGTGAGGCCAGGCTCCCAGCTGGGAGCGCCCTGCTGGGCATGGGTGCGGAGGCCTGGCAGGGCCAGGGGCCTGGCTGGAGAAGAGCCCCCCGCAGCGGGGCCAGGCCGAGTGGGGAGCCCGCAGCAGCCGCCTGAGGCCGGGGGGAGGCCTGAGGGGGCCCAGAGCCCTCGGGGCAGGGCGGCGGGACCTGGCAGTGCCGGAGGGCGGATAGCGTAGAGGGACCCGGGGACTCGGGGCGGGAGGGGGCTGCGGGGAAGGGGGGGCGAGAGGGACCCAGGCGCTCCGGGCGGGACGGGGAAGGCAGAGCCAGGCGCCAAGGGCGGAGGCGGCAAGGAGCGACAGCGGGGTGGGCCCGGCCGCTTCGGGACCGCGGAGAGCCCGGGGGGGCCGGGAGCCGGGCGGTGCAGCCCGGAGGGAGTGTGCCGGCCGCGCTACTCACGGTCCGTGCAGGAAAGCTGAGGCTGGGGCGGGGCGGGCTGGGGCAGGGCCGGGCCGGGCCGGGCCGGGCAGGGCAGGGCCCGGCGGTGCCGCCGCCGCGCG
>JAVJGJ010000030.1:25211923-25229946 GCA_035590215.1 Microhierax caerulescens
AGCTGCTTCAGGGCTGTGCTTCTGGCAAGCCCCTGGGGCACCAGGACGTGGCTCTGAACTGATCCAGCCACTCTCACAACCCTGGGGGCAACCGACCCTGCTCCAATATACAATGGTCACTGCTGGGTGGTGATGGGACCAGGACATGCCCTGCAGCACAAGGGGCTGTGGCTCAGTGGAGGAAGGTGGTGCTGCTTCCCAAATACCTGTTGGTTTTTTTTTTTAATTTGGCCGTTTGGGTGATGAGAGGCTATGCCCAGCCGTCATAGGGAGGCACCAGCAATGACGAAACCAAAGCTGGGGAAAGCCAGGTGAGGGCAGAGGGGCCCCTGGGGCTGGTGGTTGTGGGCAGTGGAGCACCAGGACGCCTCCGCCTCCGCTTTAGCCCTGCTCCCAAAATAAAGCCGAGATGGCTATCAGGAGGCAGACAAAAGGACCAGCCTGGTTTAGTTTTCTGAGGGGTTCCACTTACTCACCAACAGATCGCTCTCAAGAAATAACATTTATCTCCTTTGTGGCATGGGGTATTTTCTGTCCTCACGGGGCATTTCAGTTGCAGCTCTTTGCTGGAGGGTGCAGGCTGCCTGGCGGAGCAGGACCAGATAAATGCAATCACAGTGAGATGTTGCCTTTTTCACGAGTGGTGGATAAAAGCTTTGCAGCAAAACCGAGGCTGAATGATGGCAAATGCGAGGGTGGGATCCCAGGTGTGAAGGGAGAGGAAAATCTAATTTACTGGGTCACCAGTGGTGTCCAGACATTGCTGCAGGCATGAGAAGAGAGACGGGAATTACCTGTGGTCCCCCTTGTGCTTGGTGTGTGCACTGTAGGTTGAATTTTGGGGCTTTTTTGAAAGCCAAATTTTGTCATATTTGCAATGCAATATTTCACTTTCTTCTGCAGCCTTAAGCCATTTGGCCACACCATCCCTAAGGGCATGGGGCGTGGCTTTTGGGGTGATGCTCGTGCTGTGGAGCCACGATGGGTGTTCACCCCTGCCATGGGTGCTGGGCTGGGGGTGGAGAGGGTTGTGCCCCACTACCAGTGTGGGCTGCTTGAACGTGGGTGCATGCTCCAAGGAGGAGAGAGTTCCCACCACACTGGGCACACAGGCAACCTGTCCAGAGAGAAACTGATTTTCCTTGTTTTTCCTTTTTTGTTCACCTCCATCACCATGGCCAGTGGTGTGTTCTGTCTGACTGCGCGATGGGAAGGGCAGGAGAAGAACCACCACAGCCCCCACATCTACTGTGGTGCTGGCAAAAGCGATTGGGGAACTCAGTAAAGATGTGGTCCAAAGGCTTCTGGGGAGCCCTGAGTCTGCCCTGAGTCCTAACCTGGGCATTGAGCTTTCACTTGCAAAATCCACAGCCCCCATCAGAGCCTGGGGTCCCCGTCACGACCCTTCCCCGAGGAAATCAGCCAAGCCCGGAAGGCTCATTTAGGTCTTTTTTTTTCCTTTATAGCATCCATTTTGCTTTGATTTACTGGATTTAGACCAAAGCCAAACACTCCACCAGCTGCTTCCCAGCCTGGCCCCGCAGCCCAGGCTGGGTCCATGTCAGCCAGACCTCCACCTCCTGCTCCCAAGACCTCCCAGGCTCACACCAGCCCCCACGCAGCTGCTTGGCGTGAGGAGGATCCGGAAGGCAATAACAAGATTGCCTCCTACAAATACTATTAAAGGTCCCAGCTTGCTTTCCTTGACGTCAGCTGTAAAACTCCAGTGGGAGCAGGGGCTGGTCCAGCACGGAAGAAGGGGAATAACATGTAGAAAAAGAGGTGACGGGTCCCCATGTATCCCGTGAGCTGTCAGGTGAGGGATGCTGCATGCAATGGGAAGCAAAAAGCACAGCTTTGCATGCCTGTGGGCAAGAAGTGGCATTTGGTGGCCAAGTGATGAACCCTTAGGGACATTGGCAGGCAGTGGAGGAAGCAAAAACCGGGCACAGCACCGGGACACCACGGTAAAGGCAGAAAGGCTGAGGATGGGTGTTTGGGGAGAGCACTGGGGGGCTCAGCAAAAGTCACTTCCATGGGAAAAGAGTCACGATGCATCATCTCCAGAGGGGACATGGCTGGCCAAGGTGTCCGGGGAAGGTGGCTGGTGTGAGTGAGGCTGCTGCAGTCTAATTCCTGGGTAAGAGTGGGCTGGATTGTACGCGCTAATCCAAACTGCTCCTTCCCTGGGAATTATTTCTGGAGCCTGCTGGATCTAATTACCCAGTAATCTGCAGGAAGATGTAATTAGGCTGTCATTAGAGGGTATTTACTGCGATGCCTTTATGATTTGACTGTGTAAGTAAGGAGTGAAGTAATTACACAATTACACATTATTTGTGGCCATTTATGGCCTGTAACTTCAGCATGTTGCCATGTGCAGAAGAGGGGAGTGAGGTCCCGTGGAGCTGGCAGAGGATCTCCTGCCAGCAGGACCCTGGAGAAACAACCATAAAAATGTCAGCATCCTTGTCTCCCCTGTCAGCCACTGCCGGCCGGCTCTGTCCCAGCTGTGCACGCTCCTCCCCAGCTTCTCCCTATGGCTCCTCTCAGCTGTGAGTGAGAAACCAGGGTCCCCTGGGGTCCCCCATGGGATGTCTGGGGAGGGATGAGTGGGAGGAGAGAGGAGACTCGCACAGCTTTGGCCACAATGGGATTAATCCTTGCTCTGATGTGGAAGGACCTTTGGAGAGGATGGGATGCACAGCTTCACGTCATGCACAAGCACGTGTTAGAACCCTTGGATAATGAACCCTACGGGAGGATGTAATCACGTAATGGAGGATGGTGAGGGGCCGGGAGTCCAAGACCACTGGTGACTGGCTGAAGGTAGCTGAAGCTCGTAGCATCACAACAGGTATTTCTCTCTCCATCTGTTACATCTGGCAGGGGGTCTGCACGAGCAACAGAAAATGGGCACAATTGCCACCAAGAGGAAAACTAAATCCTCTTTTGGAGAGAAGTCCACATTTGGGTTCACACAGGCTTGAGCAAGAAGGCAAGCAAAGCCAGACTGAACCAGGCCACCTGATGGACCTGGGACACCCAAAAGCTGAGCTGGGGCAAGCAGGGGTCCCATGGTGGGCTCCTGGGGCAGTGGCAGCCCTGGACCCACAACATTCACACTTTGGAGATAAGAAAAAGCATTGCCTGCACCTCCCCAGCCCCTAGAAGGAGCTTGTGACACATGCTACAAAATCAGGGCACACACACAGGAATGGATGTGACTGCTTCAGAAAAAAAGAGAGGGACAAAGTGACTTTCTCAGCCAGGCTAGGGGAGCAGCATCTAACCCAGAGACACCTCTCCCTGCTCGCCAGGTGCTGCCGAGGCTCAGCGAGCCTGCTGAGGTCTTGCAGGGCGAAAGTCG
This sequence comes from Microhierax caerulescens, assembly GCA_035590215.1. Lineage (NCBI taxonomy): Eukaryota > Metazoa > Chordata > Aves > Falconiformes > Falconidae > Microhierax > Microhierax caerulescens. The sequence goes on from JAVJGJ010000030.1 coordinate 25,215,294, forward strand.
GAGGTGGAAAGTGCTGAGATGGGGTGAGATCGATACAGAGCGATTGATCCAAAGCAGCTGGGGAGAGGAGATAGGGTAGACTGGGTAAATCGGGAGCTGCAGAATAGCATCTCTCCCTAAACAGTGGAGTGATGTGGTGCAAAGTGTCCCTGCACCTCCCTGGCTCTGCCTGAGTCTCCAACAGTATCTCTGGGATGTGCTGTGGTTTTTTGGGTCAGGAAAATACTGTTTGGGGCTGCCCAGATTTCACAACATGCTCCTTGTACCAGCAGCATGAGTGATGGTCCTTGCTCAGAAATCCCTTACAGTGCAGGCAGAGGGGAGCAGCCACGCTGCTGCCTGTGTGCACAGGGGCACAGGGATGCTCTGTGCCAAGTCTCATCCCAGTGGGGTGGCCAGGTCCCCTGCATTCATTGGTGGCAGGGTGGGATGTCCATGAGGCACTTCAGCCACTGGAAAAGAGATGTTCCTAACGGAAGAGCAGAGAGAGGTGGGAGAAGGGGCTGAAATTTAAATGCAACCCAGTGAGCGAGACATTCACGCTCCCTGCAGAGATGGAAACAAACGATAGAAAGGAAAACATGTTAGACGAACAATCAAACTCGTGCTCTAGTTTTACTTGCTTTAAATGGGGCTGGTGTGAAAACACCTGCTAAAAAATCAGTGCACCTTCTGCTCCTTTTCCCAGCGGCAGGAGCAGAAGCACCAGCTCTGGCCAAAGCATTTCCTACAGCCATGAGTTCAAGGGTATCCCTCATGTGTTTGACACGATGCAGCAGTCTCAGCTGGACATCGTATCTGTCTCATTTGCAGGACAGACTCTGCTTATTCATTAGCAAAATCAGCAGATATCTCCCAGGTTTGTCCTGCTGGAAAATCTCTGCCTCTGGCAGTAGTGACTTGTTAGCAAGAAGCCCCCCTTTCACCCCAGATTCACGTCTTTCTAAATTAACTTGCTGTTGGAGTCTGTTCTTCCTTCCCTGTTTTGCAGAAATTTCTTAGGCTAGCTGTGCTGGTCAACTCAAAACTGTCCTGCACCCTGAGCAACACAAGCACACTGCTTTGCTGATGGACAGGTAATGACACTGTCTCTCTGCAGAGCTGTCACCGGCATGAAGAATCTGGTGGGAAAAGGGGGTGACAAGGAAAAGGCGTTCAATTAATTACAATACTATCTTAAAAACAGCTTCTCTGCACCGGGATAAACTGGGACCAAGCCTGCATTTGATCCCAGTCCTGTCTGCCAGGCAGCGTTGCTGCTCCAGAGAGCGGGTCTAGGAGAGGCAATGACTCAGGTGTGGCACACGGAAGGCAGGGATGCTCCTGGGCTTCATTAATTGCTCTGTGCATCCTCCAGCTTAGATGTTTGCCACGAAGGAAGAATGAAGATGGCCAGAGGGTGAAAAGCTGTGCTTGGTCTCAGCTCAAGAAAGACTAGCACTTGCAGAGAAGTAGAAAGGCACAGTCCTCGCCGCAGGGATCTGATGCAGCCCATCGCTGGACCACACAATGGCAGGAATGGGATGGCGCATCCCTGAGGCCAGCCTTGGTTGATCCCTGGCAGTGTGTGCTGGGAGCCATCCTGCTGCTCGGGTTTTGTGCTTCAAAGGTTTGGTTGTGAAAGTAGGTGTCCTGGAGCGGGGCCACCTCTGCCTGCTTTCTGCAGGGCCAGACCACTGTGACCGCTTGTCTGGCTGCCAGCTGCAGCCCACAGCCACGGTGGTGCCGGGGTTAATGTGGGGATGGGGCATCTGTCCATTATTACAGTAGCTGGGAGTGGGAATTAACCTGGTGAAAACCACCTTACAGCAGCCACTGCTAGACATCAGCACCCCTGAACAGCAGCTAAGGAACCTCTTATGCACCCTCGTGTACCAAGAGACAAACTGAGGCAGTGGGTTAGTGTCAGAGGTGGATTAGCGTCAAGATGCGGGAATAGAAGGGACCTGACACAATCTCTTCTTTTCCCACAACTTTGGGATGCAAATGAATCATCCCCGAAACAGAGTCTGAAAAGAAAACATAAGTCCTGTCTGATGGGCTTGAGACCCTATCTGCAATCCCTGCCACTGAATTATCCTAAGAGCCCTGCAGTTCTGTGTGGAGCAATTAAAAGCAGATCCCGAGTCCCTGCAGGATCACCCAGCAGCTATTTTCAGCAACGCTACGCTCACACACAGCTTCTTTGTTCAAGGAAACCATTTCCTAAAGGAACCTGAAATATGGCAGGTGGAGATAAGGTTGAAAAATAAAAATATAGCTGGTGGGTCAAAAGGGCAAAGAAAAAAAAGACCCCACTCCAAGAACGGCTTGGGGTTTTAAGCAGTCCCGAAGCCATCAGCCAGCACAGCCCAGCCAACGCCAGTGAGCCTGCCCTGCCTTACCCCAGCTGGCTGTCTGCCTTGGGCCCATTCCTGAAGGAGAAGTTTCCTCAGGGTCTCCTCTGGAGATCTGCAACTCAGAGGAATCCTCAGCTGAACTGGGTGACACTAGCAAAGGTCTGCCCCCAAAGCATCAGCTCCCACGCAGGCCAACAGACCCTTTCCGTGTGGTTCCCATGCAGACAGCAAGATGGTTTCCTGGGGACAACAGGGTACAGTGTCCATGGCAACAGCTTTGTTTCCAGTCAAACTTCCCCCCCCCCCCCTTTTTTCTCCCTTTTTTTGTGTTTAAATAAGGGCAATATTCAGTGAACTGCTGGGGACAGAGGAGGGAGGGCAGGCTGATTCCCAAGGATTGCAGTAATTAGGCACTTCGTATGTTGGTGACAGGCTTGTCTTTCGCCAAGCTGGCACTTTACCGCAGTGCCGTCGCTGGCAGCTCTCCTGCGCTCCCGAGTTAAGCCGCTTTCCAAATGTTTCGACCCAATTTGACTTAACTGGTAGCCAGGTCTGAGCTGTGCTCACACAGGAGCCTTCCTCCTGCCTTGGGGGGCTGGCATCCATCCCCAACCAGAGATGTCTGGTGAGTTTTGGGAAAGTCACAAACATGAGACTTTGTCAGCTCGGAGCAAGTAGGGAAGGATCGGTGAGAAATTCAGGTGTTTTGGGTTCTCCTTGGCCAGGTCCCTCCAGCAAGAGCTGAAAAGGGGCTCTTTCACAGCCCTTTTATCCCTATTCAGGTGTTCTGGGGGATGAGGACAGATGGGATCCCCACCCTGGCTGAAGGGGAACTTTGCCTTCCTCCTCTCTGAGAGCACACCTTCCCCTCTCCTCTGACACAGCCTCCCGTTTTCCGCCCCTCCCCACCCTGCTGGGCATCGCAGCAGCATTCATCTCACCCCGCAGATGCCTGAAAAACCTCTAACTGAATTTTAAGAAGCATCTCTGAGAGAGGTGTCTAAGTCTCAAATACCTGTTCAGATTTTGCTGGGGAAGAGCTCAGCAGTATCCCCGGAGCCCCTCCACCATCCCAAACCGAGCCCAGTGCCTGCTTCTTATGGTCCTCATGAGTGCACGCAGCTGGGTGATGCTTTGACTCCCTCGGCCATGTCCTACAAGCTGTTCTTGAGGAGTCAAACCCATCCTTGATGTCTCTGAGAGAGTGTTTAAAGTAGCGATTAACTATTCACACTTTAATCTCCCTGAAACAGGCTTCAGCCCTTTGGCATCTTATTTCCATCTCGCTCTGTATCCTTCTAAATATGATTAGCACAGAAACGCCGATAGCAGAGGTTGGAGCTGCTGCCGCCGAGTATGTAAATCCAGGCATTGTGTTAAGGCAGCTAATAGACCGGTTTCTTATTTACTATCCCTTGGTCCCTCTGTCCTGTCCCTGAAGTCATTTTATGCAAACTCATTCACATGAAACCTTCTCTTTAAAGGCTGCTGCTCGGCAGTGCTAACAAACACGGTCTCGTCCGCTCTCCTCCGAGGATTGGCTCATTTTAAGTGTGTAAGTGGTGCAAAGATGGGCCCGGAGTGCTAAATGGGATGACCTGGAGGCAGCCTTCAGCACTGAGGGGTGCTGCTGGAGTTCGGCAAATGCCTTCTCCTCTCTGTCTGGATGGGGCAGAAAGTCACGTCTGGATTCCTGATCCTAACTTGGGGAGTTGTCCCCTCTACCCTGGGCAGGGAAGGTGCTCAGCCCTCAGCGAGGGCATTCAGCTGGGAAAGGGCTTGTCACAAAGTGGCAGAAAGTGGGCAGACCCGCGGGCTGTCCCTGTGCCTGTCCAGCCCTGGGACAGCCCTGGTGCTGTGAAAGGCTGTGGAAGTCCCTTTGCAAAGGGCTTTGCGAGGGAAGGGGCACCCTGCTGGCCTCGTCCCATGCAGAGGCAAAAGCAAAAGGTGCCCAAGGTCACCAGGGAATATTGGTGCTGAGCTGGAAATAGCACAGCAGGGACACTTCAGCCTCTCTCCCTGCCCAGGGGGACAAAACTTTTACGTAGATTTTGGCTCTGCTTTGCAGTACCCACCCAGGGGCCGGTTTCAAGCATCCACATCCACCGTCTCCTGCATCAGGGACCCCAGCAGTTGGGGCAGGGGTCTCGGCTCCGTGGGGGCACTGTGACTGCACTGGCACCACCTCAGGGACAGTTCTAACAGGACCTGGCCCCGGTCCTTTCAGCATCTCAGGGCAGGAGTGTACATATTTTTAGGTGCTGTCCCCGTACTTTCGTTGGGAAGGCAACGCTAAATCAGATGAGCAGGCTGCTGATTAAGTGTTATATTTAACACTTTAAGACAGTATCTGTTCCCTTCCAGCTGGGCTGAAGAAGCTCTTCTCAGCAGCAGCTCCCTACTGTTTTCCTGGCTGAGCCTCATGTGAGACCCCAAGCACTGCTCCCTGCCAGGAGGTTTGACCTTTCTTGTCCCAAATACCTCCTCCCCAAATACTCACGTCCCAGATCTACCAGCCCCTGCCCGGTCATGAGCCCCTGCCCATGGGGCTTGGCTTGCCCTCCCACCAGCAAGGCACAGGTGCTGCCTGCCCTGCAGGCACTGGTCAGAGTTTGGGCTGGTGTGTATATGTCCCCCATCCCAGGAGCAGGGAAATAAAGGGGAATCGTGAAGGAACACGTGGATTTTGTTCCAGAAAGTGTAATCTCCCTCACATTGCATAGTTGGAGCCTGCAGGGCTTCATCCCTGGCTGGGGGGGGCAGGCTCAGAGCTAAGGGAGTTCAACCCTGCTCCCCTGCAGAGGACATTGCTCCCCAGAGCTTGCAGGGTGGGTATGCACATCTGCAGGATCCAGAAACTTAAATCCCTCCGTGGAACCCTCCTGGCCGTCCGTCTGAGCTGGAAAACTGCCACCAGCTCCCTGCAGCAGGGCCCTGTCCCCCAAAAGGACACGGCAAGCTGGCTGTCGGGTTGTGGGAGCTAAAAGTACTGGGGATTCAGAAGGGAACTGGGCACATCTGCAATCCCCGGCACCACCTGCCTTATGGGACAAACAGCAAGTGTCACTGTCACTGAGGGCTTGCCGTAAGCAGCCAGGCACCTCTGCCTGCCCATGGTGGCTGCAGCCAGCAGAGTGTTTGTGTTCTTGTCCCCGACAACAAGGGACCTTGTTCATCAACAACAGGATGAAACCAAAGAGCCAGGAAGCCAAGCCTCATAAAAATGCACACTCTGGGCTATCATTGTACAGATTTGTTGCAGAGGCTGTAGTGGTTGTGCTAGGTGCTGGGCAAGGGAGCCAGACTGCTGAGCTGTGTTTCCTAGGAGTCTGTGGATTCACTGATGTCTGATAAGGGATTAAGCTCATACGGCAGCTTTTCTTTCACAATGCACTGGTGGCTTGTTTACCTGTGCTCAGGTATCTGTTGCCATGAAACTTCTGATTTTGGAGACCTGTAATCCAAGCTCAGTTGAAACTGGCCAGCGGACTTTACAGTTGTTCAGCGGCATGGACTTACACGCATACACATCTATGCACACACATACGCACGCACAAGCCTCATTTCTTTAGGAAAGGAGCTAAACGCAGGGATTTGCTCTGGGAAGCCGATCAACATGCAGCTCAGTTTGGAGAACCCAGCACATCAGATAAACTAACACTCCTGAAAATGCGAAAGGGTCAAGGCTTGGTCTAAACCCCACCCCAGTCAAAGGAGAGATGCCAGCCAGCATCCCCAGGCTTTGTACCAGGCTCTTTTTGATGGCATGCACACAACACGCGATGTCTGCACTCACCTATAAAGTCGTGAATGAGGTCCTTGATGAGATGCCCGACGATGGCGTATGCCACTGCCACCACCACCAGGGCTGCCATGAGAAGGTAGAGGACAGCCTTGGGCAGAGGAATGGCATCTCGAGGAGGCGGTTTGTACTCCTTGTAAAGCTGGTCACTGTCTGAGTACGAGTACTGGAATAAGTGGTCCAGGCCAGCCGTGAAGTTGCTGGAGTTCATGGACTGGCTGTTGGACAAGTAGCTGTCCTGCTCAGGGTCCTGGAGGACACTTACCACCGAGCTGGTGGTGGCTTCCACTTGCTGTACCAAGTTCAGAGTCTTGTTCACGCTGGGGAGGATCTGGGAGAGGAAAGTGCTCCAATCTTTGATGGCACTGACGTTGCAAATAATCATAATTGCAATGAGGAAAGGTCTTCAAGCCCAAGAGACTTAAAAGGGAGAGAAAGAGGTGAGAATTGTCGTGCTTACACCAAACCATGTACTGCGAGCCAGGCAGAGAAGGTCTTGCTGGGGTAGGTCTCTCATTTGCAAATTCTTACACTATCTGGTAGGGATGCATTTGTGGTAGGTCGGTCGGTCGTCACTCCTGGAAATGCCTGCAGCAAACCCCTACGGGCATGAAGTTCCTTGGGAAAAAGTACGTGCTGGAATGATTTTGACTGATACCATTTTTGTTCCGCAGACGTCTCCCCCTGATGCTACTCACTGATGAAAACCAGAGACACAAGATCTCGTAGGTATTTTCAGTCATCTGGAAAATAAAGATAAATTGCCCTTCCCCAGCTTGTTTTCACAGGTGATGGTCCTTGGAGAGACAGAAATCCCCCTTTTGCAGTCCCCGGGCTCCGTCTGGCTGACAGCAGGTGCCAGGTGTGTGGTGCGGTGCTGTGCCGTGCTGTGACCCTCCCCGTAAAGCCGCCCGAAGTGTCCACAGAGGAGAAAGGTATATTTAAAACCCACAAAGTTCAGCCGCTCCCGGTGTGTGACAGAGCCGGTGGCACGCAGCTCCCGGTCGCGCCAGCCTGGCTTTCAGGAACTTCTTCTGCCGGCATCTCCCGATCGATTCCTTTAAAAACAAAATCATAGTCAGAGATAATGACCGCGACAGCAGTGAGCCTGGTGCCCGGGTTCTCTGAAGGGCAGCCCAGCCGAGGAGCGGCTGCTCTCGGGTTTTACCTTAAGGACTTTTGCAAGCCAACAGATCTGCTCGCCTGATGCTCCGGCTTCTTTTATTCAGCGCTCGCTCGGCTCCCTACGGACCTCCCCGCAAACAGCAACCGATGCTGTGCCGCTGCCTGCCGTCTGCGGGCTGTGCCTGGATGCGTGTGTCTGTACACACTCCTCCTCCTCGTCCTCTTCCCCTCCTGCCCCTTCACCTTCCAGTCCTGCTCGCTCTTCCCAGCCGCCCCGGGTTGCCAGCGGCGAGGGGGATGAGCCACCACCAAGAGGTTGGCTCCACAACTCCTGAGCACGCTGTGAAGCCCGGCGATGCCAATGCGTGGTGGGAGCGGAGGCTCAGCCTCCGCCGCTGCTCCCCAGGGAGTTAATCCTTTCCGTGCCAAAAGACATGTCTTGATCCGGCCGCTGGATCTTTCTGGAGGGCTGGAGGGGAAGGTGGGGAGCAGCGTGGGGGAAGTGTGCCCGTGGCTGCGCGTGTGTACATGCGTGTGCACGGGGACACCGTTGGCGTGTCCCAGTGGCAGCCTGGGCTCAGGCAGCGCTGGGGATGGGTCTGGTGTCCCCTCGAGGGTGACCCCCAGCTCCAGCCTGCCTGTGAGTGCTGAGCACAGCCTTTGTCTGGGAGCTGCGCTGCTGGCAGAGAGGAATCAAATCGTGGGCGCTGCTGGGAGGAGGGCAGACATCATCAATCCCATTGCTGGCATCCCAGGGGAGTGATGCTCCCCACAGCCCTGGTCCCCCTCCCTGCCTCCACCCAGTGAAGTTTTGGCATCAGTGAGATGCCTGATTTGCAGAAAGCCTGGAGGATTTGGGGCTGAGCTCCCCTGCCATCTCCCCTCCCTGGTTAGCTGTCTGTGTAAAGTGCTCACCTTGATGGCGGTTTTAAACTGGTCTGGGTTCCCTATAAACACATCTCCTCATCCGCCTTGGCAATGGGATTTCACTGGGGTGCTGGCTTGGTTTGAAGGCACTGGGACTTATTTAAGGAGGAGGAAGAGGAAATCTTAGAGGGGGGGAAATTGTCTTTCTATATTTGGAGGTGAAAATAAATCACAGTACCATTTTTCACATCTACTTTTTTTTTTTTTTTTTTTTGGTGCAACTTCCCCATGTAAGAAATAGCTGTCACAAGAGCAAGGAAATCACCACATTAGGCCTGAAGGCAGCCAAATGGAGCTTCTGAGAAATAACAGGAAAAGATTAACTTTTTTTTTGTGTGTTTGTGTGTTACCAGCCAGCAGCAATCCTGCCAGCTGTCTGGGCGTTGGAAGGGTAGAGAATAAAATGGCAACATCTCCCTCTTGCAATAAAATCACCACGACTCAGGTAGGTGATGGAGTGATTGTACAGCCCAGGAGCAAAGAAAATGTGGAGGATAAAGCTTTTCTGCCCCCCTCGGAGTGTGCATGGGCTAGGTTACGGTGACTTCTGTCGCCCAGAACCATTTTACAGCATCCTAAAATTTCTTCTTACAAGTGACAGAGCTGTGACTGGTTACAGAAACGCATCTGTGCAGCTGCATGGAGACATATCCTGCAATGGGACATGTCCTGATGTCCTCTGTCCCAGTGTCGTGATGCCTGGGATTGGAGCTTCTCCTCTGCTCCCAAGTGTGAAGCTGTGGGGATGCTTTGAGAGCCAGGGCAGGAGTCAGGAGCTAAGGGCAAATGGCTCCTCTCTCAGACTCTGAGTCCTGCCATGCCAAATTTTAACCTTCCAAGAGGGAAAATGTGGCAAGATTGTTAGTATTTTGTAAGAACTTTTCAATGCAAGGTGAGTTTTACGTTCTGTGCAGAGCTACCACAGTGCAGTCTGGCTTTGTCCCGCTCCAGAGGCCACATCCTTTGACTGTGGTCCCCAGGAGGAGAGGACAACCCCTGGGACATGCCCGCTGGTCCTTGGGGGCTGAAGCTGTTCTGAAGCTGTTTTTTCACAGCAGCTGTTTGGTGTTAGCAGTTGCCATGGCACCAGTGCATCAACTGGAGGGAAAAGGAGAGCGTCTGGTCCAGGCTGAGCCATCCATCCCTGTGGCTGGCTCTGGGTGCCACTGTCCCAGGCAGGCTCCCACCACACTGTGCCTCTTTATTCCCAGGAGGGGATGGAGCAGAGTGATTTGGGGCAAAGTATTTGCAAAGGTGTGTGTGCATGGGGAGATTAATCAGAAGAACTGAGGGCAAAAGGGGATACTGTGTCTCTGGAGGTCTTAAGGTCCTCAACACCTTCAAAGCGTTTAATCAGACCTGGGTTAGAGTCCCTGGGGAGCTGGGTCAGTGTCTCTGCCCCACGTGATATGGGTCAAAACACCCCAAACGGAGGAATTCAAAGGTAGTGAGGACCAGCCGAATGAATGGCTGAACAAGGTTGCAGGTGGGAGACTGCTTCCCCACCTATAAAAGCGGGGTGACAACAGCCCTTTCCTTCCTGCCATACTGTTGTTTGGTTGTGGTTTTTTTTTGGTTTTTTTTTTTCTCATTTTAAAACAAAGGGAGAACGTACTGAGACCTGGCTGACACCCCCTCCCCACTGCTTCCCAAGTGCCAGCCCACGGAGCTGCGCTGCTCGGCCGTTTCTGAGCCTGTGCACCTTGCCCCGCTGGGGCTGTCAGTGGTTCACTGTCCTTGGCCACCCTTGAAGGCTGGGACTCGTGGTGGCCCGCTCACAGAGCTTGCTTGGGCTGCCCGGTGGCTTGGCAGTGTGGATGCTAGTGGATCCCTGCGGGGCAGAGGCTTGCAGCACAGCTGGCACAGCTGGCACCGCTCTGCCTCCCATGCCTCACCCTGGGCTCTCTGGGAAACGCATGGTTGTGAATCAGCGTGTCAAAGGATGAAGGAGGCATCAGCTGGCAGCTCTCTGCAGGTGACAGCAGCTCAGACCTCGCTCCAGTGGGATGGAGGGCAGGCAGCCCCCCTTCGGTTTCCTGGGGCTCCACTGAGCACTTCTGGGAAGAGGCTGGAAAAGCGCTTGGGGGAGCTCTGAGGTCTGCTGCAGGCGCTGAATTCATTAAAGGGGCTTAGGGTAATAATAAAACAAAAACCCTCCACCTTTTACATTTCCCTGCAGTGAAAGTAAAGTCGGCCTCTTTCATTCTCATTAACACCCATATCAATTCAAAATGACTAAATAGATGCTTAATTGTTCATTATACACTTTCTGCATCTCTTGTCTGAAAGGGAGGTTTTATTTCCACAATTACAGTCCATCCTGTTTCAGAGAGAGCACGGAGAAATATGAAAGTGTGGATTTTAATAATCTTATATTTCAAGCTCTCTGTTATTAAATAAAAAGTTTGCATTTTCGGGGTGGGGTGGGAGAGATTAAAAGGATTGCCATGGATTCCACTTAGGGGACACTGCTAATGATTTCAATAAATTACTTTTTAAGTAAAAATCACAATCTCCGCAATTCCACTCAAATGACATTTGGCAGAGGGGTTGATCATGGGAGCAAAATGAATTTCAGAATTAGCTGCTTGTCCTAATGTAATTGGACAAATTAAATTTAGGGATACACACATACCCAATGACACACATATCTCATGCAGAAGAGCAGTGTTTTGGCCCCTGGGAACAAGAACAAATAATGTTTTAGTGGGTCAAGAAAGGTCTTGTCCCTCATGATGGATGTTGAGTGTTTGTTTCAGCTATTTCCTTAGTATTTTTATTTTATAGCTTGCTCTCTATAGAACTACAGTCAAAGCACTGGTGTTTTATTTCCGTACAGGCAGGATCAAACTGACTACTGGGACACACCTCTGATAACGCTGGTGTCCATGCAGAGCTGAAGAACTGCTCTGACACATCACAAGTGATGCCCTGAGCAGACAGTACAGTTTCTTGTCTGTGACTTGGACCAGATCCCAGGGTTTCTACAGAAGGTAAAGCCTGAGATTGTCCTACAGCCCAGGCGCTACACCACGGCCAGAGATCTGACCCTGCTCTCAGCTCCACTGTGCATGGCCTCCTTTGCAGCAGGTAAGGGATATGGAGGCAACAGGCTGTGGATGTGGCTGGTGACAACTGTCAGGTGCAAACTGAGCTGTAAGGGTGGGGAGCAGCGAGGAGTTTGTCGCTGTGAGGTGTGTCATGGCACAAGAAGGCTTTGTGTCCCATCCTGGATGAGAGGTATCCAGAAGTTGGCTGAGACTATGATCAGGGGGTGCAGCTCCAGCAGCAGTACGTCCATCCGCACTTTTGAGCGACACATTCATTTGCTCAAGGGTCATTTTTCAGCCTCGAGGTTTCTTTGTGTGTCTCTTCTGCACCATTGACAGCATACCCTGATCACCACCACAACTCTTCAGCAAAATAAGAAGCACAAAGATTTATGCCCTCATTTGGCACGAGGTAAACCAGTCTGTAGAGGAATGCAGCTGGGTTAATTAGCATTGATACTACACAGCTGTGGGCTGGCTTCAGGGGCAGCGGGTTGGACGATGTAGATAAGGTGCAGGTGTGGCTGGTTCTGTTAAGGGGTTGAGAGCCAGTGAAGAGGGAGCAGCCGAGGAAGAAGAGGAGAGAGAGGAAGAAGGAGATAAGCTGAGGAAGAAGTGGGAGGAAAGAGAGAGCGTGCCCTGAGTGAGGAGGTGAGATGAGGAGAAGGCAGCAGAGGGATTGGGACAGAGTGTGCCAGTATGAGATGGTGAAAGACCTGACCTTGTTGCATCTCGATGGTTTTGAGAGTGCTGCGACACCAGTTCTTCACAGGACCCCTTCAAACCATTCACGTTTTAGCTATGCAGAGGGACATCCGCATGCATATCAGGATGCTGGCTCGTGGGGGCTGCGCAGCTCGTGTCCCAGTCCCTGCAGCCTTCCCATGGATGAGGCATGCTGATCACCATTCGGCCCTGGATGGGTCAGATGCTTTTCCCCACCTCTCTGCCTGACCGTGTGTAGCTGCTGCACTATACTCCGGAGCAGTGACTTCATTTCCAACAAAATTCCAGATTTGTACCTAAGTTTTGTCAGTAATGTTCCCACAAGAAGCTGTGAAACACAGGCTTATCCTGGCTTTCCATTCCTGGCGTTCCTCTTGCTTGAAAAAAAAAACCCAAACAAACAAGGAACAGCAGCAATTTTTAGCAGATGAATCAGTAAGCTGTCTTTATCTATCTATATATAAAAGCACCTTTTAAAAGAGAAGTGGTTTTTTTTTGATGTTGTGTTATTCATGCTCCCAAAGCTGAAGATTTTGAGACTATACTAAAAGATGACATCATGAACATGCCATATTGAGTACAACGCCAAGGAAGCCTCATCCTTATCTGCTGTGTCCGGTAAAGAACGTGGGGTTTTAATTCTGTGCGTGGCACCATCTATGGACAGCTTGGCTTATTCAATGGATTTGAGGTGCTGAAAGGCATGCACAAAAATATCCAGCATGAAAAGCTTTCTTCATGAAAGAAAGAGGAGCATTTCCCAAGTAAAAAAAACCCAGGCCAACAGGACTAGTTGCAGTGGAAGTGAGATGGGAAGAGTGAATTACACGTTCTGTTTGCAACACTAGAAAAAACTGCTTGGCCACAGAACAGGTAAAAATAGCTGAAAACTATTTGTAAGGTTGTCTGTGGGTAAATCTGATACATGTGGGCAAATCAGCACGGAAAAGCTTTATCTCAACAGATGGATAAGTACTGTTTTTTTCCATGTCCCACTCCAATCACAGCTTTGCTATCCTGAAATCCAGTGAGAAGGTGAGGCAGGCTGTTGGCATCGAACACCTCTCAAAGCGTCTCAAAGGGATCTGGAGGGAGAAGCTGGCAGTCTTTACAGTTTCTGTCTTCTCCACCATCTAAGATGGATAGGTAAAGCTAAAATAAAAAAAGTCACCAGCTGTTTCTTTGAAGCAAAACAGAGAAGAAACTGCATGGATGCAAACCCTGTCTGAGTCTTCAGAAAGTTTGAAAGGGCAGGACCGAGGGGTCCGTCCACCTGCTAACGTCTGGGCTCCAGGACAAATCTTTAAATGTCAGCAGTGGTAGATGCAAGGTAGAGATGAAGGAATGGAGCAAGGCAAATGGGAAAACTTACCTGATTCCCTGCAATATCTCCCCCGTGGCAGCTAGAGGTACAGAAGCAGAGACCTCCCCACACACTAGTTCTCATTCCCCTGCAGACACACACAGAGGAGCGTGTAGCTCTGCTCTCTGTGCCTCGCTAAGTCTTTGCTCCAGTGTCTTCTCCTCCCAGACCAGGACCTGCTTCTAACATGGGACCTGTAAAGTCATGCTGGTATTTCAGGTGTGGAGGAAGAGCTCGGTAGCGTGAAGTGTGTGAAATGCAGCTGGCTTGCCAGGCAGGTTACAAATACACTCTGTGACTCCTGATTAATCTGCCACCGCATCCGAGAGGTGATGCAGCGCTCTCCTCTGCATTGCAGATTGTGCCCCAGCCCTGCCCTTTCCCTACCGCCTTTCATAACCCTTACCTGCTCTTTCCCAGGCACTCATTCAGCTCAGCACCACAAAGTGCACTGCATGCCTGATCTATACGGTGTTTCATGCTCGGGTTGTAACTGTGCCTGCAGACTGCTTCTGTAAGCACAGGTGGGACAGCAAACCCTGGGGGCCACGTCCTGGCTGTCCCTGCCACACCAGGCATGCTCACGTTGAAGCTGCTGGTGGTACAGGGGCTTAACGTTAGCACGTGTTTGTCTTCTAGTGGGCAAAACCAGATGCAGTGTCTGGAATAAAAGTGGGTAACGCTCCCCTTCCTGCGCTCCAGAGTGATGTGTGCAAACGATGGATGAGACCACCCAGCTGCTATAGACCACCCAGCTGCTATAGGTACATGGGTGCTGGGATGGAGGAAGAAGGCACAGCTCCTCTGGACTGAAGGCTGAAGGTGGATGATAGCATCACCCCACCTTCCCATTCCCGTCAAACAAGACCAGCCAACTCGTGAACTGCAGGAGCCCTGGACTGAGTGACAGGAGCATGAAGAAACTCCAGCCTAGACTGAGCTCTGCTGCGTCCCAGCAGGGACATTGCCTCAAGCACCCTGTGGTGCTCCAACTCTGGCGGCAACGCTTCTCTTGTCAGCAGCAGACAGTTGTTATTGGCAGTGACAGCAAAACGCTTGATTACTTTGGGACAGGATAAACTCAGGAGCAGAAGCAGCAAAAGTCAAAAATATGTATTTAACAAGTACGGAAACCACTTTTAACCCACCTGCAACCAGAGGCGCGATTGCACCCCTTCCACCTTCTTATTTTGTAATGAAAGTGCTGCATGTTGTGTTTTCCAATCTGCCTGCTTGATGCTACCGAAGAATTATTTAGCCAGGGATGTGTTCCCTTCTAGGAGCTGAAACCTCAGGAGAAGGCTGAATTAAGACTAAAGGT
>JAVJGJ010000030.1:25230046-25270763 GCA_035590215.1 Microhierax caerulescens
ACATTCCAATGAGCAGGGCATGATTTTGTTGCATAAGCTGCTAACCACACAGAGACATAATCCTTTGACTCCTGCACTTTACTGCTCTGAAGGTATTAAATGTCCACTAATGTCACGTCAGATAGTCCACAGCTTACCAAAGCTCTTGGCTTTGAAGATGTTGATTGCATGGCATGTTCTTCTGGCTGAACCTGCTGTTCCACAGATGGAGAAGGACTCTCATCAATGAGGGGGTATGCAGTCGGTTCTTGTCCTTCGGTGTCAGATTATAGCTTCTCCTAGTGAATCCAGCTGCAGTCTTCACTGCAATTGGAATCCACATCTTGCTCTGTTCCACCAAGCACAGAGAGCTTCCTATTTCCTTCTGTACTGGACCACTCTGATGTTTTTGATGGACAGCTATTTATAGATTAGTGTAAAAACGACCTTACGCACCTCATTTATCAGAAAGAAGAGGAAAAACTAAGCTACATCCACTAAGTCCATGCACATTTAGGCAATTCAGGAAGAATGGGTGAGAGATGGAGTGGCAGCCCCTAAGTTCATGGTGGTGCTGAGCTTCAATGAAAGTGCACGCAATTTTCTCCAGAATGGGACCTGGCTGATGGTGACCCTGGGATCTGACCAGTGAGAGAGCACAGACACTGAGATTTCTGCCTCAAAATCAGTTCTGGCTGTGGAGTTACGCCCCAGGGGGAGGAAGCCTGGCCCTCACAGAGAGTGTAAGCCTGTAGTTCCCATCCTAGACTATACCTGTCTTTACTTTTACCCTCTGCAACCGCTGCCTCCTCATGTCAACAAAGCAAAACTCTCCCCTTTAAACAGGTGAATGCACTCTGCTCCTCTGTGCGTCCCATCCTATTCCCAGACCTGCCTTCCCTGCACCAAGGCATGCTGCACACTGACTTTCCGGCCTTCGCTCTTTTCTTTTGCTGTCGCATTTTGTCTGTGCCAGCCTCTAGACAGAGAGCAGACATGCGGCCCTTCATCCACCACTGCTGATGATTTATAAGCTTGTCAACAGCTCCAGGGCTTCCAGTCACTGTGTGGGTAATGGCTGCTACCAGAAGGCTTTGCAGGTTTAGGTTTTCTTTAAAAAAGGTCCAACATGCACCTGAAATATAACTGGGCTGGTTTGATTATGCTTTTGTTCAGCTCAGTCCAAGGTCAAAGCCAAGAACAACATGAAGAAGCAATTGTAAAACACACAAAAGCCCTCTTCAAACTTCCCCACAGGGGTCCAAAGCACAAGCAGCTTTCAGAGGGAAGCCAGGAACAGCATCCCTGTGTCACAGGTGGGGAAACTGAGGCACACAGCAGCTGAGCACCAGATCCCAAACTTAGTCAGAAACAGGGACTAGATCCTCCTCGGTTTCATTTGACTTTAATTCACAGAAGGCCAGGTGACATGTGTAGTTCATTCGCTATAAACAAGCTTTCTTAACCAAAAAGAAGGCTGTTTCTTTAACGAAGGAAGGAAGCGGTACTGGGAGGGAAGGAAGCCCAGCAGCGGGCCGGGCCGGAGCCGAGCTGCTGAGCCTGTGTGAGGAGGGAGGGGGAAATAGATCTCATATCTGAGACCCCAGCATTAATTCATATGTTGATGAATGCCATAAATTAGATTGCAATCAGCTTGCATTCTCCAGGGACCTGTTCTGTGTAACGAGGCAGAGTGGAGTCTGTTCCAAATCCAGAGAGCTTCTGGAGACTCCCAGTGCAGTTCCTTCCTTCCCCACCCTCAATAAATAAAGTTGGAAAAGAGGATGGTATTAGCTGTGAATGGATTTTAATTGAAGCAATGGTAAATTCATTTCATAATCTTTAATTAGCAGAGATGCTTGCCAGAAATGTAATTTACAGGAAACTTGCTCCTTCGCTTGGAAGTCACTGAAAGGTCCTAGTGATGGGGCTGAGAGGGAGCTGTGGTCTCTGCAGTCTTGTAAATAATGCCTGGAGACCCAGGATGAAGGCACGTGTCTCTCCGGGTGAAGCAGACAGAACAGGCAAAGGGTCTCACAGCAGATGCAGACCCTGGCTCCGGGCAAACCTCTGTCCAGCTTCTGGCTGTGGCTAAGAACCAAGCAGGAAAAAACGATGAAGGTCAGACGATGGCTGTGTTTGACGATCTGAGTCTGTGGTTATCCGCACTTCACACACACAGAGCCCCTCTGCAGCTTGTGACCTTGTCTTGAACCTCACTGCTATTTGCAAGCGATGTCCTCTGTCCTTTTGTTTTACTCAGTCTCTTGAGATCCTGCGGATCCCCTCCTCCTGCTGTCCTCCACGAACCTTGGCCCACGCAGGTCCCAGAGCTCATCTCCTGGTACAGCTCTTTTAGCGAGGGTGGGCTGAGCAGCTTTTCAGAGCAGCGAGGAAAGTAGGCAACTGCTGAAACTGTTCCTTCTCCCCCAGCTGTTCTCCACTGCAGGATGCTCTCTCACCTCAGGACGCTCTCAAAGCCCATCACTTTGGGAACAGGTCATGAGGGATCCCGAGCAAATTCTGAGTGGTTGAACTGGAGACATCCAGAGGTCCCTTCCAGCCAACGTGCCTGTGAGTCTCTGAAACTGAATTACCCTGTCTGGAGCTCCCAGTGAAAGGAATGGCTGTGCGTCATGAGTGGTGATTAAGGACAGCTTTAGGTACAGAGGCTCAGAATAAAATCATAGTGCTTGCTTCTCTGCTTTTCTTCTCTCTGTTCATGCTCCACTTCTTGCCTGCTTACGCTGGGATGAAAGCAAGTTTCCTTTCATCTCAATTCCTAGCAGAGCTAGAGTTGTCCCAGCAAAGGGAATGTGAGCTGGTTCTACTCCTGAAGTCTGATGACATGTTGCTAAACCACCCACCACCCCCCAATTACTACAAGAAGAGGAAAGAAAAGAGATTCTGCCTTTCCATGCTGAAAACTCTGTGGGGTGTAAGTGAGAGAGCAAGTCTACCTTGGCAAATAATTGGTGCCAGCTGGGAAGAATTAGCTTGACATGCGAATCTCGTGTTGGGTTTGTTAAGCTAGTCATGAGAAACCAAGTCTGTCCCTGGTAGTATGAGGTTATCTTGCAAGGAAGCCACGGGGAGAGGGTTCCCTGTGCCCTTTCATCAAACACGGTCTTCAGACGATGCCAAGTGTGGGTAACGCAGCTCCCGTGCCTCAGTTTCTCCTGATAACAAGGGAATGACATGGAATGGCTGGGTGTGTAGCACCTGGGGTGCACGGGGTCGCAGAGGTGGTAGACCTTGGTAGCCCATGCCCATGCACAAGGTCAGCCTCTGACCACCTGAGTGTGGGCACAGGGAGGTACCCCAAAGCTGGGGAGTCCAGCGGGGACTGTGCTTGTGGGTTGCTGTCTATGGGGAGATCTTGGTTTGGGGTGGCCTCGGAGCATCCCTCATGAGAGCCAAGCACGGGGTGCTACAGGGATGGATAGGTCCAGCCTCCATCATTCCTGTAAATAAGGGGAATGAAGCAAAGCTGAAAAGAGATGCCCTTCTGGATGCAGCAGGGAGCTCCTGTTTTCTTTCCCCTTCATTAAATACTGTGTTTTTGACTAATGAAGGGACCATCCAGAGCAATAATGAAACTCTTCTCACATCTCAGTGTTTCAAATGCCACTTCCCCTTCCTGTGCCGAGATGAACCCCAGCTTCAGCAGCTCCGAGGGTGGGCATCTTGCTGCTACATTGCTGTTTCTCTAGCAAAATAAAAGCAAAATTTTCCCCAAGAACTGCAAAGCACCCATGCAGGGTTGTTTGTTTGTTTTTTTCATTCATCCTTTCTCCTCCTACCTCAATAACACCTTAATTTCCTTCCCGCTGGGCTGTGCTTTGTGCTGCCTTGCTGGAGAAGGGCAGCACTGTGCTTCCACCGGGATTCGGGGAGCTTTCTCCCCTCACGGGCTGCCCTGTCACTGTAACCCGTGTTGCCCAGCAGGGAGTCACCACTGATACCCAGATAGATCTGACCAGTTCACGCTTCCCCTTAGGTCTGAGGTTTGGGTGTGTTTCTATAGGGTGTATTGTCAGCAGGGTATACCATCCCCAGGTGTCTGGAAATGGTACATTTCTCAGGTTACTCAGGACCCCCGGGCACATCTGGGCCACCCAGTTCTCCATGATGCTAACGAACGTCCCCTGTTTATGTTAGAGGTGATTAGTAGAAAGTCCCCTCAAAGCTGTGAGCATCCTTACTTCTGTGAAAAGTTCAGCAGCTAGTGCCAGCCTCCCGTGAAAGTCTGGGAGCTGCACTCAGGCGATGCCCTGCAGAGCAATGTGACCAGCCAGAGGGTGCTTCAGGAGGCAAGTGTGCCGGGTATCCCATCAGCTCCGGGACTCTGCCCCTCAGATCTTCTTGGTTTTGCTCAGGATGGGGCAGCCTCTCTGCTGTGAGGATGGGTAGGGATGGCAGCGGCTCCAAGACTGACTGCAGAAGCGGTGGATGGCCTGTAAGTGTCTCCTCATCTATCATCAACGTGAAGTTCAATTACAGCCTATTGGGGTTTTCTCGATTTGCCAGTTAACTAATAAAATCTGCATCGCAGATGAGTTCTATTTACATAAGAGCTGAAGGAGGCAAGTCTTCATCTTATTTAATAGCAGTGAATATTCAGATGTCATGTTAACTCATTGCTCTTGCTGCCAAATTGTTATTTGCTTGGCTGTGGTTTAAAGATACTCTGAATTTCCACTTTCTTATTGTGAAGGAGGCAGTAACTGGATCTTTGTTTTCTTGAGCCCTGGTTGTTTTATTGAAACAACTTTCAATGAGCTGCAGGACTGGTTCTGTGTCAAGGTAGGACTCCCTGGCTAGAACAAGAAGTGCTTAAAGGGGCGACAACAGAGACCTGTCGT
Organism: Microhierax caerulescens; assembly: GCA_035590215.1. Taxonomy (NCBI): domain Eukaryota; kingdom Metazoa; phylum Chordata; class Aves; order Falconiformes; family Falconidae; genus Microhierax; species Microhierax caerulescens. Next base: position 25,234,891 of record JAVJGJ010000030.1, read on the forward strand.
GGACAGTACAGAGCTGGAAGAGGAGGATTGCTGCCCTCTCCTCGTGACCAGGTGTTTCTGAAAGCAAGCAAGCAAGCAGCAGGCCTGACACAGATGCAAGCAAGTGCTTTTTCACATGAAGTGCAAATCGCTTTGCCCATCCTGCTGCCACAGGGTGTTGCAGGGGCTGGCATGAGTTCACAAGGGATTTGACAAAGTGCCAGTGGATGTTAAACCCTGTGAGCCAAGTATGGCTTCTCGCTGATGAAGACCCTTGAATCACAGATCACCGAAGCTGGGAAGACTGGGTGAAGGCCACGTGGTAAGTGCCCTGTTTCCGTTGCTTTCTATGCGTCTGCTACAGCCACTGGACGAGCTGTGTGGGCCATTGGCCTAAACCCATAAAAGGCATTCCTATGACAATTTAGCTGGTATTTGGAGAAGAGGCAACATGGGTCCCTTTGCTTCTACAGTTGGTGGGAATCAAGCAGAAGTGTCTGAGAAGGCTGGTAGATAGGGAAATCTTCAGTGGAAATGGGGTTTTATCTGCCTTTGAAGCTGTCATGAGCAACATCTTAAGGTGAAGGTGTGACTAGCCAGTCTACCATGTAGAGTAACAGCACAAGAAAGCTTCCCTTTGGATAAAATTAACATCTGACCTTTGTTTGTTAGCGACTCAGCATTGTCCTTGTCTGATGAGCTTCTTGGAGGACCGAAGAATTAAGAGGCTGTGGAGGTGCCAAAAGAAATTAGGGAATATGATTGGGAAGGAAACCTGGGAAATGAACCTTGCTTTTTAATCAACATACTAAGCAAAGCAGGGCTAATCAGCACTAATCAAGTAGAGCACTGTTGTTAGATGGAGGCCCTGATTTAGAACAGGGAGCTCTACTAATGACCCAGCAGAAGAGCTTTTCAGCTAGAATTCCCTTGCCCAAGATTGATCTGCTGAACATATATCGATCTGCTTTCCCAACTGCGCAGCAGCTTGGGCTCCGCAATCACTCCTCCTTTTTGCAAGAGAGGTGCTGGGTAGCCTCCTCTGGAAGTGAGTCACATGGCAGCAACCACAGCCAGGCAACAAACCAGCATCCAGCAGGAGTGAGGCATTTTTGTTTTCATTATTCAGCCGGCATGTGGGTGTGCATGGCTCTGCCCTAGCAGCAGCTGTCATCTTGCAGGCAGAAACCCGCACCCTGTGAGAGAGCAGGAATTCCCTTGGAGAGCGGCCACCACCCCACAGCGATGCCCAGCAAGCTCTGCGGATGGTACGGTGGAGGCTAAACATGGGGATGCTGAAACCAGTTCCCTGGGAGGTGCCTTCAGCTCAGCTCTTCCGAAGCCCAAGGTGGACACCTGCAGCCTGAGCTACAGTTAAACTGCATGGACAGAAAGCAATGGGTCATGTGGGTCAGCTTTTAGCCCCACAGGGTAAAGACTGCTGCAGAGGGGCCGAGGTGGCCACGTCTACATTAGCACCTCAGAGAGCCAGGGCACTGTCTTGCATCAGTCCATCCTCCCTCATCATTAACCTGCTCCCTAGCACTGTTCTGGTCCATGCCAGTTAACATCCTTCTGGTCAGTGGCTGGGCATAGCTATGAGGACAGGCAGGCCAGGACCTGTTCTCATGACAATAGGGATGAAGCCACCCAGCTCTGAGGAGAAGAGCTTTTAGCTAGCCCCTCGGATGCGGGCTGTACCACGGCCGCTTGCCAGCAACCAGAACCAGGCCTGTCTTGTTTGGGTGGCTAGAGATCAAGGGGCTAGTGTGTTGGACACTGTCCTTCTGCGTAGTGGGAACCATTCCCAGATGAAAGATGGGAGGGATAATAAGTGGGACTGGTGGAGAAACTGAGGCACAAACCAGTCAAAAGACCTGCCTGGGATCGGTGGCAGAGGCATGAGCTCAGTTTTCCTAGGATGTGTCAGGTCCTTCTCTGCATCTAACAGGAACCTCTAAGAGTGTGTTTCACGTTCTGAGGTCACATCCCACGCTGGCTTTCAGTGAGTGACGAGGGTGCTGCCTCTGCCACTCCCACAATTAATTATTTTCAAATGATTGCTGTCTGTGCCGTTAAGCCTGGGTGTGCAGGCAATAACCTGGAGGCTGAGTGCAGTGGGGAGGCTGAGACATGCTCTGCTTTCCAAATGAAGCAGCTATATTTTTTGGAATCCTGTTCCATTTCATTAGCCAAATCCTCCCCCTGCCTTTCTGTCCCTGATGTCTGAAGTGTCAAGCATGAAAGCAAAGGGAAGTCAATCAGATGTGCAGAGGCCTATTGGAGATAATTGCTAGGTTGTCTCCAAGAGACTTTTCCCTCCTCGGCTGGGTCAGCTGGGGAGGGGAACATCATAAAAGTGGTGTCACCGACTTCTCTGTGATCTTCTCTTCATCCTGAGCAGAAATGGGCTGAGAAACAGCATCTGAAGAAGCCATGGAAAAGAACAGCTGGTCTTGAGGGAGTTGGGCAGATGGGCCCATTGCCTGCCAGAGAGCAGGGGAGGGCTGTGCAGGCACTGTGGACAGCTGTGAACGTGCTCTGGAGGCTCTATGAGGAAGATACGGAGAAGTCAAAAGTCAGGCTTTTGGCAGTGGAGCATAGTGGGAGAATGAGCAGCAATGGACATCACCTGGAACAAAAGAGGTTCAGACTGGTTATATATATCCCCCTTACATGGCACAGGTTCTTCCTGTGAGGACAGTCAAGCGGTGGGATGGGTGCCCAGAAGGGCTGAGGACAGCTGAGCAGTGGGACAGGTGCCCAGAAGGGCTGTGCAGTCTCTGTCCTTTGAGGATTTTAAGATCTGAGTGGACAAAGCCCTCAACAACTTGGTCTGACCTCAGAGTCGATCCTGCTTTGGGCAGGAGACTGGACTTGGAGACATCCTGAGCATCCTTCCAACCTGAATTATCCTATCACCTCGGGAACACATCCTTCTCAGTGCCTGTAGAGACAAAGAGGAGGTAGGGAGACTGCGGCTGTACACCACAGAAATGTCTTGGTGTGGAAAAGGGAGTTTCTCCATCATTGGAGGTTTCTAGGAACAGACTGGATGCATGCGGATTGGGACTGGTGTGGGCTGAGCGAATGTGACTTTGCGTGTCTTCACGTGTCAGCCTGGGGCTCTGAGGTCCAGACATCCCAGCACTGAGCTGGCCCTTCCTGAGGATGAGGGCTGCCCCTCTGCCTTTCACCTCCACCACTCTGGAGCTGGAGGGTATCCTGCCTTTCTCACACACACCCCCCCGAGCCCCCCGCCAGGTCCGCTGCCACCCTCACATGTTCTTCCTCCTCCAAACCAGCACCAGCACTGCTTTGAACCACACACCCAAGGCTTTGTCGGAATCGCCACATCCCTTTCTAGAAATTACTCTGGGTTCTTTCTAGAAAATTCCCTAATTTCTTTCCAGGAATTTCCCCATTGCTTTTCAGGAATGTTCCAGGACATTTCCCAGAAATTCCCCGTGTTGATTTCTAGGAATTTTGTAGGATGCTTTCTAGGAATTTCCGCTTGCTTTCTCTGTCCTGTGGTGCTTCCCAGGAACACGTTGCATGTTTTCTCAGAATTTTCCAGAGTTCTTTGTAGGAAACTCCATGTTGCTTGCTGGGAATTTGCCTCTATCCTTCTCGGATTTTCTCCAGGTGCTTTCCATGAATTTCATGTGTTGTTTTCTAGAAAATCCCCTGATGTTTTCTAGGCATTTCCCCGCTGTGGTTGCTTTCCAGGAATCTCCCTGCTGCTTTCTAGGAATGTCTTAGGATGACTTCTAGGGATCTTCTTTTCCCTTTCCTGCAATTTCTCCTTGCTTTTTTTTTTAATTTTCTCAAGTTGCTTCCCAGGAATTTCTTGGGTTAGAATATCTAGGTGTGATTTCTAGGAATTCTCATCTAACTTTCCAGGACTTTCCTAGGAATTTCCACATTGCTTGCTAGAAATCTCCCCTTTTTCTTCCAGGAATGTCTCACATTGCTTCCAAGCCATTTCTCATGTTGCTTTCTAGGACTGTCCTAGAGTGCTTACCAGGAACTTTACAGATGTTTTCTCAGAATTTTCTAGGGTTCCTTGTAGGGAGAATACTTTGCTTTCTAGGAAATTCTTTGCTTTCTAAAAATTTTGTGTCACTTTCCAGGATTTTGCCAGGATGCTTTCCAGGAATCCTAGAACCCCCTTTCTGGTCTTTTACTAGACCCCCTCTGCCTTCATGCAAGTCTTTTTGAGGCTGTTTTCCCAATACTGGCATGGGGAAGCGCCTGAGGTGGCTCTGTGGAAGCATCTTTCCTTTTTTTTTCCTCTACTGACTTCTGTGCTGAAGCACGCTTGTTACAGCAGCCCTGGGGACTATGTCTGTGCTGTGTTCTTGACATCACTTGTCTTTGTGGAGACCTCAGAGATGCAGGCTGCTTTCTGCCACTGCTGGCTTTGAGCCTCTGTCTAACTCCCATCCTAAGTGAACACCGGTTTGCTGCTTGCTTGGGGACCCGACCATGCCCGGAGCCACTTGCAATAACTCAAGTGTCAAAGTATCATTTATTGAAACACCGCTTAGGCCTCCAAGCTGATGCTGTGAGGAGCAGCAATGTCCTCTGCTCTGTCTTAGCAATAAAAACAGTGCTGAGGAGGTTTCTCTTCTGCCACACGAAGCAGAGGTGGTTGCTTATCACTCCAGTCGTGTCCAAGCTGCCCAGGCAAGGTGATCATAAAGCATGCTGAAGAAGGCACCTGGATCAGCAGTGCTAATGATGTGGAAACCACCAGTTCCTGTGCAACACTGTCCCATTAATCTCCTAAGGAAGTAATGGGGTTTGCCTGTAATGCCTGGAGATGAAAGATGTGCTGGAGATTTTAAGCCATTAGTAAAATCCTGGTGCTATGAAAGGCAATAGCAAAAGCCAGTGAGGGATCCAGAGTTGGTCCTATAGTTTCAAACCTTTGATGTGATGGTGATTTAGCAAGTGACCTCGGGTGCAGCGTTGGTTTCCCACCAGCTTTGGGCCATGACTAAACTGGCGAGGGCAGCCATGCCCTTCTCCGTCCTCATCGCTGTGTCAGAAGTGCAGCAGGTCTATTGAAGCTGAAACTTTCTGTGGGCAAAGAAAGAACAGCTTTGACAAATGTCTCAGTTAAAAAAGAGCCCTCAAATTCTTGAAAAGTCCCATTTTGACAACCCAGGTTTTTAGTTTCCTAATTTGAAACACCCTTGTTCTGCAATTTAAGCTGATTATTAACAGCATGTTCAGAAGCTACTGAAACAAAACATTTTAATTGGCCCAAACCACGTGGTTTTCTTTTAGGTTTGTTTCATTTTTAGCTCACAGAAGCTTGAGACTTCGGTCTTTCATCTTCAGCTGGAACAGGAGGGGGAAAAAAAGAAATCTCCAGAAGCTTTATGAAGTAAACCCCTTCCCCACACTACTCGTACTTGCACTAGTACTTGGAAGAAAGGCTCACGTGTTTATGTCTTTGCCTGTTGGTGGGCTCACTAAACCTCCCTCTCCTCCAGATAAGTAAAAATTGCAGCTCTCAGCTGGGCGTCATCTTGCAAGCAAATACGCTCAGCTGTGAGCTGGGGGGGCTGAGGCACAGGCACACACCTTTCAGCTGCCCTTGGTGGTAGGTGACATCTCCCAGCACAGAGGACAGGTAGGTGGGGCAGTAGCGTTTTTCCCTGAAAGGTTTCTAACCTGGATTTCTAAGGTTGTTGGTGTTTCCTCTGTGGGAAAAAAAGAGATGAAAGACTGTATTACCTCTTCTCCGTGAAGGTGCATGTCTAGGCTCTCTGTGATGCTCATGCATGAGACAGTGCTGAGTGTCAGAGCCCTTCAGCAGCGCTCCCCATGAAGCAGGACCAGATGATCTTTCGTTGCAGTCACCCAAGTGTGTGCAGTCCAGCTCTCGAGGTTGGTACAGCAGATGTAAATACACAGCTCATTTGAATGCTCAGCCTTCCCTGATGAAGGAAAGTGCTCAGGCATGTTAAGGGGCAGCTATTTGTTTTCCTCAGCCCCCATTGAGCTTTCCAATTAGCTAGAGAGCGTGTGATGGAAGGAAGCAATCACACAAGCTCTGTGCTGTCCTGCACTCATCTGCTGTGGAATGATATGAGAAGCAGCTCTTTCCAGGGAGGGAAACTGCTTAGTACTCCAGAGAGAAAGCGCATCAGCCCCAGCATCTTGGTAGACACTTGACTAATGAAAGTCTAGTCTGTAGAGCAGGGCCTGGTGCAGAAGATGCCTGTGCTGGAGTGTCAGGTGAGCTGGGTAACTGCAGCAGGGGTTTTCTGGTTCATTGATCAGCTGTCCTTAGTGCACTGCGATATTCCCTGGGGAAAATCAGGTGAGACCATGCCCTGAGCTGGTGGAATTCCACATAGCATTCACAGAGGGGATTCAAACAGGACTTTGACTCAATATTGGGCACAATGGGTGGTGTAGCAGGTTTGTCAACGTGCCAGATTTCTGCTAAGGTCATCCAGAATCTACCTAACATAATTTGGCATTTCGTAACTCTTAAAATTCTCTCCTCTGGTTCTCTTAATGGTGTGTAAAACGACAGACATTAGAAGGAGGAAATAAACAAAAAAAGCAACTTTACCATGTTTAATAAATATTATACAGCAGGCTTCATGGCAGAGGGAGGCGCTCGTTTCCCAACTGCCTGGCTTAATGTTCTGCCCCTGTAGCACTTTTTGTTTTTTACGTAGTGCCTCTCCTCTTCCAGGTCTGCTCAGAAAACTGGCACTTGCAGGGGGATGTGCAGCCAGCTGTGGGGGCAGTGGTGGACACACAAGCCTGCAGCTTGTGAGCTAGGAGCTTGCAGGCAGGGACCTGGGAGCAGGACCTCTACTACAGTAGAAACGAGTGGTCCTCATGAGTCTGGTTCTTCACCTGAGACCAAACTGCCCTGGTCCTAGGAGACCTGAGTCCTGCTCTGAGCCAGAGGGATTTCCCCTAAAATAAGAGATTTGTATTTCATCAGTTGCCTTCAGACAGTTTCTTTCAAACTTTTGGGATCCCTCTATATGTGGACAACTCGTGGCTCCATGTCATGTTTTCAAGCCCTCGGTGTCCCCAGAGGGAAGTTTCCAAACCAAATTATAGACTCCAGCAATGCCCGCGCCAGTGTGAACATGCTTTTCAGTATCTTCATGCTCAAGGTAGTTTTGCAGCCAAGCCAAGGGACAGAGGTGACAGTGCTTAGCAGAAGCTTGACATCAGTTTAAGTAATGGGATTACCTGGGGATGAAGAGGGAGAGGGAAGATGGATGGGAAAGGTGAATGTCAGGGCAGGAATGAAGGGGGAGAGTGAGGGATGTGTGTTGTCCAAGGGGAAACCTGTCCACAGGGACTAGCTACACCTCGAGACGGTACCAGTCCTGCTCTCACCCGACTTCCCAGTGCTCTGTGGGTCCATCAGCCCGGACTCCCTCCCTGTGAAATGAGCTGCTGGCAGGGAAATGCTTTGCAACAGGGCCAGAGAAGTATGTGATGCTCTGAGTTTGTTCCCCAGAGGCTGAGAGATACAGGCAAGGTGTTAGAAGGACACAGTCCTATGGTCCTTTTTCCTCTCTGCCACTGACAGCTCCTCTGACCTCTGGAAACTCACTTGCCCTGTTCTGTGCCTCTCTTTCCCTGGTCTGAAAAACAGAGCTGATTATTCCACTTCTCTCTGTTTTCCTGGCTGGTTTCTACCAGTTTTCGAGATGGCCTCTTTGGTAGGGGAAATAAAGACCTTCTTTATAGTGTATGACGGCAGCAAGGCAAAGTTTATCTGACTAAGGAGGCCAGGAGAAGGATGACAGGCAGGCAGCTAAGTAGAAGCAAGTCAAAAGTTTCAAGCTGTGAGTGACCCTGGAATTTTTTCCCCCCCCTGTTCCTTAATCCCAGCTATTTATTCTTCAGATGATTATTTCCAGAAATCACAGTCATTTGAAAAGGAACAAAATATTTTCATCAGACTGAGAAATTCTCCTGAGGGAAGAGAACAACCAACAGCACAGAAAATAGTGAAACCAGCTCATCAGGTTCAAGCAGGTTGAGAGGAACAGGGAATGACGTGGCACAGAGCGAGTTCAGAGGACTTGCTGCTGTCCTTCATGCCTGGATGCCCAGCTCACATTTAACTTTAAAACCTTCTGCTGCTGCCCACTAATAGCATTGCTCCCACGGCTTGTGTGAGGTCCAGTGCTCTGAGGATGAGAAGATCTTTATATCCAGGATGATGTTAAATGATTACTTTCTTTAAAGTGATGAATGAGGGTGAGCTCCTTTCCATTTTGACTTGGTTGACAGCAGACAGATGGTGAGTGAAAAGCAACTGGTTGTTGACTGTTGTGGAAGTGTTTAGCTCAGTTGCTTGGGAAGCTTCAGCTGCAGAGCTGATTTCTGCCTTCGTTTACACACAAGCAGCCATTTGGGTCATGCAAGTGAGCAGAATTCTGTGACAACCCTAAACAAGCAGGAGTCCAGTGTGGTCAACAGTATGAGCAAGAGAACCACCTTTGTCACTCAAAAATTGATCGCTTTTGATCTGAACTCTGGTGGCACGCTGCAGTGTTGTTACAGAAAGGGTTTTCAAATAAGAAGCTGACTTTCATGTGATTTTTAATATATTTTTGCAAAGGTGGAGGCTCAGGGCAGGCTAGAAATCCATCCTGGCTCCATCCAGCAGCTCCTGTAGCCAGTGTAAATTCCCTTTGAGCTGCCCGTGAGACTGTACCTGCAGGGAGACGAACACTCCAGGTGCAAATATGAGGAAAAGCACAGAGTTACACAGGGCTCAGTTGAAAGTGGGCTGTACATCTTTAGTGGGGAAGCTGACCCACACGTGATCCCAGGAGCCAGGGCATGACAGGCCAAGCCTTGACTGCGTGGAGGTACGCACCCAGCGGAGGAGCCGCTGTGGGCAGGGATTAAGCAGTCAACAATCCTCAAAGGGGATTGAGGTGTTGATGTTCTGACCGTGTCTGGGCTTCACTTTATGCTTACGATGAAGGACAGAGATTATCTCCTGGCAGTTCCAGGGAGGTTTGGCCTGCTTGGTTGGTCTCAGGATGGCTGATCTTTGGGGTGGCGTAAATAAACAAGAAAACCAGCCCCACCACAGAAATGGTTCTTCCATGCCTGACCACTGCTGTGCTGCTGGGACCTTGCCCTTCCAGTGTCTCTTCTAGTTGGAGTGCACAGTCCTGCTGGTAAGAGTCAGCTGTGTGATGCAAATGCAGCAGGTACCCCCCAGCTCTAACACTCATGCAATGGAAAATATCTTTTTTTTACAAGAAAGAAGTTGTAGCAAGGTGGGTGTCAGTCTCTTCTCCAAGACAAGAACCATCAGGACAAGAGGAAATGGCCTCAAGTTGCACCAGGGGAGGTTTAGGTTGGGTATTAGGAAAAACATCTTCACTGAAAGGGCTGCCAAGCACTGGAACAGGCTGCCCAGTGACATGCTGGAGTCACCATCCCTGGAGGCATTTAAAAGGTGTGTAGATGTGGCGCTTAGGGACATGGTTTAGTGGTGAACTTGGCAGTGCCAGGTTAATGGCTGAACCTGATGATCTTAAAGGTCTTTTCCAACCTGAACAATTCTATGATTCTATGATTTGCTCGTGTCACAGGGGCAGTACCTGGCAAGGGGTTGAGGTCAAGAGCCTGCCAGTAATTTCTGGAGAGATGCAAACCACGACAGCACCCTCAGCCATTAGGGGAAGGGAAATGTGCTCGGTGCATGAGCAGATACGGCCACAGAAACAGCACCACCACGAACAGGGCTGCAGGGAAACGGGCACTGGGACATGGCGTCTCGGGGCAGCACGGTGAAGGGAGACGCTAATCACGGCTGCACAGGAGTGGGCTGCCGGCAGACGCCAGGTTACGGCAGAGACAGATGGTGGCAGAGATGTAAATCCGGCTGGACATTAAAGGCGCTGCCATGGCCTGGAGACAATTAATCACTTCGTAGGCGGAAGCGTGGAGCCGGTGGGGCAGTGGCATACAACCCTGGGACCAAGGGAGTGGGAGGGTGTCCAACCCGAGCGGGAGGCAGCCACGTAGGATCGCTGAAATGCTGGACGGGCAGGGCCTTTTCAGCCTCCAGCGCAGCCTCCTGCTCAGAGCAGGGCTGCCAGTGCGGGATCAGGGCAGCCCCGGCCTCCCTCTTGCCCGAGGAATTGAGTGGGAGGCTGCAGTGACTGGAGGCCAAGAGAATGGGAGGCCCAAGGAGCTGGAGGCCAAGGGAGAGGAGCTGAGAGGTAGTGGGAGGCTAGAAAGGTAAAGTGCAGGCCAAGATGTAGTGGGAGGTCAGAAAGGTAATGGAGGCCAAGGGGTAGTAGGAGGCTGAATGTAGTGTTGAGGCCATAAGGAAGCGGGAAAGCAGAAAAAGAAGTCAAAGCCTGAAAGTGAGTGGGAGGCTGAGTGGGAGCTGGAGGCCAGAAAGTAAATGGAGGCTGAGAGGGAATGGGTGATTGAAATGTAGTGGGAGGTCAGAAAAAGAGCAGAGGTGAAGGTAATGGGAGGCCAGAGAAAAAGTGAAGGTCCAGGTAGTTGGAGGCCATAAAAACCAGCGGAGGCCAAGAGGTAGTGGGAGGCTGGGAGGTAAAGGAGAGGAGGACAAGATGTAGTGAGAGATCAGAAAAAAAAGTGGAGGCTGGTAAGTGGTGGGAGGTCAAGAGGCAGTGGGATGTCAGAAAAAGAGTGGAGGCTGAGAGGCAGTGGGAGGCCAGAAGGTAGTGGGAGCCCAGAAAAAAGCGGAGGCCATGGTAGTAGGAGGTCAGAGAAATAAATTCAGGGCTAAGAGGTAGGGGGAGGCTAGAAAAGGAATGGAGGTCGAGGGTTGTGGGAAGCTGAGCAGGAGTGGGAGGCTGAAAGTAGTGGGAGGCCAAATAAAAAGGGAATTATGAAAGGTAGTAGGAGGCAGGGAAAAAAGTAGAAGCTGTGAAGTTTTGGGAGGCCAAGAAATACTGGGAGACCATAAAAGAAATAGAGGACAAAAGACTGTGGGAGGCCAGAAAAGAAATGGAGGCTGAAAGATAGTGGGAGGCTGAGAAGTGGTGGAAGGTATAAGGTAGTGCAAGTCCAAGAGAGCTGAAGCCCATGGAGTTGGAGGCCAAGGGTCTGGGAGGCCTATGAAAATGGAAAGTCCAGTGAAATGGGAGGCTATCATGAGTGGAGGCCCATGGAGTGGGAGGCCCAGGAAATTTGGAGGCCATGAGACTGGGAATCTCAGTGAGTGGGAAGTCCAGTGCTTGAGGCTCAGGAAATGGGAGGCTAAGAAAGCGGGAGGTTCAGCTAGTGAGAGGTGCAGGGTGGTTCTCTTACCACCAAATACAAGTATGGATGGAAAATGAATGTGAAAAGGGATGGTAATTTGGTTCCAATAAGCCTGTTTGCAGTCTCAAAAGTAGTTTTTCACTTTCATCCCACTGCTCCCAAGGAAGACTTTGGATCTGCAGGATGTTTTGGTTATTTTTCTTTATTTTCTGGTTTTTTTCTTTGAAAAAGTTTTGTGGCTTTTTTCCTTCCCTGTGTTTCAAACATTCTCTAAAAAAGTGCGTTTGGGGAATACAGTCTTGGGGTGCTTCCAAACCCCCATTTGTTCCCTGCACCATGAAACCAAGGCAGAAGAGGTCCCTTCTGCAGGAGGGGTTGGTCTGTCCCTGCTTCCTGCAGCGATGTGGTGCTGGGGTGTTGGACCAGTGTGAGTACTGCTCAGCAGCCCCGCTGTCCCTGCAGCAAGCTGTGGGCCAGTAGAGGCTGAAATGTGCATCACTAGGAAGGGCAGATGGGGGTACAACCTTGTACTGTTACTCTTCCATGCGCCATTTCCTCTTTTTTTCTTTGGTGTCTCAAAGGTCAAGCAATTAAGCTGCATGGGGGCAGAATTCCCCTGTTAGTACTCATGTTCCTAATTAGTTTTCTAAATACATAACAAGAAGCCACAGCAATAGTATAGATTCAGTTGACCTTTCAAGTTGTAGAGCATACTTATTAAATGTCAAGCTGCCAGAAAAAACATGCAGAACTTGGTTTTTCCTGAGTCTGTTATATGGGTTTTCTGAGGGATGGTGATGAAGGACAGCCAGGAATGTAGAGGGGCTTGGATGAAGCATAATCAGGAATCGTCTCCCAGTGAAATCTAGTTTGGAGGGATCGTTAAGCAAAGAACTGGCAGGTGACATGACTTTTGCATTGTTCCTTGTGGGCATTATGAAGACGGTGAGGCACTTGACAATAACAGGGATGGTTTCACATGGCTTTTGATCTAGTTGTGGGGACCTTCTGCTGAGATGTCTGGGTATAATCTCAACCCAAGATCAACCCCTTCTGTGTGATACTGGTTTTGTATGGACGGTTTCTGGAGATGCAGGTAACAGACCAGCAGAAACCCTACAGAGGTCAGGTAGTGAATTTCCATAACCGAGAAGCTTTTGAAGATCTTCTCTTAAGGGCCACCCCATCATGGTGCTGAGAGCTTTGATCCAGCTCTGGGAAAGCAAATAAATCCCCAAGTGCTATAGACTCATCTTGGGTGACCTTAAGCAGCTGAACCGAAGTCCATCACCGATCCGGTAACAACCACACAGCTGTCTGTGCAGGCTGTTGTCACGCTCTGGGTGCTGTGAGCCAGAGTCCTTGGGTTGGTGGGCACGTAAAATTGGTGTGAAGTCTCCTTGTCCCACGTCACAATGCCACAGCTCTGTGGCACTAGGACACTGGCAAACATGCATGCCCTGCTGCTGGGAACGACCCAGGTCCACCCACAACAGCTTGTGTGTATGAAGTTCTCTGTGACAGAAATAAGTTGCTGGGGGGCAGAGATGTCTCCAGCAGGGATGGCAGGCCACCAAAGACTAAAACTCCCAAAATTAGTTCTTTAAGGCAAAAAGTATAGTGCCTTAATCACTATAACACAGTGCATGTCCAAGGAACCGTCCTGGAGTCCCAGCATTTGATGTTACATTTTTTTAGCTGCATATAATATCTACCTTATATAATGGGGGGAATGGTGTTTCCTGGAAGTGGGACACTGAGTTAGTGACTATGCAGGGAGAAGACCCCAGTCTGACAGTAAGGCAGATCTGTCCCAGTTGAGGCCCCAGTCCAGGGACTGGGTCTTGTCCCCTGAAGTCCAGACCTCTGTGGATGAGTGATGCCAGACAAAGGCAGCAGTTAGCAGAGAAATCCAGCAGAGTCCTGAATGGGCGCATCAACACAACCAGAGCCACAAGCCTGTACCATCACGTGTGGTACCGAGAGATGTGGAGAAAACACAGCCATGGGCCGGCAGGAGCCCAGCCACGGCTCAGGCTAAGCAGTGCTTTGGTGCTTCAGGGCAGGAAGAAGGGACGACCATCCACGGTGAGAAAGGCCAGCAGGTCAACCGCACTCAGCCAGAGTCTGTCCTCAAAGCCATAATGCAGCTTAGTGATGTGATCCCAAAATAGTCTACTTGTCCAGCAAGAAACCCTCTCTAATTCAGCCTGCGTGTTTAAAGAGACTCTCATTTCCCTCAGCCTGGCTTCCCTGGCTTCATGACCAAATAATCAGCTGTCAAGCGGCTTACGCAGTGACGGCCCGGAGGAGGGAGCACAGAGCAATGAGGAATCATCGCTCCAGGTGTTTTTTTAATATCCAAGAAGCAGTGGCAGACAGGAGAGTGACGGGAAAGTGTGGACTCTGGCCACAGATCCACCAGGAGCTGGCTGCCTGTCCTGCAGGCAGAGGTGGGCTTTTCAGCACACAATTCATCAGGAGAGTAACCTGCAATATGAAAGGGGAGAGGAACACCAGAGGGTGAAGACCTGGCCAAAAGGCATAGGGGACAGCAGTGTCCCCACAGTCAACTGGGGCTTAAAAAGGCCATTTGATCTGGGGTAAGAAGGGATTGGCAGGAGCTGGGCTTGATGGTTCCCAGATCACCACAAATTTTAGCCAGGTTAGTCTAAGGAGGGTGAGGATGGACACTTGGGCAGTGCTCGTGGGCTGCAGTGCACAGCCTCCCCGACCTGTTTGGTGACATCCCTGGTGACAGGGGCTAGCAGGAGGGCATTTTTGCAGTCTGTGAAGATCTGCTCATGTATGTTCAGATTTCTTGTTAGTGGGACCCTCTTTTCACAGCCAGCAAAAGGGCTGGGATTAGTTTTGTCACATGAGGGCTTAGCAGTACTTTTGTTATCTTCCTGTGGTCCTTTGGGAGCTTTGCTCCAGTCTGCAGGTCTGGATGGCTTTGAGGATCTTGCATCCCGGGCTCCAGTTCTGACCTTTCATCGCAGTGCAACCTACTGTTCCTGGGGGCTGTACTTGCTGCCCTTGTCTGTAACCTCAGGAGTGAGATGTAAGGCAAGGTGACTGTGAAGGCAAAGTTCCCTAGACATTTCATTTCCTAGACAGATACTTTGTTGGTTGCTTGTACCACGCTCCAACTCCTCAGATATGCAGTGTGTTTTGCCTGTGCAGGCTGTGCAAAGTATGGCCCACTGGAAGCAGCTGAGCATTGGCTTTTAATGCAGCTGAGAGGCGGTATTGCCCTGAATCCCCAAATCCAGTGTTTTATTTCAAACAGTGGCTAAACTGTGAAAAATCTCCAGTTATTTATTGCCATGGCCTCCCATGGGATGAATTTGCCTGCTGCCAACATGACCACCCTACTGATGAATTCTTCCCGAAACACCCCCACCAACACCCCACCTTTTTTTTTTTCTTAATGAACACCTTTGTTTCTGCCATGACCCTTTCCCTTCCCAACCATCCAGGGAAAGATGCTCGCATTTCAGGGCTGAGTATCTTAGAAAACAATTCTCTTATTTCATTATCCTACTCAGCACCTCTAAGAAGGTATGATAAGAGTTGAATTCTTCCCTCCCTTTTATTGCTGGTTGGCAATAAGCTGTTAACAGAAAAAGATCTGGAAACACCCCTTGCTACTTTAGATTTGTTTTCACTTGTCTCTGGGCCTGATTGATCATTGTGCTTCCCCTGGGGCTGTCAGTGGACCTGTCATCAGCACCCTGCTCTGCTCCCCCTGTTCAGGTGCTGGGGCATCCTGCCCTGCTCTTAGTGCTCTCTGACACCCAGCCCGTTTTTGTTTCCAACTGAACTGTGGTTGGCAAATGCACAAATATAAATGTTAGCGTGAGTATTTACCGAAGAGATTAAGTGTCCTTCTACCTCTTCTTTCTTTAGCTGCTTTTATCCCATTACCTGATATGGCTCTAGCTAAGCCCCTTTTGCCAGTTAAATGGGTGCTGCCCTGCCCCTCCCCTCCCCAGGGAGCAGGAGCTGGACTTTGACCTCCAAAGCTGGTTATTCTCCTTCAAGAGCTGAAAGAACAAGTAGGTTTTTATCTTCTTCATGAGTCAGAGGGCCAGTCCGATGGATCATTGTGTCCCTGCTCTGATGGGAGTGGGTGCGTGCCTGGGCTTGCAGCATGGTGAAGTGTCCCGGAGCTGCGGAGGTCTTGACTCCCAACCCTCCTGTTCGCTCCACCGAGCCTTAGGCTGGGACCAGGGATGGCAGCTGCGTCTTGTTCATTCACACGTGCCTTCCCCCAAGGCTGTGGAGCTCTACCCTGGCTCAAAGTGCTGTGTGACCCCTAAGGCAGGGGACAGAGGTTGTGGGCTGACCTCTACAGCTTTTGCACAAATAGTCTCTGCCGGCAGCCTCGTTGCTGCTTCCTCTGTCCCAGAACTTGGTATGCTCAGAGAAGGTGGTGCCATGCCGTGTTTGAGGAGAGAGATCATTGAAACACAGATCCTCCTACCTAGAGAAATCACTGTGTTCCCACCCCTCAGTGCTCTCCAGTGCAGCTGTAGTCAGGGCCTCTTGATGCTCGCAGACCTTTGGATTGAGTCTCCAGTTTTTCATGATCCCAGACACCCCCTAATACCTCCATATGCCAAACATAAAAATGTAGGTTTTCTTAACTAAAACTTCCCAAACCGTCCCCTGTGTGAAATGCAAACTGAGCTGGCTGCAGCCAAGAGGTTCTCCTGGTGCATTGGTATCAGTATAAGAGGTTTTTCCATCTGTGTCCCGCTGATGCCATTTCTGGAGGTTTCTGTGCTCTTCAGGCAGTGAGTGCCACAGCCCTTGCCTCCTCTGCTGTACTGTTAACTCATTTTGCTATGAAAATGACACATGGAGGAGGGTGGGGATATTGCCTACCTGTCCTTCAGCAGCAGTATTGAAAAATATTCTTATACAACAGGATCGTGTTGTATAAGACATGACCCGGCTGGTCCTGCCTGCAGATGGGTGGTTCTAGGGAAGGCTACAAGCACCTCATCCTCTCCAGGCCCTTGGCATTGATTTCTCCTCTGGGCAAGTTGTGTTTTTCCAAATGCAGGACTTGGGAAATCAGAATGCCTTGTTCCGACAGTTCGGGGACTGGATGGGTCCTGGCTCAGAAAGGAAGTTTTCCTGAATTTTGATGTTACTGTGCTGTAAGTACCAAACAGCTCCAGCACTGCTTTTGTGAGACAGCCAGATAGATGTCGGTAGGAATAAAGGAGTGGAAAGGTGGATGGTAGGAATGAAGGGGTGGATGCACGAGTAGAAAGATGTATGTGGCATACACAGACCAAGGCCTTTCAATCAGTAATGGGGGTTTCTTGTTCCACTTAAGGGCTGTTTTCTGGGACTTACTCCTGAGGTAACAGGGGTGACAGCTCCTGCCTGACTCCAGCAGGATTTGTTCAGTTATCGTTAGTGTAGCTCTGTAATTCTCTGTGTACCTCTGAATGTTGCTGCCTGTGACAGGATCCGGCCGAGGGGAGGGTGTCCTGACCGCTAGCAGCGCACACATTCCTCCCCAAAGCACCTGCCTTTCTCTCAGGTCTATTTCTGTCCTCCAGTGTCCTTTGATCCTCACTTCCAGGGGATGCTGTGACTCTGTTTTCTGCTGTCCTTTTTTCTTGCGGTTAAATAAGCACTTTACTTTAAAGTGAAAAGACAGGGGTGAGCAGAAAGGTTAAACCAGTGACTCTGGCACCTAGTGAGAAACCCATCCCCTATCCACACTGGGGAGTGTATTGTTTTGACAGTTGGTTTCAGGTTGCTTCTCTTCCTCATTCCCTTTGGGGACCTGGCAATATTATTAGATGTTGGTTTGCAGATTTATTTTGCATGGCTTCCCTCTGGTGCCTGTCTCATCAGGTTCTTCGTAGCTCCCAGCTGCAGCATGACAGGAGGGACTGTGCACTGTGCTGTGCAACACGACAGTTGGTGAGCTCTGAGTCACCAGCTCCAGGCCCTTTCTGCTGTTGAGTGACTAATGGGGGGAGACAGAGGACCTCACCCAAAGCACCAGTCCTACACATGAGCTCAGCTCTAAACACGTGGGAAACTGATCCAAATCCTTTTGAGGAAACCTAGAGGTCTCCTGGAAGATGTATTTGACTTCATACCTGGTATGAACTCTTCTGGTAGCAGAAATGGATGATTTGGGGACACAAGTTCTGCCTCTTTTTTTTTTTTTTTTTTTTTTTTTTTTTTTTTTTTTTTTTTTTTGAGGGGGGATGTCATGACATTTGGCAGGGTTTGTCTGACCCAGCTGTTGGGGAAGGCAAATCCTGTTCACCTGGGAAATAGTCCTGGGGAGAGGGGCAAGAGACAACACAAGAGATACTGGGGTGTTCATCTTCGGGTCAGCTGGTGGTGTGTTGGTTTCTGTGCATCGTGGGGTTGAATTCATTCTAAAGGCATCTTCCTGGAGCTGACTTGGAGATGCTTGTGCGACATGGCCTTCTGACTGCTACATTTGAGCCCTCTTGCCTGCCACTGGTGGGGTGACCAGGTTGCCTACCTGGGGGGAGAGTCCCTGAGGAACCAGCTGCCAGCCTCACCCTGCCTATTCATAAGGGCAAGGAATTGTCACCTCCGCCCTGTGATTATGCCAAGGTTTCAGCCATCCCAGGTGTAGGCAGTGCTTCTTGGCTCTGAAGTCTTTGTGGTGTGGCTTGTAGGTGTGGGAAGATTCTCTTCCTATAGCTGCCAATCACCAGGTTTTAACAGGGCTGGAGCTTTCATTCCTTGGGTTCTCAGCTGTTCAGGCTACAAAGACCACTGTGAAGGTCAGACTCAGGTGCTCTCTTGTTCCCAGCCTAGCACTTCAGTAGGCAGGTTATGTGAGGACCTGCAGCTTTTTTCAATGCAGACTGTCCCTCCGCTGTCTCTTATTTGCACAGTTGAGTTTATTGCTCACAGGCTTTCTGCTTTGAGACTCCTCTCTGATTTCCTTCTCCACAGCCCCCCACTGGGTGCTTTCCAGTGCCTCCCCAGCTCGCTCTATAATCAGATCAGCTCCCTGCAGGGATCCATGGAGGGACACTCATTCTCGGTGTCTAACTGATTGGGTTTGTTTCAACACAGGCTGATTGTGAAGAGGTTTTCTCAGGGCTGTGTGGTAGCTCTGCCTTTGGAAATGGAAATGCCCTGCTATTTCAGCAGTTAATCATGGTGTTTTGCTGATGAGCCCTGAGGAGCTTTGCACAGAGATTTTTCCTGGGAAGGTTTTCATTCCAGGTGGTGTGGGTTTTTGGGTTTTTTTGCTGGTATGTGTGATTTTTGTATTTTTTCTCCCCCTTCTGTTTGAGGCTGCTTACAGGAGGAAACGAGAAAAGGGGCAAGCATCAACCTGCAGCCAAATGTCTTGGCTTGACTTGTGTGATCAGATTCCTCCTTTCGGAAGATGTGCCCCTGGGGCTGACTTACTATTTTCTTGGTTTGCAGCTTGCATTTTTAAATGACTGCCATCTGGATCAGAGTTGCTCACCTTTTTAATGATTCTGGTGCAGGTTCCTTTGTGGCTCTGTCCTCACTTGTCTGTATCCTGCATTCTGACTCTGCTCCTCTGCATTTTCTGTGACCAGTCACACCTCCATCTGTCCGCTCGCAGACCGCCCAAAAGTATTAAATGGTGACAACAGTGGTGAGGTATGAGCCCAAGCTCTAGCTGGGTAGAAGCTTCCTGGAAGGATGGCTGAGTTCAAGACTCTGTTAGGTGACCAGATCCCACCTCAAGGCTGGAAGTGTCTCTTGATGTTCCCTGTGTAGTGGACCTTCTTCTTGCACAGGAAACTTTTCAGTCTTGTAGAGGGCTGCAGAAATTCAGTCTCTTACTTTTCCCCAAAGGAGGACGTGTTCATTAAACCAGACTGTGCTCCATGCTCAGTCTCCAGCCAGATGTATTCCCCCAATGGGTTTTCCTATTGTTTAAGCCAACGGAGTCCAGGACTTCTCCCAGTGAGCTCAGTCTCCTATCTGCTGTTTCCATGGCAACCTCTTATCCTAAAAGAGCCTGAAATCCCTTTGTAAACACAGCTTGAGGATATGCCCACAAACACACGTGGGAGGGAGGATGGCAGGTGCCCCAGAGCCCAGAGGGGCACCCAGAGGAAGTCAAGAGTCATCTTGTACCACTCTGGCTTTGCAGGCAGATTTGAGAGATTTATTTTTGCCAGCCCAGCTGGTGCTTTAATAACTCTGCTGCTGTTCTGTACTCAAGAGGAGATGGGTCAGAAGACCCGTTGTGCCTGTAAGTGGCTCTGGCTCTGGGCTACAGAGAGACCTTCATAGCCTGGACCTGGTACCTCCATGGCTCAGAGACCTTGGCCTCCTCCTGGCAGCTTGCATCTAAGGAAGGCTTGATCCAGCATCCCTGGGCATCAGGGGAGAGGTTCCCTTGAGTTTAATGGGCATGGCTCACATGTGGTATGAGCAGGGCCCAACCTGCTTTCTCTGCAAGATTGTGAAGCCAAGCACAATATGCCATTGGGATAGAAACAGTTAGTGAACTCAAACATCGTTCCATATTTGTGATGGGCCGTAAATCCATGTTGCTCCCCTGGTTAAATCCAGCATGTATCACAATCCTCTGAATGCAAATTTGCTGCTGCTCTCCTGTTCCCCAGGGTTGCTGAAGTCCTTCCTCTGGCTGAGACACCGCATCGCTGGTGCATGCTGAATGCGCTTGCTAATAGTTATTATTCTTTATTTGCCTGATGATGGCATGCAAAGGCACCCCAGTTGATGGCAATATGAACAGCTCATCAGAAATCAAAGCTGCTTTTTAGGGATACAGGCATTCATCTTGCCTTTAGCCATGTGTACCTGCTACCTACCGAGTCCTTGAATTCCTCAGTGGCTGTGTGGGACTTAACTAGTCAGGGATATTTTTCTACTCACCTGTGGATTTTTTGGCTTGAAATATTCTAGAGGAAATCTCATGGCATTAGACAGCATGTTTTCCTATCTTCTGCCTAGGATAGACAAAAGGGTGGTGTAAAGGCCACACAAACACTCAAAATAAAAACTTTCTGGCCCCCCATCATCACTGAGACCAGTAAGCAATGGATGGATACCCACAATATATTTCTGGAATGGTTTTGTGGAGGCGATAGAGAGCAACTGATTTTCCCCAGCACATAGGCAGTCCAAACCATTTGGAAGCTGAAATCATTGTTTGATGGCAAAGTTTCCAGCACAGGTCAGAAGAACTATTTGTTCTAGATCTGGTATTTCCTGATAGTCAGAGTGAGGACAGCTGAAAATGTCAGGAAAACACATTTATAAAGGGGTCAGATTCTGCTGTCCCCAGGCAGACATGTCACCATGCATGTGGGTAGGCTGATGGGAGTCCTTTCAAAGCCACCTCAGAAGAGGTCCCCAGCCACAACCTCTCCTCAACAGGTCTTTCCTGGAAGTCCTCAAACACTGATTGTGCTTGTCTTCGATGTGCCAATGGCCTTCTGAGGGTGAACTTCTGACTCTGCCCAGCTGTGTTGCGACACTAGTAGTGTGAATGAGGATGAGGTTGAGGATGTGGAAGTTGTGGTTTAACACTTAGTTTCATTGAAAGGAGCAGAGGGGTTGAGTAGCAGAGGAGCAGAGAAACTCTGTGGTGTAGAAACACAAAACAATTGGCATGAAATTACGCTGATTATTCATGTATTAATTGGAAAAAGGAAAAGGTCTGGAGGAGGCTTAGACTGCTAATTTCCCTCCTGAGACAGGCACAGAAATGTCTCTTAGAGCAAAATCCACCCCCTGGGAAGCCTTCCTGCAGCCTTGCGGAAGCAACATTAATAACACAAACCCAGGGAACTTGTCCTGGGGTTAATGTGACTGGTTAGACAGGGTGAGGTAGCAGTGTCTTCTCACACGCTTACGTTCCACCTCCCCTCCCAGGGTTAGGTCTAGGTGGAAACACAGAGCTGCCTTCTTGACACTTGGGCATCAGCCCAGACATGATCACCAGCTGCTCAGGTCTGGAATGGGATTGGGAATCTTCACAGACAGGGGTCTGAGAGCTGATGGGTAGAAGTAAACCAAGAACCATCACCTCTGCAGGTAAAGAGATCATCCTCATGCTAGACTGAAGCATCAGACCCTCCCAGGCAGCCCTCACTGTAGGGAGTCTTGTTTGTAGGAAAATCTCTGCCAGCTGTGAGAGGCTGGAAGGGAAGCAGGGAGGAAAAGACAGGGTTGTTGCTGGGAGACAGGGAATGACAACGCTTAAAGTCACTTCCCTGGTTTTTGGTGTGTTGGGGTTTTTTTTGGTTGTTTTTTGGGGTTTTTTTTCCCTCACAGGCTTGTAACTGTCTGTACCTGTGAAAAATGGACTCTGAACGCCAATACACAGGAGAAAGAGGTGTAAAAATCCTGACCTTGGAGATGCTGGGAGTGTGACTGTTTCAGTGATTTCATTTATTTTGCTGCGTTCCTCTAAGGGTGTGCTGCTGTGTAGGTTAAACCTTGGCCAGAAGTTCAGCTGTTTTAAGCCTTTGGTGTGGGTTGATCTTTAGATCCCACTCCTTCTTTATAGTTGCTTATTGTTGGTTCGAGCAGGGATGTGCTCCACCCCAGAGGTGATGTGGGCGCTTGGGGTTTCTCGCCATAAGGAAGTTGGTCAGACCTCGAGCACTGTTGTTTGTGCACAACACAGAGTAGTCTGATGTGGGTCAGGGATTAAATCGCTGGATATGGTGAGATCGTCCCTTCCTGCCCCCACTGAGGGGACAGGGGAGCCTAAATCATGGCAGTAACAACTGAGATTTTACTAGAGGAGGGGCAGTTATGAAGATGTTAATCTGCCTCACACAGACACGTATCAGGGCAATATTGCTTTCAACAAAAAGCATATAAAGTAGCAAAAACAGTGCCCCTCTACTTACTTAAAACAGATTATTTGCCTTAGTAATGAAGGAAGAAAACATGAGCAAGGACAAATTGCTCTAGACCTGCTGTTTAGCTAAGAGCCTGTCTACATGTATTGCTAAACAGAGTGATCCCATAGTGAGAAGCCTGGTCACAGCTGCGTGGGTATGGGCTGAAGTGGCAGACTAAACCACATGTGAGCTCCAGGTAATGGATAAAGAGATCTCCCAGCTCCTCAGGGTTCTGCAGCGTAGAGGAGCAGGGATTCTTGGCTGAATTGTGCCCGTGGCTTGGACTGGCTTCAGCTTTCATGGGAAACCCTCCCTGTGCTTGCTAGTCTGGCTGCTTGCCTGGGTTAGTGCCGGGCTGCTGGATGGTGGTTTGGGTGTCACGCAGGCAATGAAACATTGGTCTTGCCCTCCTGGGCATGCAGCATCACCTGTGGTTGTGTGTGAAGGCTTACATTCCCTGTTCTTCCCCTGGGCTGTTAAAGGGCATGGGCAGCTCTGACCTCCCCAGAGAAAAGGTAACCTGCTTCCCTGAGCAGCCCATGAGAAAATCAACAGTCCTTGGAGACAATTATTTGGAGAATATGGAGGAATCAGTTAAAAGCCTTTGAGAGCCAGTGCCAAAATAGGTCTGACTGGGAACTGTGGTGTTAGCAGTGGGGCTGAGTTGTGTGGGGTTGGAGGAACCACTCTGAAGGAGGCTGCTTGGCTGTTCAAACCAGGACTGGATCCCTGCAAAGGAGCACTGTGCAGCTGCTGAGTTTGGATTAGGGTGAGCAGTTATCCCTGTTTAGTCAGCCCAGTCTGGAGGTCCTGAAAAAGCCCTTGAGAGTCTCTTTCAGACATGAGATGTGTCAGTACTTCTCTCAAACTGAGGTTTTGGGGAGTGCCTGCTGCCAGCGCTATGGCAAGACAAATGGGGACAAAGGCCCCCGCCTTTGTCAACCCCTGCCTCCCTCAGGTCCTGTAGCTTGGTGCTGGCTTCACCCTGGACCAGAGAACCAGCAAGATATTCTATGAGCAGCAGAGCTTAAAAAACACCCACAAGCTGTTTTCTGGTTTTCCCTGGGGTCTAAAAATGTATGAGGTGGGGCATTGCACGCTCTCCCAGGGTGCTCTCTGGTGTCTAGTAAGGGGCTGAGCTATCTTCACAGCCTGTCTTATCAGGGTCACTGCTACCCTGTCCCAATACCTGTTCCAGTGACACATGCACTAACTGAGTCTTCTGGCAACCCCCACCTTTTGAGTTACGTGGGTTGAAATTAGCTGACCGGTTAAAATGTTATCAAGGTTGGCTGACGCTCAGGCAGTTACATGTGGTGTGCTGTTGCCTTTCTTTAGAAAACCTGGTTAATAACAGTAATAAAGCCAGCAGCTTTGCGGCTCTGGTGATATGTCAGCATGCTGTCATGCTCTGATAGCAAAACACTTCAATCCAAGCAAGCAGAAGGTGATGGGCCTGTGGAGAGACGTATGTTCCTGCTCTTTTATTTTTATTGTTCTTAATAGCAGTGTTTTTAAAAGCCCTCCACTTCCTGATCACAGTTTTAAGTGACAAAAGCTGGTCTCCATACGGCGAGAGGGCAGGAGGAGAGACCCAGAGGAGGCAGGGACAGCCTCTCAGGCAGCCTCTGTTTAAGCTCCATGGCTGTGGGCAGAGCAGGTTGTGTTGTCGAGATGGCAGCGTTCCTGAGAAACCATTTGCCTTCTGTTTAACCTTCCCTGGCTAGTAGTAGCAGCGTGTGCTGAGAAAGCTCTGCCACACTTATCAGCTCATCTTTGTACAAGCTGCCCTGAAGAGGTCTCAGCTCTCAGCAATTAGTGATGCCCCATCTGGACTGATTTACAGGCAGAAGAAGCACCCAGTTTCTTTGCTGTCCTCCCCAGAACCATCATTGATATTTCCCTCCTGAAGCACCAAGATCTTTGTAGCCAGCTTCAGCTCAACTAGCATCACGGACCAGGATGGGGACAGGGTGCATTTAATCTTTCTCTGTTGCCCCCAGCCCCTAACCAAAGCAGGAGTGGGCGGTGCAGCCCCACAGCAGTCTTTTGGAGTGGGATGACTCTAAAACTGTATCTTTTTCTGAGAGCTAACGAATTCCTCCCTGTCAGGGGTGACCAAATGATTTAGCTGAGCCATGGGCTGGTGTCCCTCACTGTAGAGTCACACCAGTTCTGACTGGGACCCAGATCCTGGCCCAGGGGCTGTCAACTAGGTAGGGCAGCAACCTGCTCAGAGATCCTCAGAAGCTGCTAAATCAAGGATCGTTGCAGAGATCAGAAAGAACCTGTAATGTTGGTGCTGAGACTTTTGGTGTGACAACTTCTGCTTCCAAAGCATTAGAGAAAAATGTCACCCTGCAGTAGCAGTAAAGAGTGCACCTGGCCCTGGGCTGGTGACAAATTGCAGATCACTGGTGTTTTGTAATGGGGTAACTTCTGGCTTTTCTCTCCACCTGCAGGAAAAGACATCTCTCTTGCAGATCAAAACAAAATAGATTGAAGTAAGAGTTCAGACAAAATAGATTGAAGTAAGAGTTCAGATGAAGAAAAGCCTGTCCACCCAGGGAACCCTGTAAATTGCTCTGCTGTCTGCCTAGGAGGGCAGGGGATACATACGTATTTGCTCGCCATTTCCAAAGAAAATGCAGTGTGGGGAGGTTTGGAGGCAGCGAGACAGAGCTCAGGAGAGAGCCACCTGCGTGGGTGGAAGCGCTGACAACCAGGAAACCTCCAGTCTAATAGAAAATGCAACCTGATGGATGCATTTAACGGCAAAGAGATCTGGGGTTTCAATGCCTGACAATCAAATGTGCGTGTGCAGATGGATGGGACCTGCTGAGAAGAGGAGAGTCCTGATCCAGCAGCTCCTGCATACACGTGACAGCAGGGCCTGCCTGGGGGTGTAAAGCTAAGCCCGTGCCTAAGTGATGGTTTGAGCAGAACTGACTGTTTTAAGTGGTGGAAATGGTCTGGTCTCCCCCATCGGTGGTTGCTCTCGCCCAGTAAATTCAAGGTATTTCCTTTCAGATGCATTAGTACAGGGGTCCCTGCCCTGCTGCAGTCCGTCCTGCAGCACCGCGCCTGGGCCATGCCTGTCTGAGCCCAGCATGCAGCATCGTCTGTGTGACCTTTCTGACCTTCATGGGCCACAGCCAGGGCATTTGACTCTGTTTTCCCTGCTGGTCAATGCAAAAATGACAGGTCCTTTACTCTGCAAAATGCTTGGAGCAGCGGCAGGAAGAAAGAAACCAGTTTTGGCTGAACTGAGTTCGGGGGAGAGGGAGAAAATGAAAGGCTGCATCCCTGGCAATCTGTGAGCTGGGTTGGTTTCAGTGATCAAAGGTGACATTAGAGTGGTGCTGGGAGAGGAGCCACTTTAAATAAGTGGGTTTCATCTTAATTGCATCTCTCTAAAGCCAGTGTAGCTGTTGTGTGAGGAAACCTTTCTGAGCCAGAGCCTGATTGACAGGATGGAGCAAAGGAGGTAGGAAGGGGAAGGGGGAGAGCACAGTCGCATCCCCTGCCTTCATTGAGGAAGGCTGGAGGAGGCTGAGAGTTGCCTGGACACAGTGGGGTGTGTGTCCCTGGCACTCTGCTGTACTGGGGTCCTGGTTTTAAGACCTCCTTGGGTAGAGCTGTCAGGATGATGGACTCAAAAGGAAGAGCAGTGGCTTCTGCAGGGAGTCCCCAGAGACTGCAGGCAGCCCAGGGGTATTTCTGTCCCATGTCACAGCTGTGAAGGAGGCCAGATGAGACCAGTGGTGACTTCTGCCTGCCCAGGGACTGGCTTTTAGAGATGCCACATCCACAGTGACACAGACAGGAGCTGGAGTCCTCTCTGGCTCCAGCACTGAGGGTCCCTCCTCCCTCTAGCTGAGGGGTCAGGTCTCTCCAAGTGCCCATCCTCAGACATCTTAGAGATTTCCCATGCAGACAGAGGTAGCCTGCCTCATTGCTGGTAGGAGTCCCCACATTGCAACCAGGCTTCGCAGTGCACCAGGCAAATCACCCATGTCACATCCTCTAGTCCCCAACAAACCTGCTGAGGTCTCTGCTCTCCCCAGATTCTGTCCTGCTGCTCGATTTTGACCTGGTAATACACAGGTGCTCTGTGCATGCATGTGCAGAAATATCCCTCTGCTGCCTTCTGAGATATGAAAGGGGGTGGCAGAGCATGGGTTAATTATTTCATGTGAATTAACAGGGGCTGGCAGGATGTGGGGGTGTGAGGATAACGGGGTGGGTGGCACCTAGAGAGCACAATCCTCTGGCTCAGCCTCCTAAGGGGATACAATTTCGTTGTCATAAATACCCTCTCCTGGCTCTCTTCCTTGTAGATAGACTGTTAGACCTGGGGTTGAAACGTTCTGGAGCAGCTTTAACTCCATCACAGACCTGGGACGTCTGGTGGTGGGAGAGGCAAGGTGGTGGCCATGGTGGTCAGCTGCCCAAGGGCTGTTTAAGAAGTTGTTGTGGAGGCAGGTGGGATTGGTTTTGAAGTGGCTGCGGGTGATGTGAGGATGGAGATGGGAAGAGACAGAAGCACACTTGAGGGGTGTGAACCAGGAAAGGGGGGGAGAAAGGGGGGGCTACATGGAGACCTGAAGGGAGGTTTGGACAGGTTATAAAGTATCTGCTTTTTTTTTTTTTTGGGTTTTGCCAGCTGGCAAAACTCTTACTTTCCAACAATATTGGTTTGCAGCAGCTGCACTGTGGCTAAAAGGCTGGATCCAAAGCTGCCATGAAAGCGATGGTGCTCATGCTGCTCTTCTATAATCAGCTGGCTTCCCTGCTGGCTGTTTTTGTACTCAGAGCTGTTGGCTTTGTGGCCATCTACAACTCACTAGAGGTTGGCCTGAGCATCCTCTGTGGAGGCTATGCTGACAGGTAAATGATGTGGCTCTCATAGACCTCTCTCAGCATGCTAAGTTGTGTAGCACCTCTTGCATTGCCTTTAGTCCTTGGTGGTAGTTGGCTATCCCCTGGAAGCCTATCAGGGTCCAAAAATCCCTATCTGAGTGTCAGAGGCACAGTGCTGTAGCGATCAATCCATCGTCTGAAAGAGAGCTCGTATCTGCCGGGATGAGATTTCCTTGCCAGGACTCGGCAGCAGTGCCCTGGACCAGGTGGGGACAGCACAGAGCTGCAGAACTCCAACATCCCCCAGTGACAGAGGTGGCTATACACCATGGGGCTGGTATATGATCAGCTGAAGCCAAGTAACACTAATGAGCAGTTGATTAGTATAATCACAGCTTCACCTGTTCATCAGGGGGAATGGAGCACTTCCTAATCAGCTACAGGATGGGCCTGGGAGAGTGGTCCAAGGTCGAGGAATCTGAGAAATAACAGGCAGGAAGGGGATACTTGTATTTGCATGCATTGGAGACAGCAAGAGTTGCTCCTCTTCCTTGTTTTTGTTTTGGTACCCTGATGGTACTGCTGTAAAGTTACTCCCTGGCCCAGGAACCAAGTGTCTATGAGGACCAGCAGAGAGCACAGCGGGGCTGCAGAAGAGTGGGGACTTTTCACAGGTTTGTGATGATTGTTGGGTTGTTGATGGGGTGTGAATTTTGAGCTTAGAGCCAGAGATGCTCTGCAGATGACCAAAAACATGGTGTTAGTACTTTAGATTTGTTACCAGCCTGGGAGTCTTTGGACAGAGAGCACTTCTGCTTCTCTTTAATACATTTTTGCCCAAGATGTGGCTGTAATCTGAAATGGGAAATGTTTGCCTGCTGCAGGAATGCAGCTGTCCCCGGGGAGCAGCGCCACGTTTCACATTGCTGAGAAGTGCTCAAAAATTGCCTTAAGATTCAAGCCACGGCATAGGCTGTGCAGTCTCCCTGTTCCTCAGTTTCCCCACTGGGTTTGATTGCTCCTAGAAGCTGCTCAGAACTGGCCCTTCAGTTGAAACCACCGGACCTCCCATCCCTGGTACCTGCTGTCCCGGGGGCCCCTAAACTGTGGTCTGCCCAGGCTCAGCTGGGAGGGAAGGGCTGAGTCTCCCCTAGGAGCAGCTTCTGATGCCTTCACCTTCTGAGCTATCGGCTTTGACCTCTGCTTTTCACCGCCTTTGACTTCCAAGCCTACTTCTCCTCTGCTAGCCTGCTCCCCAGTCCTCCAGCATGCACCCTGCCAGCCTGGCTCTGCCCGATGGAGGAGGATAGGGACAGTTGCATAAGCCACATGCTGTCCTCCAGCCTGCTCCCACATTGGCATTCATGCTGCACAGCCCCTATTATTGGGCTTGCAAATGACACTAATTTCCCTTCCCAAGCCCTCCCTATAATTTAGCAGCAATGTCCTGTACTCAGATATTATTAGCTGTGTCTTACGTGAATGGTTGCCCTCCTTCTGTTGGCGGGGGGAGATAACAAATTTGATAGGGACAGCAGACCCGGACCAAGCGCCTCTGTCTTTTATTTTTTAATTGACCCCTCTGGCTGGGGTTGAATGGCATTAAGCCATTCTGCTTAATGCCAGTCTCATTCCTCCTTAGCTGTGCCCATCAGCTCAGAGGGGATCCCCAGACCTGTGCACTACAGGAGCAGTGTGTCTTAGGAAGCAACCCATGAAGGCAATGGGCATGAGGCTTTCTAGCCTCCAGGTAGCTGCGATCTATTTCAAGACCCATCACTCCTTGAGTGGCTCAGAGCCACCCGTCTCTTTTGTTACACTCCATTCCTTTAAGGTTTTATTGTGCTGGGCTGAATACAAGGTGACCTTGAACCTAAGACATACCACACATACATGTGCACGTGTTTCGTCAAGAGCAGAGAGAAAAATGAACTGTGAAACGATAAGCTTCAAATACAGTGGCCTGTTCCAACCCATGGCTGGCTGTGCTGTGAGCAGCTCTGCCCACGCTGTGCTGCCTTCCTGTTGCTTTCTGCCTCACCTTCCAGCCAGCTCACCATTTCTAGCCCAGTACAGGATATTATATGGGGAATTTCTGGTCCCACAGCCAGCTAATAAGACTTGGATTGGCCTCCAGTTCTTCCTGCTCCTCCATCATAGATCAAACGTACAGTGTCCCCACTTTCCAAGTGATGCTTTGTCCTTGTCCCAGCAGGCAATAAGGTGGCCATGAGAGGTTTCCACCCCAGCAGAGTGGTCGCTAGGATGGCTCTCTAGTCTACATCAAGGAAAATAACCCCCAGCCAGCAGGCAGGAGGCAGCAAGATTCTCTTTGGTAGGTACAGGATACTCTGGTGACAGAGTATCCATCTACTCCTGACCACACTTGGAGGTGGTTTTGCACTCGATGCCATTACTGGTTTTCTGGAGTTTCCTGCCTTAGCAAGTTTGCTGGCCACAGGCAGACTCTGCTGCTGGGTATGGACAAGGGCAAGACTCTAACCCTGGGGACTCAGAGAAGGAGCAGCCCAGGAGCAGATGAGGGTAAGAGGGCAGCCAGGAGAGAGAGCGAAACAGTGAGGTGCTGGGCAGGATCTCTTGGTTAAGAATTAGAGAACACTGCTGGAAACTCAGCTGCTGCTCCCTGGACACTGAAGAAGAGACTATTTTCCTTCCACATACTCACCAGGTGTCTTGTACTGGAGATGGATGAGGAATGATGCTCCAGCTTTGTTAATTCTCTGCATACTTGTACTCAGCACTGCCATGAGTTTGTGAAAAGGATTTGCATCTGGCTAAGTAAACATATTAGGCATTCAGTCTATAGAGGAAGACTTAGAAGATCATCTTCTGTTGACCCCTCTCTTCCTGATTCCCAGCCTTCCCTCGAGCAGATGCTCAGCCCCACAGCAGGGATCACAGATGCTGGCTTTTTCTCAGCTCATTTTCAGCAAGAATGTAATATTCCTCACGGTAATTAAAGATAAAATCCAGGGCTCTGCTACAGGCCATCTCTGCTGGTGACCCAGGAACTTAATCTGAAGCTTAGAAAAGATTTTGCTAGTTTTAAACCAGGAGGGGCCATTGGGCCAGACTCAGTAACAAGGGGAAGGAGAAACCCCCAGGCAGAGTCGGACCAGCTTGTGCTGTCATTTCTTCTGGCTTTGATTCACTTCTCCTGAGAAGACACCCAGCTGGGCCCTGCTTGTTCTCCATGTCACCTGAGGTTGCTCCACCAGCTGGCTTCAAAGCTTCAGAGCTGGCAGAGATCTCTTTGAAATATCCTGTGTTCACCTGAGACTGCAAAAAATAGAAGGAGGTGGAAGAAGAAAGCAAGGAGAACAAAACCTCTGTGGGCTTTTGTAATGTGTGATGGACGTGCCCCCTGCCAGCTGTGTGCTGGATCAGCCGTACAAGCCGTGGGGGCTTTGGGAAGATCCATGCAACTCACCTGCTGTTGAAAGGATTCAGGCTGGGTGGAGAGGAAAGCACAAAGCACCTGTGTCACCAGAGCCTGTGCAGGTCCTTGGAGGCTCCTAGCACTTGGCTGATAGGAGGGGACAGGGCTCAGCTCCCACACAGCAGAAAGGAGGGGGGTCCAGCCACAGGGAGAGGGAGAGAGCTTTCTCCAGCTAGCTCTGAAAATCGGTTTCTTCCATCCCTACATTGGGGAGCTCCGCTGTAGTCTCCATAGCTATTCCTCCCAGGGGTTAATTCACAGCTTGATTAAGACCTCCCCTTCCAGGCTCTGGTCTTTGACATGATGGCAACATGACTCATTCTGCCTGGTCCAAATGAAATAAACCAACCAAATGAATTCAGAGGGCTCAAAAAAGAAACCAGGGCCGTGACAGAGGATGAAGACTTACTCCTTGGACGTGAAGGAAATACCCAGGGTATATTCTCCAAGGCCTTTCCCTTCTCTTGCCTTCACCCTTAGAAAAGCACCGAGCTCAGCAGAATTTCTCAGCAATATTCTTAACCTTGCAGATGTCAAGGTGCTGATGTTTGCTGAACAAACCCAGAAGAAGCTGCACCAAGTGTCAGAACCTTTCAGTGGCTGTGATGGTATCTTAATTGTGATGCCACATGGGTGTCTTAGCCAGGAGCAGCTGGTTGTGAAGCCACCCCTCTCTCTGGTTCAGCCTTCTGCCATCCAGAGCTGGTCTTCAGCAGAGATAGGGGTTGGGGATGTGAGGAGGAGGATGAAGCCCTCATCCCTCTCCTGGTATGTGAGGAGAGGCTGAAATGGAGAGGGCTTCATGTGGGTCAGCTAGGTTAAGGAATTGCTCTGGGCAAGCTGCAGCAGCGAAGAGCCGGAGGTGCCTAAACTTGATATGCCCACTTGGAACCCACTGGAGAATTTCTCAGCAGTCCCTGGAACCACTGGGGCTGTGCTGGGACCTTCCCAGCCTGACCCAGTAACAAGGTGGACTTCACTCTGACACTGTCACTGATCCACACTGGTGACACAGCAGGGACTGTGGGAAGAATAGCTACAGCAGAAGAGCCCTTCCCGTGGTAGAGCTGAGGCCCCCACCACAGCACGGCCAGCTGAGCTCCTGTTAGCTCTGGCAGGTCCTATCCTGCTTGGGTGCTGGCCTCCTGGGGAAAGCAGGTGACAAGCCTATGAGGCTGGAGAGAGAGTCTGAGCAGGAGCTTTCATGTCTTCCACTTTGTACTGACTCCGGTTATTTGAATTCAGCTAAAATATCCTCACAGAAAAAAAATAGAAGCATCTGTCTGTGATTTGAAGCCATCAAAATCCAGAAGCCCTACTGCTCTCCTGGGCAGGTTGCTCCTGTAGTTGATCTCTACTAGGGGAAGAAAAACAATATTCTGGTCACATTTACATTTCTCTGGCTTCAAATGAGGCCCTTGTAGCCCCGTTCTCTGCTGGACCCTATAGCCCTGAGAAGGTGTTTGTATGGGACATGCAGATCACCTCATTTCTCTCTGTGGAGGCTGCCAGTTGGGTTGCAGGGAGCCAAACGAGGACCAGGACCACAGGGAGGAACAGGCAGGGGACAGTGATGCCAGGAGAGGCTGGTCTCTATCGTGTCTGTCTGGAAGGGTGTAGTGGGGGTGGCAGATCCTCTTTCCTGGACAAGATGCTGTTGGGGGGTGGGTTAGCATTAGTTTCGCTGGCTCTTGGTATATTAAGAAACCTCCAAAATAAATAAGGGAGCAAGTGGAGGAGGTGAGCTCATGCTGGTGATTATCGTCACTCCAATCAGAGCCACTATAATTGTGCAGTCTTTTTTGGAGATAATGAGGTGATCTTTATCGCTGCTGAAATCAGCTGGGGCTACCTGTTGTGGAGTAGAAGGACTGGGAAAACCCTGCTCCCCCCCTCCTGTCTCACCCACTGGCCAGCAAAAGCAGTTTGCACGTGGAGTACGTGGTGCCTGGTGGAGCTGTGCATCCCCGCTCCCCACGCATCCCCTCCCTCCAGCTGCTGGCAGCTGGCCTCTTCACCTGGCAGCAGGATTTTACCTGCCAAGTTCACGCTGCCTGTTAACCTGTCTTTTCCCACCAGATGCCTTCTCTCTCCTGAGGGCAGAGGCAGATATGCCACCTCTAAAAGTTTTGGAGAAGGGCTATTAGACATGCTGCCATTGGGCGTGGGTGCAGCAGGGTCCTGCTGAAGGGCATGAGATGTCATAGGTGTCCATTAGAAGTCCCTAATTTTTATAACTAGATGACAATGTGGCCCTGGTAGGACTTGGTAAACCAGAAGGTAAATCACCCTGACACAAAATCTTTCCAGCTGAGCTCATGAGACAGGGAAGCCCCCCAGGCTGGGGCTGGCAGGGCACAGCTCTGCCGGTCCGGAGGGGACTGCCCAGAGATGGCTGGGACAGGAGGTGGATGAAGGCATCCTCTCTTTCTGCTCATTCCTCCATCCCAGCAGCAAGGTGCTTCCCCTCTGGGGAAGGCTGCTGGGAAAATGAATCCCAAGGAGCAGGGATGTAAAGAGACAGCCATAGGGAGCAATGAAAGCAGAAAAATGATTCCTGGTGCCCCCTAAAAGTGAATTTATGCTCTGAGAACATGCCAGGGGAGCACACCAGGGAGAGGTGATTAGGTGACCTCTCGGGATGCCTTCCCCTCTTGTTTTCTTCAGTGTACTGATGCAAAGATCCTTCCCCTAATCTCCGAATGACCAATGCAATCATGACCAGCCATTAAAAACAATAATCCGTTGACCTGAATTTTTTCAACAGCTGTAAACAGCTTTTAATGTAGTTCCAGCTACCAGAGTCTGGCCTTTTGTGACTGGAGTGAAAAAAAAAAAAGAAAAGAAAAACCCAAGATTGCAAATACTACTTTTTCTCTTTCCTTTGGTTGGAGAGGAACTACTCCTCTCAATGCAACCAGTGCCCTTCTGCCAAAAGACTCACAGTTGTATATGGGTCTTGCATGGTGTCTTCTGATCCTCTCATCCTAATGTCTAAGCAAATATTTGGAACATGAAAATTAAGGACAGACCAAGAGATCAAACCATAGGAGTGAGGTGTGTGGAAAGGGACTGTTGTGCTGATTCCCAAACCCTGACATCCCACGAGCCTGCCAAGATTTCCTGCAGTCTGACAGCAGATCGCACCCAGGAATATTTGCTAATGAAACAGCTTTGAGATGTGTGGAAGGATGGGAGCTACTGCACCTTCCCTGGAGCTTTCAGGGCTTCTGGAGATTACAGGTGTGGGGAGATGGTCCTGAATTGTGAGGAGGGGATTTCTGCTGAAGCTTGGTCCATGAGCTTGGAATGGCATCTCAGCCCTGCTCCATGGTCTGGGGGAATTGCACATGTTTGCAGAGCGCTCTTGTGACTTCTGTTGCTGCAAGAAGTTATTAGGAAAGGATAAAAGAAGAGAGCAGAGAATGTCTCTGAGCTGCTGTATAAACCCATGAACATGAATCTTTAAGATTGTATTTTATCCTTATACCCAAAGTCCTCATCTCCAAAGGCATGGCAGAACTGGGAGAGGCAAAAAGGGTGGCCACCAGTGTGGAATGTGTCTGTACAAAGAACAAGGGAGATGCGATTTTTTGGGCTTGGTGCATCTTTGCTGCACATAGTGGTCGCACCTTGGCTGACCCTGTGACCACCTTTCTCAACAGATGTGCAGAGTCCACAGTGCTATCACTGGAGAAAAGCAAAAGATTGTCATTGCAAAGCTGGAGAAGGCAGAAATAGCCACCAGGCAAACAAAACTGGCAGGTGAGATATTGTCATGGATCCTATTTCAGAGAACAAAATTTCCAGCCTGGGAGGAGAAGAGCTGCAAGCATGCCAGCCTTTGCTAACATGTGCTGTGTTGGCAGAAACATGCTTTAATGCGTGATCTTTTCAGATTCTCTTACGAAATCAAATGTGTCTTGATTAAACATAACAAGGAGGAAATGGAAAGTGCATGGCACGGGGCTGATGATAGGAAATCTCTCTCTTGCTTTGTCTCAGGGACTTATTCCCCAACCTTGCCAGGCACTGAGCTCCTCCAGAGAAGTGGTAGATGGTCCCTGCAATAGTCAGACAAGAAGCCTCAATGCCAGGCACGTGGGTGCCACGTAAACAGCCTCCTGGTATCTCTGAGTTTGTTCCACAGGGAGATCGTGTCTGCTCCACGAGTCTGCAGCCAGAGCGTTTTAGGCAATGGGGGCCAACTACCTTACACATCAAACAATTTGGGAGTGATTTCATGCTTCTTGGGTGTACCAAAGCCATGTCTGGAGAATCCATCCTCCTGGAGCATTGACGCTAAATATCAAACAGGGCTTGAAGCTTCCAGCATTTAATTTGCCATTTAGCCAAGGCAATTAAAAGCATCACCATGTAGCATGGCTGATTTTCTCCTGCATTTTTATTTGCCTGTGCCCTTAAAGAGAGTGGCTCAGAAGCAATCGTATCCATTCCAGAGCAGTGTCCTACTGCAGCATGAGCAAGCCTGGTTGCCTGCCCTGTCGAGGGCATTCAAATGTCTCTTCCATAATTACACAGCCATGAAAGCCTGGCCTCTAAGAGGGTGCCCTAACCCATCTGGAGAACTGCTGTGCAGGCATGTCTCCGTACAAGATGGTTGTTGTAATGTCGGTGTAGCCAGCAAGGCAGCAAGGGAAGGAGGATGAAAATTAGCTTTGAGGACAGGGTCACTGATTGGGATGGGAGAGTTCTGAAAAGATGGAGCCAGGCTCTTCTTGCAGATGCTAAGTTAAAGGAAGAGAGCAATGGATACAAGTTGCAACCAGTGAAATTGCAATTAGGCATTAGGAAAAGAAATTCACCCTCAGGATGGCCAGATGTTGGCACAGGAGCCCAGAGAGGCAGGGAATCTCAGTCCTTAGAGATACTCAAGATTTGGCTGGACAAAGCCCTAGGCAACCTGATCTAAGTTGCCTTTGCTTTTAAGGGGTGTTGGACCAGAGACTTCCAGAGAGGTTCCTTCCAACTTAAATTATTTTGTGACCTGATGAACAAATCCATGTATGGGCATGATACCAGCAAGACTGAGGGATGCAGTCCTGGTGTTAATGGTCAAGGCTGTCCGCAACTGGAGGACATCTGGAAATATTTGCCCCAGCACCCTGCTGGTGGATACATCTCATGAGAGAGAGACACACAGTTTTTCTGTTGCTCCCCGGAGTTCCCATGTAGTACCTACCAAAATTCAGAGGACTTCAGAGCTGTCACTGAACCTGCTTGGTTGTGGCCATGGGATGTTTGTAGCCTCCCTAGCCAGTACCAGAGGTGTGATGAGTGCTGGCAGACCTTCTCTGGGTTTTACTGCCCAAGCTGTAGGCAATGCTGCCTGCTCACTTATTGGGGGGGGGGGGGGAGCAGGTTGCAGGGCCAAACACCTGAAAATGGTG
>JAVJGJ010000030.1:25270863-25296448 GCA_035590215.1 Microhierax caerulescens
CCTTGGTGCCGCTTGAAGTGGTCACCGTGTCCTCAGCTGGAAAAGAAATAGCTGCAGTTTCAGCTCAGGCTTGAGCTTCCACAGAATCATCATGTTATTTCTGAGTTTTGATGAACAGCTAACAAAATATACCAGGAAAGCATAAACACCTGTGAGAGTCAGGACATAGGTCTGAAGGAGACAAGACAACAAGCTCCTAGTGAGACCTTCAGATACCCCATTCCCTTGGCACCCCCTCAGAGCAATTCCTTTCCTTCTGCTGCTGATGGGTGTCTGCCTCTAAATCCCTTCAACTATGACTTGAATCCTGGCTATGGGAATAAAGTACAGAACAGAGTGATCTTAAGAAAAAGGCTTGCATTGTCAGGAAAAAATATAAAAATCCCTGGCATCTATGCAAAACACTAAAGCACTTATCCCAGTGATAAACCAGAAAGAACACAATCTGTTGCATTTAATAGAAAAGTAACATGTATCACAACATCCATTTTGCATTAGCTGTATTGTCAGTATTGAATAACCTAGAGTACAACCAAATGTAATTGGTTCAGTATGTTGTAGTGAGCAAAATAACATCGCCTTCAGAGAAAAAGAAAAACTTTGGCTTACCTACAACTGCAACTATGTATATCACAGACTGGTAGCTTTCATCATCTATTTTAGCTTCACAGAAGACCATGCCCGCATAGTTGATTAAATGACTGGGTATCGTGAAACCTTTTTTATTATTCCATGAAATTGATTTACCATCAGGAACAAATATCTTTTCTGGATATTTCTGTTAAAAATATTGATAAAATACATAGTCAGATTTCAAAAAGTAAACTACTCTGAATTTTCAAGTCCAACACTTTCCAGAACTACAGGGTCCCAGTTTTAATGTCCTAGCTCAGGCAATCTCCCTTACACAAGCAATCACTCCACACTTTGAGAGAGCAGGATCAAGGACAAGTGCAGTTACAGCACTCACCTTGTCATCATAGGCTGTAAAATTCCCAAGAATGGAAAGAAGTTTTTAAGAAATGTACTTATACTTCAAGCAATGTATTTATGTCACAGTGATTTCAACTAACTCTTAAAATAATAATGGGGAATTTCCTTACCGCATGTAGAGATACATTGAGATTTGATACAGTTCCAAGGCACGGCACTACCACAGTTTTATTCTTAGTGATGTATACAATCCCAAGCTGATCACTAACTGAAGTCACAAATGGCGATCTGTAATCTAGAAGAATATTCAATCAGTAAGTGGATATTATTTGTCATGTGATTATGGAGGAAACTTTTCCAATTTTGTTCTTTCCCTGTTTGTTTCTTCTCAGATCAGTTTTATTCTTTTCTATGTGGTAAACCACTTTAACTACGAGACTAAATAGGGGGTACATATTTTGACAGACACCCCCAGCTTTACAGTATCATTATTCTCAAAACAGTTCTCAGCAGCAGTGCAAACTTTGGAGAACATCTTCCTGCCACCGCAGTCTTTGTGCTGACAAAATTGTGATTTACCCTAGTGTGACTTTCCTCGCATAAGTATTACAGGAAATACCAGTTAAAAGTAGTGACATGCTACATTGGCTTCTCCAATGGCAGCATCCTTTACAAAGTCAGAACAACAACAAAAAAAAAGTTCATGATCTTATAAAACAAGCTAACCCAGGTACATCATAATATTTCATTTCTCAAAATCATAGCTATACATTAATAATAAAAAGGAAACAGGGTGCACAAGAAATGAGTATGAAGCCATCAGTGCAAAAAGGCAGGTTCCTCAATGAATGCACTTACTCAAACTGAGCATAAACCTGGAGGATTTACAGCGCCTGTGTTGCCAACGGAACTGACAGCCTGAGTTTGAAAACTTAGCTCTTACACTCTAAATAGATTTTACCATCACAGTCAGCAAATGTATGACAGTTTATGGGTTTGGGTTGTTGGTTTTGTTTGGTTTTTCTAAAATGGTATCAGAGAGTACAAATTGTAAAAGGGATTGGATCTGCCCTTTTTAATAAATACACAATCTCTGTAATGCTCCCTCGTATGAAACTCCTGCTGAGGTCAGTAATCGCTCTGCATTCATGAGTACAGGCTCAGGGCGCAGCGGAGACACATATGCTGAGTTCTGGCTGGAGGAGAATGGCAGACCAAGTGTGGCATACGGCAGGTCAGTTCAAAATTACAGGTACAAAGGCTTTTCTGTCGATGGCAGCTACCACACTGGCATGTAGTTACTCAATGTGAAAACAAGAAAAATAACAGTTTCACAGAATCCAGAATTCTAAGATTAATAAATTTTAATGTCAAAACCATTTTGAGATGCTTGATACCCCTTTTCTTTTTTTTTTTTTTTCTTGAGGCTAGGGGAAGAGCCACCCAAGAGCTGTGCAAGCACTTACCTTGAACATAGACATAAATGGTTGTA
Organism: Microhierax caerulescens; assembly: GCA_035590215.1. Lineage (NCBI taxonomy): Eukaryota > Metazoa > Chordata > Aves > Falconiformes > Falconidae > Microhierax > Microhierax caerulescens. The sequence goes on from JAVJGJ010000030.1 coordinate 25,273,289, forward strand.
GCTGCCTGGTTGTCCCTGTAAAGGCACCTGTAGTCCCCCGTGTCATTGCCGATGACTCTGAGGAGAGTAAGTGTCTTGCAGTAGGGGCCATTGCTGCAGTCTGTCACAGAGATACGCTTCTCAGCACTGCTCTGGTTGCTTGGCCAGGACCACTGCAGAGGTCTCTGACCGCTGGGAAAGCAAACGTTAAGAGGACCGTGAGCTTGTGATGAGCACCAACACTGACGCCAAGGCGGCGAACCTCAACCTGGCTGGTCTCTATGGCTACGGAGAGGAACAGGCTTCATCCAGTCAAATGGAGCATCAAACCACATAGGATAAATTCACGTGAATCAACCTGTTGCTAACATCTATAAGGAAGCTACTTGAGATTTATGTTCTGCTGAATCTAAGCGACACATAACCCAAAAGGGAGCACCAACAGCACAGCTCACCAGCGGGCTCCACAAGGACCTGGCTAACGCTTCCTCCTCCCGGCCACCCTGCGCTCCCCAGCTCTCCCTTGCTGCAACCCTCTATGGTCATTTCTAAAGTCTGTCGGGGAAAAGCAAGGCAGGGGGTACAAAGGGAGTGGGGAGAACATGGGTGATCATGGGAGAGAGACTGAATCACCTGCGTTTCTGTACAAAAACTCACTACACAAATTATCCCCATCAAAATCATGCTGGACAGACCTGCCCTTACCTGCAAGTAATATTTAGAGTGTCATTTGCAGTTATTGTGAGGACATCTTTTTGGATGCTAAGAGCTGGCTGATCCAGACAAATAAATAAACCTGTGAAAACACATATAAACCCCCTCATATCAACTCAATAAACAAAGTAACTGCTACTGAATCAGAAAAGCATTATATACAGGAATATGTTCCCTGTTTTAAGCAGACGATTTCACACCACCTACTTAGCAGCAACGGGTAAATAATGACTTTTCACACATCCCAGAAAGTTCAAAAACTCTGTCATAACAGGAAGCAAAGGCAGATGGTCAGGAGCTAGCTGCAGAGCACTACAATTCAGCCAGCCAGGGTGGAGTTCCTGTTTTCTTGCGTTGCCAACTTCAAGGTCTAACAAGAGGATGTGGGACATTGAAACAAAGTGAACCTTCATCAGATGATCTCACTCCCTGGGGAAAGGGATTACCAGCTTTTCTTATAATAAATTGAATATACTTCTGTTCTTCAAGACCGCTGATCAATGAATTACGTGAAGAAACTCTTTTACAGTTTGTCACATATTTGAGATCCCAAGAATGTCTATTATCCCATGATTTTTTTAAGGTTATCTCTTTCCTTCAAAGCAGTTAGGCAAAAATCTATTGCTACCAGACTTTATTCGCGCGAAGGCTTGCATCACGCCCCCCCCAAGCCACCCGTGCTTGTGAGGGCTGCCCTCTGGGCACCCCTGCTTGCTCTGAGGCTCCAGCCCAGTTGTGCAACTTTTGGGAGTTGGTTTGCAGTTCCCCCTGGATGCTTCCATCACCGTCAGGAATCCCGCCTCACCAGGACAAGCCAGCAGCCCCAACTGGGACAGCTCGGCCAGCTACAACGGGCCACAAGAAAGCATGGCCCGCCTGGGACCTTCCCCCTTTCCCTAGTATTTTCCCCGGCAATCCCGAGCAGGTACTTCGCTGATGACGGGTTTCCCGGATTTGGCTCCAGGGACAGTTCGCTCTCGGGAAGGACGGCTGATGCTGGAGCCAAGCGAGCAGAACAGCATGCCACGGCAGGCAGCCCTGCCCCACAGGCCAGCACCGGCCGGCCAGACGGGAGGGGGCAGGAGGCCGGAGCGGACAGGACAGGAGGGGACAGCACTCCCGCAGCGCGGGGCGCCCCGTCCCACCCGGGGCTCCTGCCCCACCCGCCCTACCAGCCCCAAGGGAAACCCCCACCCGCGTCGCTCCCGGCACCCGGTCACCCCCTCGCCCCCTCTGCTCGGGGCCCCGTGGGGCTGCCGGAGCCCGGCGGCTCCCCGACAGGTCGGACGCCGGGCGCCCGGGGCTCCCCGAAAGCTTACCGGGAGCCAGGCACAGCAGGAGCGCCACAAGGCATCAGCCTCCGTCTGAAAAATGGAGAACAGCACAGGTGACTGTAAACCAGGTGAGAGGTACCTGAATGAGATGGTAAAGGTCTTCCTGAAAGCAGGATAGAAATAACCCAGCTCTACACCAGCAAGTGAAATTTGCTCCCAGTTGCAGGTCATCCCTCTGGCTGGTTGTTCCCCAGTCCCCAACCGTTCCTCGGGGCACAGCCAGTTATTTACTTCAGCGCTGGCTCTTGGGGGACTTTGAAGTGTGTTTCCTTCTATTCAATTATCTCTGGGAGCTATAAAGTGCAGCAGCAGAGGTGGCTGTATCGTTCCATTTGTTCCCCGGCAGCCAACAGGTTTTTAACCAAGTAATTAAGGGTTGGTTTCGTTTGTACCTGAGAATCAACCAGTGAGGCAGAGATAAGTTAATAACAACACAGCAGGTACTCCGCTGTTATTTCTGGCTATGAATTAATCACAGACACTATGGTTCTGCGAATAAGTGCATTGATCATTTGCTACAACAATAAGAGTTTCAACCAGTTATGCTCTTTTCCTCTCTATAAATGCTTTGGAGACTGCAGACTTAATGAGTACAAGTCCAGGCTCTTCCCAGAACACTAATAGCATCCATGTAAAAAAAAAAAATAAAAAAAATCCAGCTCTTTATTTCGTGCCTGCTGAAAAGCCTGTCACTGTTAACTGCCCACGTCTGGGGTGTGCTGAGGGAGACTGAATTCTCCAATTCACAGGAGGATCCAAGCTGTTCTCTCAGAGAGCCTGGGAAAGATTAAAAGCAGCTGAAAGCAAATCACGCTGGCTTGATGAATGGCATTTGGATGCTGTCGTGCTGCTGGCACTGTCTTCCTTTAGAGCTGTAGCATGAGTCCCATGAAAACCAGTGCTTTGGGTAAAGCCTTGGGCAGTCACAAGGTGAGCTGAGAATCCCACCTTGCCTTTCTACTTTGGTTTTTACAGCTCCACAGTGATGGCAGATGAAGCCTCAGACTGGGAAATGAGATCGGATGGCCCCAAAAGGCTTGAAGGCAAAAAAGCATTGAAGCAAAATGGATTATTACCTTTTGAAGTCAGGCATGTGATTTTCTGAATACTTGAAATTCACTCTCTGGGGTGAGGAAAGAGACGAAGCTCAGGACTGGTCATTCCCTTATCCAGACCAGAACAAGCCTGTATCATGGGGGTGGCTTTAACACCATATACCATTTATTCGATCATCCTGTCGCTGCCCACATGGATGGTCACCACGGCATGAATGCTGTGGGGATGGGATGACATGAATGAATATGAAAGCCAGGCTTTGTCACTCCTGCTGTCTGGAAAAGCAGCGCTGATGGTGCTGAGCAAACAGCCCGACATGCATCCCAACAGGCACGACTCCGACCTGTGCTCAGGACCCCGAGCCGTCCCTGTTGCACGCTTGGGGTGGGTGGCATGGCTGTGAGAGTGGGCATGGGGACGGTCCAGCTGGACCAGGATTGTCTCCAGATGGCTGCTGTCGCATGCTTACATCCTCACGTGGCTTCCGAGGAATAGGAGTGATTAAACACAACTTAAACAAAAAAAATTAAACAAAAAAAATGTGGAGGAGCCGCATTTATCACCGTGTTTCCCTCACCCTTAAGTAGATACTTGAGGAAAAAGTCCATGATGTCAAATGATGTTTTGGGCAAGTTTTTTTCCCTCTTGGAGAAAGGATGTTCTACTCAAAGGTAGAAAGATAGGTTCAGAAAATCAAATCTAAGTTCTGTGCAGACTCTTTAGCCTTTACTGAAATTAAATTCCAGTTTTCAAGCCTCTGGGGTTTGTTATGCACTTCGTAAAAAAAAAAAAAAAAACAAAAACAAAAACAAAAAAAAACAAAAAAACCCCAAACGAGTAACAATCTTTGTTCTGTGTATTTACACCACAAAACTCTTCCATGTCAAGACTATCCCCTAGTTTGTCCAGCTGGGATTGGTGGTCCGATTTTCAGATGGAAACTCGGCACATGCTGTTTTGTAACAAACAGGAAAGAAAATTCCCATGCAACCCTAGTGACTTGAATAGGCAGGATTATTCACTCCAGTTTCCCATCCGAACAAATACAGGAAACAGCTGTCACAACTGACATACCTTTCAAGAGTTGAAAAATCTTTCTGAACATGGGCTGGATTGGAAAGCTCAACCTTGACTTCTGTTGCATTCCCAAACTACTTAACTCTCAGCATGGGTTGAGCAGTATGTTTTCTGTAGATACTCTGGTCAATGTTTTATTTTCTTTTTTTGCTAGTTAACCTTTATTTGAACTTATATTTTATGAATTATATTAATTAAAAAGATTAATCGTTTTAAAATTGGTGTATGAAACTAGATTTTTTATGGTTAGAGCCACATTTGAGAAAAAGAATGTGGACTGAATCAAAGTGCTTTTTCATGGGTTTTTTGTTTGTTTGTTTCAGACAAAATAGCTGCCCTCAGCAGGCTTGGGCAAACATTTGGCAGGGTGACCCGCTTTTGGCCCACCTTTCCCACCTGTGGATGGACCCTCATTATGACAGTTCATGGAGCTGAGGAGATTGAAGACGGGTCAAGTCATGGTAGGATTTACCTACTTGCTAGTAAACACCCATCACTGATATGAAATTATTTCCTAGACTTAACCAGAACTTTAACTCAGCGCTGAATAAGCTGCCTTATTTGCCAGACAGCACAACCCAGGAAATTCCTTCACATTCAAGTGGTTAAAATATTTAAATACTGGCTTCACCAGCAAAGAAACCCTGGGACAAAATGGGCTTGCCTGGTTTATTTGTTAAAAGTTTTCCTTTACTGAACACAGCTGCACAGAGAAAAAGGAGAAAACGCGGCAATAATAAAAAGGTAGCTGCCCAGACATCCCTGGAGGAGGATCCAAACTTAGAAACCCTCTCTCATCATCAAACAGGAGGGATTCGGGTGAGAAACTTAGAAATTAGTTCTGGGAAGTTCTTTTGCTTATGCTTAATGTCCATTCTCCCAGAGATGCCTGGAGATGCTGGAGTTAGAAATAGAACAAATTAAAAATAAAAAATAAGAGTTTCCCTGGCCAACCCACGATAAACTGTATTTTCTGGCATACTGTTTGCATATACTTTCCTCACCCTTTGTAATCCAGCTCTGGAGGATGGCTCTGACATGTCTCTTTTGGGCCCCTGGCGCAGAACCACGCCTTGGTGGGCTGGCTGTGACACATTTCCCGATGGAGTGGATATAGCACTTCGACCACAGGAGGGGACTTACTCCATCAGGACACCCTTCCCTAAATATCCAGGAGAGTGGGAGAAAAGCCTCAACAAACTTGAGGAGCACATTGGAATGGCAATTAGCAAGTATATTGTGCTTCTCACACCAAAAAAAAGGGCACCAGTGAGAGGATCAGAGGATTTGAAACAAGCAAAAGGATGTACTTTTTCACACGTTGTGTCACTAAATTATGAATGTTGAAAGTGTAATAGATCCAAAAGCAGCCTGAGAATTTCATGGGAGAAGAACCTTTCAGGCCGGTTAATAGCTGTGGGTCAGCCTCCACTTTGGGAGTCCATCAGCCAAAAATTGCTGGAAATGAGGAAGACATTCCAGGGAAGGTCATTCCAGACTTGTTAAACCCTTGCTAGAGTCCCCTACCAGTGCCAGACACAGGAGGAGGATGAGATTGACTTCTGGTATATCTTTTATTTGTTTTATGCTCTTCATCGGCAATGCCTTAATTCCTACCCGTGACAGAGCTTTTCCTTGTGTTAGGCTGGAATTTCTCACCAGGAGGTGGCTGGTTTGTTGCCAGGAGGAACACCTAACAGGGTCAGACCACCAAGCCTTTGGAAGCCCAGGCCCTCGGTTTTGACTTGGAAACCATGAACACTGAGCTGAGCTTTTCCTGATGACTGAACCAGGTTTTGCCCAAAGCCTGTGCTCAAACATTTTTCTGCCCCTACAAGAGCAAGGAACCTGGATTTTCTTGCTATTAACAGATAAAGAAGTGTCAGACCACTTTATTCATAATACCCATGTACCACAGGCTCCTAAACGTCACCTTGGAACCGACCCAGCTCCCCTCTGGCTTAAGCCTGTTATTCAACTCCCAGTTGAAGACACCCAGAGATACCAGTGTGTTCTCCTTGAGTTTGCTCTTCCCGTTTATCTCCCTCTCTGCTAAAGATACGCTTCCTACGTCTTATTTGCATTTGTCTGGCTTCATCTCTCAGCCATTGGCTCTTGTTCTGGCTTTCTCTGATAGACTAAAAAGCTCTTTAGAAACTGGTGTTTTCTTCCACTGACGGCACTTGTGCACTGTAATCAAATCACCTCTTGACCTCCTTTCTGATAAGCTAAATAGACTCTTTCAAAGTCTCGTTGACATTTTTTCTCTTGTGCTCAGATTATTTGCAAGCTCTTTCCTGCAGCGCTCAGCCTGTATGCAGCACTCCCAGCCTCCTCCTGGGATGGGGAGGGGGGGAAACGGGGGTTTTAAAGAAATGGGAAAAGTTGTGTCGCAGCTGATGATTTGCCTTTGCTGCAAGGGCATCTACCTGGTCCACAGTCTACTTGGAACCCATGGGGTGCTCCCCCTTTATCTCCACACACCAAAGCTCCCCCTTCATAAAATCAGTCACGCTTTGTCCTTCTATTTAGGGCACAAATGGTCTCAGAACACAGCAGCCCTGATTCCCAGGCAGGAATGCTTCTCTTCAGGCAATGCACCAAGGCTAGTGTATGCCCACCAAACAGATGTGACCTGATGAAGTGTCTCTTGTGGACTTGGGACAGAGCTGTGCTTGCTACTCCTCTCTTTGGCTGCCCCCTTCAAGAGAACATCACCTTCTTCTCTTCTCCACCCTCCACTCCTCCATCCCCTTTATGGACCTGCAGCCCTTCTTCCTGGGACACAATGTCAGCATCCTCACCTGGCATATATCCCTTGCAGAGGTGTCTCCCCTCCCTCAGAGCCCACCCTTTTCCACAGGATGACCATGTATCTTCTCTGCAGTATTATAAGAACCACCAGGATGTGGAAAATCCTCCTCTCCAGAGCCATATGTTGCCAGCCTTTAGTTTCTAGCTCTGTCATTATTAGAGATCCTCCACTGCTCCCACAGTGTCTGTATCTTTTCGGCGACGAAGCGAGGAGCCCCAGATTTGAAGCCATCCCTCAGTGTGTCAGACTCGGAATGACTGCACTGTCTTTTCCCACTGCTCAGAGGCATTCAAAAGGTATTTAATTAAACCCACATCAGAGAGCTGTTAGCAAGCTTTCTCCAATTAGCGAGATAGAGAGGACTGCATATCGTGGGGGGAAATGAGCAGACATGAAATGTTTTGGTTTTTTTTTTTTTTTTTTGCCTATGCCTTCCTCAGTGTCAGATTAATTGGCAGTTTTCTTCCAATTTAAAGCAGAGCTCTGGGCACAGACAGGTCACAGCATCACAGTACAATCCCATCCCATTTTCTAGTTTCCCCCCTCTCTCTCTTTCTCAATATGATTGAAAATGTCCTTAGACACCTGAATCATGTTGAGCCCTGTCTCTGTCAGGGCAAACCAAGTAGGAAAATTAGTGGCACTCAGATTGGTCCTAGATGTGGGATTCTTTTAGGGTCTTCACTCTCCTCTTCCTTTCCTGTTCTGTGCATGTGTGTTGGCTTTTTCTGTTGTTGTAACACATGGTCCAAAACACGACTGGCTCAAAGCAACCTCAAATGGACTTGCAGCTGCTCAGACCTTCTCTGTATGAAGCAACTTGAATCAGTCAGATGATCCACCCTGACTGAGGATCTGCCTCCATGGATGTTCATTCAAACTTGCAGGAAGCCACAGGGATCAGATGCAAGGTGAGATGCCTCTTTGAAAGTGTGAACAGAAGACCTGCCCAGCAGAGGTGCTCCCCCTGCGTCCCACAAGGACCTGCTGGCTCTCAGGATGTGCATTCGATACTCACTTGAGTCCTTCACATGCATGGTCACAGCCCAGTGCCCCCAGCTGGAGCTGTCACTGTGGGACCTTCCTGCTGGTTACAGTTGGCCAGTTCTGCAAGGGTGGCAGCTGTGGCACTGAATGTGGGCTCCTTTCATGTCTGAACTCATGCCCCGCTGACTCTTCACGTATGTGTGTGGGAAACAATGGAAGAGTTGCAGGTTTCAGACTTGGCTACTTCTACAGCTAAGGCTAAAAACATGGTATCTTTTCAGTAGGCTCAGTTCTTTTGGCATGTTTTGTCATGGGCCATTGGAACACTGCTATTTTAGATGTCCAAGAGCCTTTCCAGACCTATGCAGCTCCCTGCGTGGCCAGCATGGCAGACAGCAAATTTTAGTAGCCAACAAGCTGGAGTGTGATCAGGGCATTATGTGATGTTGCATGACATGACGTCACACCTCACAGCGTTGCAGCCCACTTAGGATCCTGCTAGTGATCCCAGTACACAGTGCCGGGATGACTGGGACAGACTCAGAGCAAGGTGTGGACCTGTGGCTCAGGGGCTGGAAAGAACCACGTGCCAGGACTGGTTAAATCACCAAAGTCCTGCTCCTTGAGTCACGCTACACAAGGAATGGCACAGCGCTGCCAAAGAGTGTGCTTCCTTCGGGAGGAGGGGGAACCCAACTCTCATTCCAGAGGGCATAGAAACAAATTTAACAGCTCTTTTCTTTGACTCCCAAAATCTAAGTCAAATCCAGGCTGCATTTTTGTCCTTGGATATGCTTACAGCGGTATCCTAAGGGTGTTGACAATCAATCGGCTCCTTTTTTTTCTTCCCACATTTAAATGCAGTTACAAGTCCAACAACACAGCAAATCCTCTTCTATCAAAGCAGGGCATTGGGTTTTGTTTATTATTTGCAAATTGCAAACCAGCACATACAAAAGAGCCCTACCTCAACGTGTGAGCCCACGATGGGGACATGCTGCTATGACAACAACATGAGGCTGAATCATCCAGACAGACAAGACACACATAATTGTGTGATCACCTGTTCCAGCTTGTTCAAAGGAAATTTTATTAGCGCTGCTGAAAGTACATTAGAGAACAAAGCATAAAACATCCACACATCAATCAGGGCTCAGGTAATCAATGCAAGCACCGCCTGAGCCCGGTGCCTTACTGTTCAGCCATTCAGCATTTCACAGGCTTCAGGACAGCATTTACAGAAACTTCTGTCTATATCTGAAAGATCAAAAAACCTTCAAATTCTACTAAACCAAAACATTTACGGGGTTTGGGTCTTGCTGAAAACACCAGAGTTTTGACTGTAGGGTGTTTGTGGTCAGTGGAGGGACAGTCTGGATCCAAACTGATTGTTAGAAAACGGACATGACTGATGGCAAATGTGCCTTTTAGAATACTTTTTTTAAAAAAAACCCAACCAATAATTAAGAATGACGGGTGGAAGAGGAGAGCTGGTCTATTTTGTTACAGACAAACAGGAATACACAGGGTCATAATTCACTCAACCATACATATAAATCCATACGAGTTTATGCTGTGCAGGTGCATTAGCCACAGCATCCGTTTCCAGCCGGTGGGAGAGCAGTTCCACTTGTTTTCTCGCTCCCTCATTTTTCCTACCATGAGGGTGCCAAAATCATGACTCTAATCTGCTTCATATGTCCTTTCTTAGCCATAGAACTCCTGGACAGCACAAAAATGGCTTAATATCAATTCGAGAATATCCCTAAATGCAAGTGTCTGGCACTCTTTTTTATGCTCTGTCCTTTCTGAATCTATTGGTGGTTTTGTTTACTGAAGTCTTGCTTTTAAACTCCGTCTCCTTCCATGTCTTGGCAGACAAATTTCATGATTTGGAAAGGGCTGACTGAGCTGTGGAGAATGGATCTGCCTCAGACCTCTTCCTTGAACCCTTCCCCTGGCAAACAAAGCTGGTGAGGGTGCAAGTGATGGACACAGCGCCAAGTGTGGAGGTGGCTGTCATTCTGCTATGTCATGTTATCAGTCATCTCCTCTCCATCCCAGCTTCGGAAGGATGGGATCCTTTCTACCTGTCTCAGTGAACAGAGCCAGGGGAACACACACACATACAACAGAGAACAAAAATAACCTAACCTGGCAGAAAGTAGACACGCTGTCACACCTCCAGGGGAAAACTGATACAGCCTCTTTCTTCTGTTTCAAAATCAATTTCAAGCTGATTCCATGAAAGAAATGGCAAAGAGGGCATTAGGTCTGGCAACAGAGGCTGCCATTCCTGGGATGATGGATGAGGGATGAGTACAATTACCTGGATGCCTAGAGCTGGTACACAGCCTTTTCTGTTCAGCAGGCTCTGGCTGTCCATCCCCATCAGCAGGAAGATCAAAACAAACTCTGCAGAACCTCTTATGCGGCTGGACTTGTCTCTGCTCCAGCTATCTTGGAGAACAGAACAAGAAGGAGCATTGGCAGCTGCTCAGAAAGGACCATCTGTAATGTTGTATCAAAGACAATCTGCTGCACAGTGATGCAGAGGAATCTCTCATGCATCGGCAACAGTGCCATGGCTGCTCTCCTGTCCTCCGGTCCCACTGTCCTGAGCTGCTGCTGTGCAGTCCCATACAGGGTCCTATGAAGGGACTTTGCTGGCAGCACTCTCTGCAGCAGCAGCTCGACCTCCCTAGGTGAGAACTGACACCTCCCAAATGGTGTACCCCGTGCCAGCCTTCACCTTGATGGTGGTGAAGTCAATAGCATCAGCTACAAACTCTTCACAAGGTTATCTACCAAAAGGCTCTTACGAGTAACAACACGGGGCTGTGTTTACATCAGTTGTAAGAGATGATGCCAATGTCAGGCCCACATCAGTCGAGCATTGACTCTGATTCCGTCTTCCCGATGCCCTGCAGCTGTCCTGCTGCTCATCCCCAAGGCATGGTTACACCAGCGCTTCCAAAAGGATTTCCAGTGTTGCTGTTCCCTATACCTGCTGTCCCATCTCTCCCAAGCTCACCATCCCCTTCCCTTCTGCACTGATGAGCAGAATATGCAAGACCAATTCCTACACACAGTCTCTTGCCAGCATCAGCATCTTTCCTTTGGAGGCTCACCTGGAGTTGGTGTGGACAGCAGGGTCATTGTGAGCTTGTGGGGAAAGAGATGCTGAGGTCCTGGCACCATCCACATACTTGGTGCTCACTGGGCCACCCATAGGATTGTCCCCCAGAATAGGGACACCTGCTTGGGGTTTGTGTGATGCTCACAGAGCTGGCCATGCAGCAGGGAGAACCAGGTAGCCTGGAAGAGGCCAACATAGCAAAATAGCCAAAGACCTTTAGCCCATGGATTTCAGTTCTGTGGCAGGAGACAAGAAGAGGCACGGAAGGCGAGGGGTGATGGTTGCTGCATTTCCCCCTGATTGGCAAGGGCCTTCCACTGGCTTCTTAGCTCTGCTTTTGTTTGGAGATCAAATGCAATAGGAAATGCTAGAAAGCAGCAATTCAGAGGTTGTCACCAACTGCAAGCTGTGGTTTTTCTCAGACTGACCAAATGCAGGCATCTATAGGCAGCTTTAGGAAAGACGGGGACCATGGCATCTCATGTTAGTTGGTGAAACTAATGAAGTCTAGTCTTTTTTTTTTTTTTTCCTCTTGAAAATTGAAATGCTTTGGGAAAACTGTATCCTCTGTCTCGTGGCTGCAGGCAGCTCTCCTGAATAAGCTATTGTCAGGCCTCAGATGTGAGTCAGAGCATCTTTAATCTCTGGGCGGGAGCATTCTCCATGGCTTTCATGCTTTGGAATAAATCTTCAGAGACGTTCCCAAATTAAGCACGATTCCTTTCTAATCTCCTTGCACTTCTTCCTCTCCCCGTTTTATCAGCTAGGCTCAAACACATTTCTCATGGCCTACTTCGAAGCAAACTGATTAATGCAATCGCTTCAGGTTTTAGGAGGGATCAGTGCTTACAGCAGGGGAAAGGGCTCCTACTGTTGCCGGCAGCTCCAGCTCCACAGCAGCTTGGGAAGCTTATAGAGATCTGCCTGTGAGCAGAGCTGACAGCAGAGCGTGGCAGCAGGGATCACACACTCACACGGGCATCTTCTGAACTCCAGTGGGAGCCTCCTCAGTGTCCAGGTGATTCTCCAAGCCCTCAAGGATCGGAAGTGGCATCATCCTACACGATGTGGCTGGTGCCTCCTGGGTTTGGGGGAGAAGGAGAGAGGAGAGCTGTTGGTTTCCAGAAGGGAGGTGCTGTGCTGCTCAGCAGCATCCCTTCCCTTCCTGCCCACCGGCACCAGCTGGGTACCACAACCTCTGCCTGCTCCTTCAGCCAGAGGCAGCTGAGTGGAGGATGGCAGCTCGTGATGCTCAGCTGCAGCTGGCACACCTCTGGCGTAGGAGAGAGGTTTTGGGTTTGCATCACCACCACGTGGGATTCAGGTCCAGCCGTATGATGTGAAAAGCCTGAGTCAGGGAGCAGTTGTGTGAACATCACGCTGCTATGGGACAGGGGTAGAGAGGGATGTTGAAAGGGGAGTAGTGAAATCTCATGGAAAAAACAGTAGGTCTGGATCCGTGTGTGTGTATTGATGTTCCTTGCTGGAGAGAAAATTGCTCCTCTTGGCTTTTGTGAATCAATTTTTCTGACAAAAGATGCCATCTCTCACTGCCAGCCTTGCTTGCATTCAGTTCATGCAAGTCCTCTTCTGTTTGTCTGATGGAGGGGCTCCTCACATGCAGTGTCCTTGGATAGCCCCTAAGAGCTCACAGCCTAAATAGATAAAAGCTGTGCAATGATTAGCTGTGTTTTACAGATGAGAAGCTAGAGATGGGAGAATTATGCAGAAGGGAATCTCTTTCTGCATCTGCAGTTTTGAAACAACAGGTCTTGAATCCAGCATTACATTTGCCTGGGGCTGGGAGATACAAAAGCCTAAGTGCCCTTTGATCTGTCAGCAGGCTTCCCAGGACCACAGTGGGACAGGCTATTGTTTTTGAAGGTGAAATGAAATAATGACTAAAGTGCTGAACTAAAAAGTCAGTACATTTTGGATGGGTAACACCAAAATGTGACATTGCCTATGGAAAGCTCATGGAGTTCCACGGAGCTCATGGAGCACGGATGGTGGAGGGGGTTGGAGAAGCACAACTAAAACAAAACCAAAAAAAAGTCTTGACAGATGTGGGCCTCCTGTGGCTGCTTGTGTCCTGCCTCACCTGCAGAGTCTCTGCCTTTGCCTCACCCAGGGTGGTGGCGAGCCCTGCCAACCTTTGCAGTCTGGCCCATATGTCTACAGTCTTGGGGTTTTTTCTTGATTGACAAGTAGAGGATCCTCGTGCTTTAGTGAGTGGATAATGGCTGCCTTGATGTCATTTATTGAAGCTTTGGAATAGCTGTGCTTTCTAATTACTTTTTCCTGCCTGCCTGAAGAGCACCTTTTGCTTTCAGATTAACTTCTTGCTGTTTCTTTGAACCTGTGCCTCTGTACTCCAAGCACCCTGGGTTTTGTGAGATCAAGGCAGGCTTGCTTAAGGTAACAGGCAAGTAGCGATCAAGGTGTTTTTTCCTTTTCTGCACACAAACGTGCCAGGTTTTCTAATTAGACTGTGTGTGGCACAATCAGCAGACTTAGGGTCCTTGTGCCTTCAAAAGAGACTCTCCAAGAAGAACAAGTTAGTAGGCTGCCTTTGAAGGGGGAACGACTTCTTCCTGATGTTCAGAGGGGCATTGGTAATGTCCAGCATGTGCATTCATATGCACAGCACATGTATTTTGGACACGTGCAGTGGCCTCTCTGCTCTGGGAAGCAGGGAGATTTTTGGTCTGCGTGATAGATGCTTCCTATGTGAGTGCAGTTCTACAATTCAAACTGAAAGGGCTGATTTACTCCAGACAGTCAAATGTCCTGGACAGAAATAGCAAAGTCCAGATCCAGACTGACATTTTCCACTATAGTGGGATAGTGGTTTGGCCAAGTGTAAATTAGTAACAGTCGCTCTGTTCTTGCCGAAGATACAGAATCACCAGAGCTTTTAAAATGCTAATTCACTGTAGTTTAGTTGTGGCATGAAGGAAAGCCCTGAGGTTTTCCTGCATGCTGATGGGAAATTCAGGCATGGATGATAATCTGGAATTTGCAGCATCCTTATTGTCCAGCACAATGGGGCAGGAGTTGTCCTTGGGCTTTGTGCAGCACTGAACACACCAGGCAGGCTGATAAACTGGCATCCTCTCTTCTAAGGTTTGTATCCTGCCCCTCTATTTCAGGCACTGTGTGAAGCTGCTGGTGGTCCTCTCAGGGATGGTGGCTTCCTTCTGGAAGAAATGAGTCAGGAGGGAGATCTAGGGGTCACCCCTACCCAGCTGAAGGGTGTATTGCTTGCACTGAAAAACTGAAAAGGTGTAACAACATCCCTGTACAGACAGGCTTATTTTTCCTCCCTCTTTTTTTTTTTTTTTTTTTTTTTTTTTTTTTAAGGTTTTCCTTAATTTCTAACCGGTATCCTCTCGGGCTGCGACTGAAGCCTACCACTTCCTTCCCTACCTTTTCTGACCACAGAAAAGACTCCCTTCTTCAGAAGAACTTTCTGCAAATTTGCAGATTGCTTTCCTATTTTCTTTTTCTGAGACTAAAAAACCCGCAGCCTTTTCAGCCTCCTCCTGCGCTTCCTATTTTCAAGGGCTCTGATAGTGCTGGTCACTCTTCTCACCTCCTGACACATCTGACTAGGTACTCAAAACAGGGCACAGTCCTGCAGCTGTGTAAAGCAGAAAGATACCTTGATCCATGTGATGGCTTATGCCTGGTGATGCACCCCAGGATGTAGCAGAGCTATTTAGCAGCTGCACATGAGGTTGCTCCAGCAGCTGAGGACTAAAGAAGACCTGTGCACAACCTCTTTCCATGCTAGAAATCAATTCTTTATTTCTGCATGCACACGAGCATTGCTCAGAGCAAACTGCAAAACCCTGGTGTAAAGCAGGACAACTTATTTGGGGGACAAAAGGGCTGAGCTGGTGCAGCCCATTTCCCACAGTGTTATTCCTTGAGGCCGAGCTCTGTTTGGACTCACCAGTGCCCAGTAAATGAGATGTTTCATGGTCCGGTGTGGCTGTGACAAGAAGCATTTTGTGCTACTGGAGTTTCTCTCCTCTCCCCAGCTGTCTGTTTATTCCAGACTTGTCAGAACTGCATGTCTGGTCCCCCGGTGAAAAATTTGGTGCAAGCAGCCAAAGGATTTAGAAGTTATTAGGAAAAAAAAAAAAAAAAAAAAAAAGAGAGAACAGCAGCATAATTCTGCTTTCTTCAGAAATAAAGCTTAAAAAAGATGAAAGGTATTTGTCTTGACTCTCTGCAGGCTCTGCCTTGGCAGCCAGCTGGAGAGACTTTGGGAAAGCAATTCCAGGAGCCCAGAGCTCAGCGTCAGAAAAACCTGCCGCTGGGACAGCTGAGCCCCTCGCTGCAATCCGCTGTCCTCTGCTTCTTGGCAGTTTCAGGTTTTTTAGTGGTTTTTGGAGCCACAAGTCCCCCAGTAGCTTGATCTGCTTCCCATGCAGGATGGCAAATGATTGCCTACAAATGGCAAACAAATTCCTTGCCTGCCAGTCCAGGTTGTGGCACTGAGGTTTTTCCTTTCTGTTTTATTGCTGCAGAGACTCATAAATGAGCCCCATGCCCCCAGAAACGCAATTGCTAGCAGACTGAAAGGGGAGAAAACTAAACAAGGATGACAAACCAGGTATCACAGCTTTGGAGTACAGCTTGGAGGCTGGCTTGTGGCAGCTGAGTGTCTGCAGCACGGCTGCTTTGGATGAGGCTGGTTTGGAGTCCACCTGCACTTGGTTACTCATGTCCCTGCTGAAGGCTGTGGACAGAACCTGAAAGTTTCAAAAATCTCTGGCCCACACCTTTTGCTTTTTGAAGCTCTTTCTCCTGTGGCTGTAGATGCCACTGAGTATGCCAACCCTCCTGGATTTCTTCCATGACAATCCCAGGGTAGTGAGGGGCATAAGGACATTTTTTCATCAGGGTACTGGACCTGGAGGCTGAAAACTTGAGTGCAATTTCTCTGTGAGTGGGATGAAGGTGCTGGAGTGTCCATCCTCAGAGATCTTCAAAGTTCAACCAGACAAAGCCCAGAGCAAACTGATTTTATCTTTGAAGGTGGCCCTGCTTGGAGCATGGGGTTGGACCAGAGACCTCCACAGGTCCCTCCTTAGCTGAATGAGTCTGTGATTGCTGGCATGATTCAGTCTCCTTCACTGGAAGAAGGAGAAGTCACCTTCCTAATTCTGCATTATCCATCCGCTAAAATCATAGAGCAGAAAGTCAAAAATAAAACACCCAATCCCTTTTTTCAAGGCTGGGAAGATTGTTGTGCTTGTCAGACCTTTCATTTTTTATGACATTTTCACTGAAATTTTTTCTTGAAAATGTTATTGCTTTTTAGCTTGATTGAAAAGCCTACTTTCAGAGAGGAGAAATTCTCAATAGCCATCTTGATAATGCTTTCTGGGGTTTTTGTGTTGTTTTTGTTTGTTATTTTGTTTTTTCCTAAAACCCAAACGATTAAAAGCACTCATTACAAATGCTGAAAATCCCTCACGGTCTGCCTGTTTTGAACCCTGCAAAATGAATACAACAGATATTTCTGGTTAGTTGTTTGGGGTTTTTTTTCCTCCACAAAATAGCTTTTCCTCTTTATTTTTTAAGTCCTTCCATTCAGGCTGTAAGCTTTTCAGGGCAAAAATTGCCTCTTTAACAATGTCATTTTCCAGCTCCCACTTCACCAAGGTTTTCAATTTGGATGGGAGCTCTAAGTCAGATAATCATTCAAGACCACAATGTCTCCGGCTCAAAGCAATGCTGACCATTTTATGTCACAACTCTAAACTAAAACTTTCAGTTTATTAAAGAGCTAAGTTTCAAGGTGGCTTTTTCCCCAGTAGCTGAGTTTGTTGGTACCCTCCTTGTTTTGTAAACCATTATTAAAAAATAATTATTTTTTTCAGGGAGAAGCTGAAAGTTCTCTGCTTTTCATGTATTGCAGCTATCAGAAATTATTCTCTTAGTGCCTAAGAGATCTGCCATGTCTGTTCTTTCCCTTAACACTTATAAACGTGTATCATGTTGATGAATTTAGATGGTCATTTAAAGGCAAACTGCTTGTCCTACTTTTTGCTTCTTATTGATTGTCATGTAATTAACTGATTCATTTCATTAATATAATCCAGGGTGTCTGTAACCCACTTAATCAGCAGAGCCTGATCAGAAAACTAGGGTTTAATTAGACTGAGCTAATTGCCCCAATGAAATGATGTTTCCTCTGTCCTAAGCCATTACTTATAGGAGCCAGATATTTTTTTTTTTCCTATCGAGATTTAATCAGGGGCAGAGAGAATAATATTTTGCCTCCTACCAGAGGAAAAGCTTCTCTAAGCAAAGACAAAGCAGCTGGGAAGAGCAGTCACACACAGTTAGAGGTGACACATCCCTTATTAGCTGAGCAGTATCATGGTTTGCCCACCCAGTGAGTCCAAGTGTGTTTAAGGTTGCATGGTCCATGCTGTGAGCTCCTAAACTGGTCCTGGAGCTCACTGGAGCCATACAGGACCTGAAGCAACTTGGTACCTTAGTGGGAAGGTCTGGGAAGAACTGCATGCTGCCACAAAAATAATTTTAAAACCCTGTGCATTATACTCAATGCCTGCCAATCCCACTTTAAATTGAGATGCTGAAGTGTCTGGGGACCACATGTGTTTCTGAAGGAGTCTTCCAAGGGATGCTCCTCCATCATCCATCAAAATGGCTTCCTCAAACCCAGGTATCATGGTAGAGAGCATCTCTGTTGCCAGCCAGCCTTGCTTCTGGCCCTTGGAGGTTGTATAAATGACAGAAATCATATGCAGGGGCCAAACTATTCACACAAGGTAGCCAGCGCTTTGTCTCTGCAGAGCTCAGACAGCAGGGAGGGAAGAAATTCCTTCTGCCCTGGAGAAAAACCCATTCGCAGAAAAGTCTTTCTTGGTCAGTCAAGCTGATAAGCAAATATTTTTAAATGCATTGGAGGGTGCTGGGTAGCTTAACTGCTTAGAAAGTAAGTGTGTGTATAAGTGTATGTATATATTTTGTCTTTTAGCTTTCGCACCCAGACTGACTGTGGTGGGTGTCTCTGTAGATCAGAAAGGTGACATGATGGAGGTAGCTGTTATGGGGAGATGGCTGCAATCCTATTTATTTCAGTCATGGTCCTGCATCTGGATTTGCATAAAGGCATATGAGCAGCACCCCTGAATGCAGCCCCAAAGAACTCTGGTGGTGGTGCTGCATAAGTGGTGAGGACCCAGTGGAATCGGGGGCTGACCCTGGTCCCCAAGGCTGAGATCTGCCCTTAGATTTGTTCTGCAGCTCTTCGAGTGCTCTGTAAATGTCTGAGCTTGGCAAGGAAAATGGCATCTGATTGTAAATTTCTTGCAAAAATGAACCTTCAGCAGAGCTAAACCAATTTGCGAAATCAAGCTGAATCTGGGAAGCCATTTCAGCCTCCCTTTAAGGAATGAGGAATGTGTTTCTGGAAGTGCTAACACAGCTTGACTCTGATGTTTCCTAAAACCAGGCTTTTTAGTGTTTGCAGGATGTGTTGTTGGCTGGCCTGTGCCTATAAAGGTGAGGGAGATAAGACTGGCTAATTAGCTTTTAAACAGAATAGAACATTTTGCTTTGCATCAAATGAAATATTTTGGGTTGCTGAGTCAGACTCATGCATGTTTAAAAACATTTTAGCAACAAAACTAAATTAGAAGCAAAGGTGGTGCAGGGGGAAAGTACCCCATGGGGATAGCCTTCCTCTGGAATGAAGGACTGGCTCTTGAAAGTAGTCCCATGGAGTGACAAAAGCCTAAAGTACTGCTGATGTTTTTTTCTCACAGTGGCAGGTGAGATTTGTAGGTGAGCAATGTTAAATGGTGGGTAAGCCTCTGCTTCTAGGTACCCTTCAGCCAGTGCCATGAGCCTGAAGAGGAATCAGCTATTTAATGTCAAATTAGTGATTAGTTCTGGATGCAGCAACAATGTTAAAGGAGAAAGCCTGGGGCTTTGCCTCTGGAGGAGATTGGGGCGTTATCTGGAGGCTACCTTTCTTCCTGCTACCCTGCTCATCCCATGTCCTTTTCCTGTCTCTGTGCCACTGGACACTTCTCCGCCTCATGGATTTCAAGCTATGGTGTGTGACTCAGTACAGTGCAGAGGGTCTGTCCTCAAGGGAAGGGCATCTTGTTTTCCAGCACAGGGCAAGGAGGCATTTGGTGAGGAACACATGGAACCCGTGAGTAAGGAAGTGAGTGTGCAGCATTTTTGGGGCACAGAGCTCCCTGGAGTAGCAGCAGTGGAGGTTTTTCCCTGCTCCTTTTGCCTTTGCTGCTTTAAGGAAATAGGATTTTGCGAGTCTTTTTTTTTTTTTTTTTTTTTTTTTTAAATAAAAAAAATTAGAAAAGATTTATTTTTTCTCTTCTAATAGTAATAAGGATTAGGTACCACTGGGTCTAGAGGGACAGCAGTCATAAATGAATCAAAAGAAATTGTGAGATTTAGTATGTAATGCGTGATGGTGAATGGCTCCTAGACCAAAGCAGGCAGTGGCCGCCCAGCTGTGCCACCCCGCTGTGGGACGGATCTGTGCCTTCAGGTGTGCTCACCACAGCAGGGTTCGGGCCAAGGTGGGTGCTGTACAGCTGAGATGGCAGCTACTGCAGGGTTGGCTGGGTGGGATGTGGGTCAGCCCCACAGCCCTTGCCACCAGGCACAGCTGTAAGTGCTTGAGTGCTGTGTGAGTGGGAAGTGCATCGGCCACCCAACTCTCATCACTCTGGGCTCACAACTCCGTTTGCTTCCAGGTGATATTCATGCAAATGTGCCAAAAGCAGAAGCAGTGCTGGGATCCTTGCTGCTGAACCTCTCTGCCTACATCCAGCGTGCAGCCTGGCTGCAAGTCAAATGGCACCTGACCTCCACAAAGTAAAAAGATTTTTCTCCCTGAAGGTAATATTTTTGAAGCACTTAATGTTTCCTCCCTCAATAAGTGGAAGGGCAGTTGAGCTGTCTCTGGTGGTGATGAAAGGGGATCACAATTTCCGCTGACAGCAACTTGGTATGATCGTACTCAGTTTCCCTCTCGTGGTTTGCAAAGGAATTAACTGGGAGGACATTTAATTACTTTCCCAGCTGAATATGGCCAAGCTATGCTGGTGTGCAGAGGTCTTCATCCCGCAGCCCTGGTACCATCAGAGCTTCACCTGAGGAGATCCAGGTAGCACCACTGAATTTTGTTAAAGCTGTAGCTCTCCCTTCTTATGGTTACAGATCTTCATCTCTGGTTTTCATTGTGGAATGGCTTAAGTTGTTAGACGAGGTATCCTTCCATCAGAGGACATTTTTTCCACATTATTTCTCCCTCATGCTGTTTTCTACCTGCTACAAAAGTCACAAGCTCTCTTGGGCAGGACCTATCCTTACTCCTGCCTGCGAAAATCTGGACATAAGGTCCCAATTCCTGCAAAAAACACCTGGGTAAAAGCCCCGATTCCTGCAATGCATTTCTGAAAAGTTTTTATGGGGAACCAGGGAGGGCCTGAGCTCTGTTCCAGAGGAAGTTTTTTGGCATCCTCGCCTCTGCTTGCTTGTACTGGAGGGATTCAGCATCCTGCAGAGATGGTAAGGGAAATCACAGGATTATTCCCTATGGTGATTATCTTGTGCTCTCTCAGGGCTGTATAAATGGGAACTGATTGCAGCTAGAAAAAAAGTAAATTGTGTAATTAGAAAGGGGGGAGAGGGGAGGACTTAAACCTCTGCCTGAAGGTGTCAGTTTGGAGAGAAGAGTGGAAAAGAGAATGCTGAGTGGCATCTCGCTGGGACCCACAGAATGGGAAAAGGCCATTGCTGACCTTGTCCCTGGCTGCTCCTGCTGCCTTGGGCAAGCCCCTTCCCCTCTGGAGAAAGAAAGAAATATTTTTCTGCTGTATCTCTCAGCCTGTTTCTTTGGGAAGAAAGGGGGACTCTTGTGCATGTCCAGCTTGCCCCAGGCTTGCAGCGTGGTTGGCTTACAAGCAGGCTGTCCATGCCCAGGCTTTAGCATCACCCCAAATTTCCCTCTCGGACTTGTCACGAATGGCTACAAAAGAAAAGCTATTGCAGGATGTAGTTCTGAGCAGTTCTGTGTTGGGTGTAAGGTGACCAAGATCTCTCTTGTTGGTCTACATGGAGCAGGAAAGAGCATTTTGCCTCCCCTTCCTCTTCTTTTAATCCAGCCTGGCGTGGGCCAGAAAACATGTCTGTTCATGTCGCAGGCCAAAAATCACACAGCAGAATTGCTCTCAAAGCCATGGTGAGGGAAAGTATTAATGCAAATATTATTAATGCCAGGGAAAATAGCCAATTACCTTCCTACAGAACCACACTCTGCCCAGCAAACCAGTAACTATAATATGTAACATTTGCTAGTGAGCTCTGAAAGCACTTTGGGAATACAATACTGATAAATGGATTTGGACTTGAAAAAGACTGGGGTGGGGAAGTAAATTTAAGGTACTTGACATTCAGGAGGTATAAAAGGCTGTAGGGAATCTGTGGCCACTTATACCTCAAGTCCTACAGATACAAGAATTTGGCTTTGTCTTATATCCACTTTATGTTTTGTAGATGTGTAACTGTATTAATAAATGTTTAATAAACTGAACAGAAAAACAGAATGTAACTTGAGGTGAGGATACTAGCAAAGGGGCTTCTTGTGTTTCTTGATGTTTAAGAAGGCCAGTTGTACATCTGAAAGTGATCAAAGTAAGTTTTTGCATGTTATTTATTTCCCAGGTTTACCAGTGAGAAAGCCAACTAAAGGGAAATCCATCCTTCCTTTTCTCCTTTCCTCCTTGGAGGAAGAAGGAAAGATTAAGTCCTTTTTTAAGAGCTGCAAGGGCATTGCACATTGACTAGTTTGCTCTGCTGGACTGCACTGAAGGCCGCGTTTCACTCCCTGCCTGCCCCCAGGTGCTCCATGGATGGCATCTGGAGATTTAATGAGTCTCCCAAGATCTATTAACACAGTCAACTGCTGATGCCTCTGGGAACCCATGGGCTCCAGAGGACATGCTCTGAGGCCTGTGAGAGGCACATCTTGGTATCACAAGCTGTGTGGGAATCTCGTCTTGAGGGTGCCTTTCCCTGCCCGCTGATGGAGGAGTTAACAGTGTGTATCAGAGGCCTTGGCTTATTTCATGGAGTTGTTTGTGGTTTCTCCTGTGTAGTGAGGAGAATTTAGCTGGGTGTCTCCAAAATGCTGTGGTTTTGCAATTTGTAAAGCCTGTCCTTTAAATTGCTTGGTGAGCAGCAGTACTCATTTATCATGTCAGCTGTGATCCATAGAACAGGGACAGCTTTGCTCTTTCCTGAGGACTAGCCTGCCCTTCTCTTTCAAGGAAAACAAATCTACATTCAAACTGCTGCTACTCTGAGTTTGCTTTTCACCCCAGCACCACTCCAAATATCCTTTAGAATGTACCAAAGGGATTGTCTTTATGTTCTGTGAGGGCACAAACAGGTGCTCAGTCACAGTCAGGGCTCTAGGGTCAGCCATACTTGGAACAGTTAAGTATGTAACGTAACATAAATCTGGAAAAGCATCACTCTGTTTTTAAACCACAGCTCGCCCTCCTGGGCACCAAGGGGCACCCGCCTGTGTTTGTCACAGCACCCAGTGATTTAATTCCTGCTGCCAGACGTCAGGGCAGCGGCGGGGCTCTGCCCTCTGAACCCGGGCCTCACTTGCTTCGTTTTACACCTCTGGCTCTTGTCCTCACACCTTTGTGCGGACATGGCGCCCACCCCACTGCCATACACATGCACGGAGCACCAGCAGGGTCTAAGGGCCACCGCCCGCCCCCCACGGATCAGCTGCGGGGAGGGCAGGCCCCGGGGGAAGTCAGACCCAGTGCAGGCCCCGGCCCAGCGCGCCCCGCAGCTCGGCCGCGCCCTCGCTCCTCCCGCCGCGGAGCCCCGAGCGGGTCGATACGGCTCGGCGCTCGCTTGGCCGTGCCTGTTGCCGTGGCGAAGAGGCGGGGCGGAGCCCGCCCGGCGCCTTTCCCGCCTCCAGCGCGGCGGGGGGGGGGCGGGGGGGGGGGGGG
>JAVJGJ010000030.1:25304060-25325106 GCA_035590215.1 Microhierax caerulescens
GAAACTGGTACAATGAAGTAGAGAAATGGCTGGGGGGAAGGATCCAGCCACTGGCCATTGATGGAGGCTCCAAGGAAGAGATTGACCGTAAACTAGGTACAGAAATGTTTGTAAATGATGTGGTTAGTTGACTTAGGTCAAAATCTTGCATTGGAAGAAGCCTACAGTAGCTGATTTGAACATCTCTGAGCTGTCATTAGAGCTCTGGAAACCGAGAAAAGTCTCTCCACTAACATGTTTAAGTCAGACCCTTGCCTGTTGGCAGTAGCTGATCTTTTGCATTAATCCAAGTCAGGTCATGTGCTTCAGTTAGGGCAGTGCCAGTGCCTCTTCTTTGCTCTAGCCAGAAGCCAGGAAAGGACTGTGCAGAGGTGAGAGGGGGATGGAAATGGAGACGGTTGTGGGGAAAATAGCATAGGTATATGTGGGCTGAAGGGATGCTATGAAGTAATTGAAACAGACAGGTTTTCCTAGATTTTTAAGGCAAAAGTTTTAACTATAGAGCTTGAACCTTTTTCTGTTGGTTTTCCTCATCCCTCTTATTTTTTCTTTTTTCCTCCTTTCTATCTGCAGTTGGCTTTATGAACCAGCGTGGCCCACGAGTGCCTTCACCCATCCTGATCATCTCCTACGAGACTTTCCGACTCCATGCTGAGGCATTACAGAAAGGCAGTGTTGGGCTGGTCATATGTGATGAGGTACAGGGGAATCTTTAAGGGGAATCTGTTCCTGATATCTTCTTGAGGTCTGGGCAAAACTGGCTCTGCTTTCTTAAAGCAGGGAGGGGTGCAGGAAATAAGGTTTAGCTATGGGCAGCACCCGTTGTGGTGTTTGAGAGGCTCTTGGGTAACTATCTCATCCATACTGGCTGAGTCTGAACAAGAGAGGGTGTTTTTGGGAGCTGAGATATGAAGAAAATCCAGGTGATGGTAACTGTGGCCACTTGGTATGTCTCTGGCTGGTTGGGGGCACCTACTAGGGCCCTCTCAGTGTGAAATATGTAGTAGAAAGGAGGTCCACTGCCTATCTTTGACACTGAAAGAGGCTTTACTGTGTTGGGAGGGTAGTGCCCTAGCTCACTGATCTGGTTTTCATTTGTTTGTATCTGTCTTTGCTAAAGTAAGAAGTACTTTCTGTTTGGCCTGGCCTCATGTTCTGCCCAGTAATTTTTAACTTGGTTCTCTTTTGAGCAAGAGGTTGGGCTGGAGACTCCCAAGGTCTCTCCCAGTGTAAATGATTCTGTGATTCAGCATGCTCCTGTGTGTAGTTGGCTGCTGGCATCTGGCCATCTTATTCTCTGCTTGGGGAGTTTGAAAGACACTCCCATGGCAGGGACCCTCTTTCCCTCTCTGTAGCATCTTGCTTGAGGCAGAGGTAGGAGAGTGGCATGAGGAGTTATATCATGTGCTGCTTGTTCAAGAGGAGACAAACCTGGCTTGACTCCCTGATCGTTGGCTGCTGGATCTAACTTTGCCAAGCCTGTGTTATCAAGCTGTGCTTCCACCTGGCTGAAATCGAGTTGTTTTTTCATGTATTGATCCCTGTTTGTGGTTATAGGTAGTGAGAGCCAGAGATGCTCTAAAGGACAAAATTAACAAATGCTCTCTGCCTCCTTGAAACCATCAAGCCAAGGGCCTTAGCCACTGTTGAGGTGTCCTCTGCTGCCAGTTAGAGGGGATTTGTTAAATAGTGGTGCCACCCTGTGGTTTGGGTTTGTATTTGCTAGAATAGTGCTGAGAGGAGCTTAAAAAGGGCATCCTCACAAGTGTAACTCCCATCCACCTTCTATCTACCAAGTCCGTGACTGCCCACACCTCTCAGTGCCCTTGGGATGAGGCCAACAGCTAGGGATGCTGGGAATGCAGGTCCTTGGCCTTGTCTTCCGTAGGTTAGTGGTCTGGCACTTACAAAAAGTGTCCCATCGCTTATGCTTTAGATAGCACTCAGATGCTAATAAAGTTGCTTTTCCCAGGCATGGGAAATGGGGCCTGTATTCACGTTACCCCAGTAAGAGGTGCACAACCTCTTTTTATTAGTGTGCAAAGGCCTGAAAATCCTGGATATAAGTGGTCTGAGTGGTTTGTGGTGTTGACCTTGAGTGATGCAATGTTACTGGTCCAGAGTTCAGGGCCTCGTGTTGATAGCTGAAAACATCTCCATCTTTGAACAGGAAATAGTTCTTATAGCTAAGATTAACCTGGCGGTTGTTATTTTAATGGTAGGCCCTCTTGCCTGGGTGTGAGTCAGGTGTTCCTGGTCTTGGAAGCTTGTAATGTCACGTTGCCTTGCACAGTGACTTCAGGTTTCCCACCAGATTCTTTCCTTTCAAAGAAGTCTGTTGCAACAGTTGAATACACATACACCACTTAGTCCACAACCAGGAATGGAAAAAGTGGTGAGATGTTTTGTGGGAGATACAACATACCGGTGTTGATGAGGATCTCCAAGCTGCTTCCAATCAGGGCCACTGGATTTATCAGCTTCATTCCTTTTTTCTTTTTTTCAAAGGGCCATAGACTGAAGAACTCTGAAAACCAAACATATCAAGCTCTCAACAGCTTAAATACACCTCGCCGAGTCCTTATCTCAGGCACCCCCATTCAGAATGACCTGCTTGAATATTTCAGCTTGGTGCACTTTGTCAATTCAGGCATCCTAGGTAAGAGGTGAATGTGTGAGAGACACAAGGGAGGGGGAAGTTGCTGGCAAGGCCTCCCCTAGCTACCAGTGGCAGTGAAAACAGCAACCAAGACATTAGTGAGAGGAAAGGTCACATACAGGTTGGAGATTTACTCTCCTTAAGTTTGTATCCAGAAAGTTTAGATCAGGGTGCCCTGTTCTAGAGGCTGTGTATCATCAGAGCTCTGTTTAAGAAGATTGTAATTTAAAGTACACCAGTCTAACAGGTATTTTGGAAGGGGAATTAATTGAGATTAAATGGATATAAGACCCCAAGTACTACATGGCTGATCTTGTGTAACTGTACTGGTTAGCCAAAATGTTCATGTAGACTGGGAGTTTCTTTGACAGTGAGCCCTTAGAGATACTGCAGGAGTTGCTGGGTAGGAAGAACCAGCTCATAATGGTACTTCCCACAACACTTTCAGGCTATAGCAAATTCAGAAATCTAAGCCAGGAATGATGTCTTTGTAGAAAAGGCTCCATGGAGAGGAGAGTTTGGCATAACATGCTCTCTGCCTTGAGTATGATGAGCAGCCTGGGAAATGGCTTTTTCCCCATGCGTGCTTTCATATCCATTTGGCACAGGAGATTGAAGTGACTGGTGCAAGGTGGAATGGTGTGCTGTGTGGCAGAGTTAAGCAACAAAGCCCAAACTTCTGTCAGTCTGCCATCCCACTTTCAGATAATCAGAGAAAGCTGAGGGTGGTGCCTAGCATTTGGAGTTAAGACTGCTCCTGTTTTTTAAGGGAAGGGAGTTCTGTGCATACGGGGTTAACTTCATTTGAGAGAAGGGAAAATGTCTGGAGGAGAGATACTGACTAGTTTTTGGTATCAAATCCCTTCTGCAATTGCTGGTAGCAGACTGAAATATTCTGACTCTGGCTCTTATGTTCTGCTTATGCCTGCAAGCTCTGTTTTCATTTTAAAAGCAAAGTAGTCTTTGCGTGCTCTCCTGCATCACTGGGTTAGGTGTGCTTTCGAATGCGGAACAGCTTGTTTTTGTCAAGAGAGCTAATTTTTTCTGTCAAGGGATGAAAATAAACCAATCTGTAAATCATTTCCTTGCTGGTGTAACTCAGCACCCATGTTTGTCTGGGATTGTTGTGCACCCAGTCCAAGAGGCTTCTCATTAATTCTAGTGCATGCGCAGCTCCGGTTAAACACCATTCATCAGATTCTTAGTCTTACAAGCAGCAATTGGGACGTATCTTTTTCTGTTCAGCTGTTCTGCCCTCAGGATTTCTCAAGGAAACAATGGGATAGAGTGGTAGATGTTCTACATCTGCTTTTTCCGTGCACTTTGATTTTGGGTAGTTATTACAGGGAGCTGATGTGATTTCCCCTGCCCCCCTTGACCTGTACTTTGGGCAAGACTAGTCTCCCTGTAGTTTCAGTTTGTTTTTTTTCTGTAATGGGGTTAATATTGTAACTGCTCCTGGCAAAACTGTGTGCATGCAGCTTTTTCCCACTTCCAGCCTGTGACCAGTAATAAGCAACTGATTACAGATAATTTTGAAAGAGGCATGCATAATGCCTGTGCTGTTGTTTGCAAGGAAGAAATGTGGGGATAAAAGTATAGCTGGAATGTGAGCAAAAACAGTACATGCCTGACTGGACTCAGGTTTAGCTGAAATTGTATGACCTGTGCAGTGCATTGTTGCTGGAGTACATTATTTTCTTTTGTACTGGTTTGCTTTTCCTGACTAGAAGGGAAAACAAATTACACTGATGAGGTGAAAGTTTGTTTTATCTGTTGGGCCCCATGCTTGTGGTATGATAACTGGGGCTGTGGGGTACTGATTAAAGGTTATTTGGTGGTAGTTGACACATTTTCACTTCTGTTTTGTACAGGGACTGCACAGGAATTTAAAAGACATTTTGAAATTCCCATCTTGAAAGGCAGAGATGCGGATGCAAGTGAAGCTGAGCGACACAAAGGAGAAGAAAGGCTTAAAGAGCTGATCAGTATTGTGAACAGGTGAACATCATCCCTCTTCTATTTGCAGAGCTTTTGCCAGATCTTTGCAGACCCTTGGTGTACACTGGTATCTTTCCAAATGACAGTTGCAACTGTAATGAATTCTCTTGCCAGTTATGTCTGTTCAGCAAGTGATTGTGCAAGTATTTATCGCCTGAGAAATCTAAATAGCATGTAGCTTTAGTCTGAAAAATAGCACATTGAAATGGCACAGTTAGCTGCAGTCAGCCCCAAGCAAACGTACTCAGGTACTGAATCATGATTTGACTCTTATGTTTCTGTTTTCTCCTGGGATCTGAATAGTCAGGCAGCATCCTTTTATTTGTGTTAACATAACTACAGTGTAGACTGGGTCTTGAGATCCATCCAGCCCAAGTGTTGTGTGGCAGACAGAAAGCGTCTAAGGAATATTGCTCAGTTCTGCTGTTGATTGCCTGGGTCACAAAAGAGTCCAGCTCACACTTTCATAGCTGTGTTGGCTCTGTAAGGCTAATGGGATTAGACTACAAGTGTTAGAGATGTGACTTTTGATCCCCGAGAAGCACTTCTGTGATGTAAAATGCTGTCTTATTTCTCTTTCGTTGACTTTTGGGGATTTGTTTAAACCTGGTTTCTTTTCTATTCATGAGTACAACCAATTTATCCACATCTGCCGGCAATCACTTGTGTCTCTCTAAGAACTCTTTCTAGACACTTGGTTGAATTCACAGCATTGCTGGTATCTTAATTTCTTTTTCTTTTCTTTTCTTTTTTTTTTAAATCTGAGCTTTTGCAACCATCACAAATATGATCCTGCAGTTCATAGTCACAGTAAATTGAATTTCACACAAAGTACAGCCTCTCTATAGAGACAGCTTTGACCTTGACTCAGGTCAGCTTGCAGAAGCCTAAGAGAAAGGAAAGGCTGGGAGGAGAAAAGCTTATTCCTTCTTAAGGTGCATTTATTTTTCTAGTTGATAGAAAAGAGGTGTAAAATTGGGTTCAGGAATGTTTGTGCCTGTGTTGAGGTCTGCGTCCTTCCTTTATTGTGCAACAGTCATGATACATAAATAGGGAAGATGAAGCTTGAAAGTAGTTACAGATTAATTGATTGAATTCGGTGGGAATTGTAAATGAGAGGGTGATGCAAAGACATGTGGAATCATAGGTGTAAGGCTGGAAGGGCCCTGTAGAAGATGTCTAATCCACCTTGCTGTCCTAAGGTAGAAGGTGTTAGACCTAAACCATCCCTTATTTAACACCCACCCAGCACTGAAGACCTTACAGATTCCTCAGGACACCTTTTCCAGAGCATCTCTGTCTTTGCAGTTAGAAAAAGCTCTTAATGTGTAACATAAATCTTCCTTACTGCAGTTTAAGCCTGTTACTTTTCATCCTGCTGCTTATGAGTTTGGAGGCCAGATTATTCCTTTCTTTAATAGCCTTTGACAGATTTTGGGGCTGTCATATATCTCTGCTGGTTGTCATCTTTAGGTTTTGTAACATATTTTTGGTATATCCTGGCAGAACTGGGTTTCTGCACTTTGTTCTTATTCTGGTTGCTCAGTTCAGCAGTTTTTCTAGTCCATCCCATCTTTCCTAAAGTGTGGTAGAACTGTTCCATGGGGCATTCTACAGCCCCAAAGGATATGCCCTTCGCTGAAATTGGGCCAGAAAATGAACCTGTCTTGGCTGAGGATGGCTACTTAGTTATTAGGTAGGGAGCTGCCTGCTTGTGCTTTGGGTTATGTCTGTAATGTGTTTTTATTAAATCCTGTCCTTGTTTGCTGTCCATGCTGCTGGTCTGGTGCAGCTCAAGTTGAGAGTGCTGTTGATAGTCTGATGAAGATCTGAGTTTCTCTTGTAAGGGACTGGGCTTTGGCAGGTGGAATCATGCACAGTCCCTCCATATCTCATGAACCAAATTTGGAGGCCTCACAGAGACAATGGGTTATACTGGGCTCTGCAGCATGGACCGATGGAGCCTCTTATCCTGGCTTTGTATGGGTGGTGGGTGTCTGGCCTTTGCCATGCGTTGGACTGTCACAAACTTTTGTACATAAGGTATCTAAGGGACTGTGTGTCAAGCTCGTGAGGAATAATAGCGATAAAACAGGGTGTTGATGTCATCTAAGCATCTGATCTTAATTACCCTCCCTGCAGGTGTTTAATTCGAAGAACTTCAGACATCCTGTCCAAGTACCTGCCAGTGAAGATCGAGCAGGTGGTCTGCTGCAGGTACGAAAAAGCACATACTCTGCCAGGAAATGGGAGGAGCAACAGGAAGGACTAAAGGGTTGCAAAAAGCCCTTCTGTGCTTTCCTCCAGGAGTGAGATTGTAGCCATTGGCAATGTATTGCTTTTCCTCCTGAAGCACGGATGGACGATCCGCAACTGGTGGATCTGCCAGCCAGATGGCATGCTCTGAGCAGCTGCTTACAGCAGAGCCCTGGGCTGTGCAGAATATCTGCAAGCTTCTCTTCCAGCTCTGGGCTGAGATATCTATGTTCTACCATCAGCCTTGAAGGCAGTTCTAGTCTATCCGTGCTGCAGCCAAAAAAAAGTAGGCTAAAGGAAATGCCCTGTGTAGATGGAGGAGGAAGGATAGGGTTGGTCTGGGCACAGGCTGAGACTGCAGAGCTCTTGTTCTGTTTCAGACTGACGCCTCTGCAGGCTGAGCTGTACAAGAACTTCCTGAAGCAAGCCAAGCCAGTGGAGGAGCTGAAGGAGGGCAAAATCAGCGTGTCATCCCTCTCTTCCATCACTTCCTTGAAGAAGCTCTGCAATCGTGAGTTGATCCACTTGTGATGGGTTTTGGTTTTGCACTGTTGGTCGAGGGTTTTTTGGGTCTTCCTTGTGCACTCTGCAGTCTGAGCTCTGTTTGTTCTCCAGACCCTGCTCTTATCCATGATAAGTGTGTGGAGGAGGAAGAAGGTTTTGTGGGAGCCCTGGACTTGTTCCCTGCTGGCTACAGCACCAAATCTGTGGAGCCCCAGCTTTCAGGTACTGTGGAACTCAACAGTACAAATGTGCTGCCTAACACAGGCAACCATGAGACTGTATTTAGCACCTTATCAAGTGCCCTTCCAAGGTCTGGAATTTGGGAACTGGTGCCCTAATTTTCTTCTTTCTTCCCTTTTTATCCAGGAAAGATGCTGGTTTTGGACTATATCCTTGCGGTTACAAAAAGCACCAGTAACGACAAAGTGGTTTTAGTGTCTAACTACACTCAGACGCTGGACCTATTTGAAAAGCTCTGCAGGAACAGAAGGTTTGTCTTTGGGCTTCATCTGTTTAATCCTGAAAGACTGTATTTGCAGCCTACACTGTAAAATAAGCTGGCTATTTTTAAAGTTTCCATCAGCAGGAACTTGTGATCTGTTTTTTACCTCAGATGGTTCCTGAATTGGAACTAAGTGGCTTATGCTTTGGCTACTGGGGTCACTCAGCAGAAAAGCTGTGGCCCTCTGCAAAAGCTCCTAAAGCCCAGGCCCTTGTTACGAGGCTGTTCGTGAAAGATTTTTCTCTTTCAGGTAGGAAGCTCCGATGGTTGCAACAGTCTGATTGTAGTAAATGTTGTATATTCCAGGTATTTGTATGTCCGACTGGATGGCACCATGTCCATTAAAAAGAGAGCAAAGGTTGTGGAGCGATTCAACAGCCCCTCGGTAAGTAGAACCTGCCAGCTGTGAGCAGCAGTGCAGCAAGTTCTGAATGCTGTAAAAGAATCGCTGCCTCTGTAGTTTAATCCAAGCCTCTCTTTTTCCACAGAACCCTGAGTTTATCTTCATGTTAAGCAGCAAAGCAGGCGGCTGTGGTTTGAATTTGATCGGGGCTAACAGACTGGTTATGTTTGACCCAGACTGGAATCCAGCTAATGATGAGCAGGCCATGGCTCGTGTGTGGCGGGATGGCCAGAAGAAGACATGCTACATCTATCGACTGCTTTCAGTGAGTCGTACTTCTCTCACCTCCTCAACATGGAGTTCTTGGTGCCAGCCCAGATGGCAGCTGTAATTGCGACCAGAAGGGGAAGAACTCTTTTGTGTTGGTGACTAGAATTGATTGGAACTTAATGGCTTCCTACTCTTAGATGTGTTGCCATGGAAAACCATGAAGGTTCAAGCTGGAGGGTCATTAGTGCAAGCCTTGGTTTCTAATGGTGACTGGCTTCTGAAAAATAGAAACTGGAAACTGTGGCTTTCCAGATAAGATGCTCCTTTGAAGTCATTTAGGCATCTGATTTCTTTAATTTCATGGAGTGTCTGATGGTGAAGTTGCTGTTTTTCAGTCTGGCTGCAGTCTATTTTGGTTGGGTGTATGTGTACTTAATAAACAGCAAGTACATCCCCAGAATTAGAGCAGCTTTTGGAATGGGGTTGCCAATTAGCAGGTTCTGTAAAGGAAAAACACTCTTCCATGTTAGTCTTTTTTAGTCTTTTTCAGGCTGCTGTAACACTTTGTCCAGCAGTGCCAGTAATGATTACTGCTCAGAAATGTTGCCTCTGCCCTTGTTCACCTTCACCTCTCATCAGTTCAGACTGAGGTTTTGTGGTTTGTTTTGGGGTTCTTTGTAAACTTGTGTTCCTTGATCAATTACTGTTTTGCTTTGACAAAACAGATGTTCTTTGCCCAGCTCTTTCTAATGGTGTTCCAGTTTTTCTCTGACCTGGCTGCACCTGGAAGCAGGGACCTTCTTGGCTTGTAGAACTAGGAAACCATTCTGCAAATCCTGACTAATTACGCCCTCCTTTATATTACATCTGTTTGCAAAACAGGCATTTTGCTCTTAGATTTTTGCCTTAAAAATGTATCATACTGGGCTTTCTGCATGTCTGTTCTATAAGTAATTACCTCCTTCCAGACAGCAGGTGTGATTGATCTGTGTGGGGGTGAACCAGCAAATACTGCTGATGCTTGTGTCACCCAGGGCTACCGTGTTGCTGTTTTTTGGGGGGAGTTGTGTTTGTATGTGTTGGGGTTTTTTGTTTGGTTTTGGTTTTGGGGGTTTTCTTTTTTCTGAGGGAGTGGTTATAGCTGCTCAACTCCTTTCCCTTCCTTCCTGCCAGCACAACTTGGTGCAGTGTGTGAGCTTCAGCCACGAGTGGCAGCTCCACCTCTTCCTCATCCATATCTCTGTCAAATCCACACCTGTAGCCATGGTAAAAGACAAGTTGGGTTAGAGCAGCAACCAAGTAGGACATAGTTGGAGTGCAGCTAGTAAAACTTGCCTGTCATCTGTACTGCTTTGGCAGGGCACTAAATGGTCCTGACAGCTTACTGCTGTTTGATCTGTGCCACTTTCCCAATGTAGTGCTCCTTTAAACTAGTCCAACTGTGCTTCATTTCTGACACCCTTTCCTGCAGACAGGGACCATAGAGGAGAAGATATTCCAACGCCAGACCCACAAGAAAGCCCTCAGCAGCTGTGTCGTGGATGAAGAGCAGGACGTAGAAAGGCACTTCTCACTTGGGGAGCTGAAGGAGCTTTTCACATTGAATGAGACCACCACCAGTGACACCCATGACAAGTGAGTATACTGAATGACTAATGGATGGGGTCAGCAAAAAAAATCCATTTTTTCTAGTGATTCAGGGGTTCCTCAGGCAGCAGGAGGAAGCTTAAGAGAGAGAGGGCCTCCAGTGTATCTGCTTTTGAAACTGTTAACCACCAGGAAATGAGTACTTCCTTGCTGTCCTCCCTTTTTATTGTCCTAGAAAAGCTGTGCTGACTGGACAAGTGAGCGGACTATCTTGTTGCTCCTTGTGTTTGGAGGCTGTGAAGTACTGCAGCTAATGAAAAGAAATTGATCAGAGCTGTTCAAATTGCTGGCTCCAAACTTGGTCCTTCCTTGCTGGTCTCTTCCTGATGGTTTGTGATCTCCAGATGCTGAACTGCTTCTACTGCCAGGCTACTCCATCTGCTAAGAATTCATGACGCCAACCCACGTGCTCTTCTGGGGGCTAAAAGAATCCTCTTCTGCACTGCCTTCCCTTCTCCCCCACTCCTGAGACCTGTGGGTATTGTAGCCACCAGAAAGAGGACAGGGTGTGCAGGAAAATGCTTCACTGTGAAAGTTAAGACTCTTAGTTCAGGCAAGAAGTGAAGAGGATTAGTTTTAAGCTGACTTGGAAGCTTAGCTCTTTGTAGGTGTCTTGTCTGCATGGCAACAGCGCTTGCTGGCAAGGCTGCTACTGCTCTTTGTCTCATGTGGCAGCTCAGTAGGGAATCTGCAAAACAGCCTGAGCACAACCCAGTGGCCGTGGTGGGAGCCAGGATGGAGCGGTTTGGATGTGGTGTGCTCTCTTGAACTTGGGAAACCTGACACAGTGCTAAGGTGTTAGCAGTGGGGGTGTTTGCTCAAGATCTGCCCTTAGCAACATCCCTCACCTTTGGGGAAACACCTCCTGAACTTCCTCTGGGTCCTGCTCGACCATTCCCACATGGCTAAACATGGAGGGGAAGTGCTATTAGAAACAGAACCCCAGAGTTTCCAGAATGTGAGTCGTTCCTTATCTGTTGCATGTGCCACAGAGTGGTTGTACTTTTAAATGAAGCATGGCAGTAATTAATCCTGTCTGAAAATCAAGTTGCCAGCGTTTCAGATGGAGGGGAGTTAATCCAAATGTTACTGGGCTGCATTTTTAAACAACCTGTACACTAAAATAGAACCTTATGCTTACTCTGTTCCAGGATCAAGTGTCATCGCTGTGTGAATGGCCACCAGGTACGGGCCCCTCCCGAAGGGTCTGACTGTACCTCTGACCTCTCCCAGTGGAACCACTGTGCTGATAAGAGGGGGCTTCAGGACTCTGTGCTGAAGGCTGCGTGGGATGCTGCCGTCACCTTCACTTTTCATCATCACTCCCATGAGGAGCAGCGAGGGATTCCCTAACAGGTTACTGTCCCCTGTGGGGGCAAGGGCAGGCTGCTGTGGCAGTCCATCCCACTTTAATCCCTTTGAAGGAGAGGGGCAGTGGGTGGCAGTACATGCTGGACAGTTGTGTGGCTGTGGAATAGTGTAACTGTGGTTCCTGAGAGCCTGGAAGGCACCTGGCATTGTTCAGTCCGCTGCAACAGCAACGAGCCCATGGCTTTTTCTCTGCTGTTGTATTATGTGCCTGAAACACAGTTCTTTGGGAACTGGGAATAACTGGTCTTGTTCACTTGGTCAGATTCAGCACTGGTTCTCATGCTGTTGGTGTCTGTGCCTTCTACTTAGCCAAGTTTTTTCTTCAGGTTTAAGTCTGCAGTTTTATAGCACTTAAATGTGCAGTCATGTGTTTTTCTGTGACAGCTCTGGCTTACAGCTGCTGGTCAGTAACTTGCAGGATCCGTTTCTGTGGTGAAATGTGAACCTTGCTGATTACTCAGGAACAAGAGGATTTGTACAAAGGAAAAAAAATTCACCTTTATGTTGAACATCTGGCCTTGAAAGATCATGCAGGCAGTGGGAAATCAGGCTCTGTTAAGGTAACTCCATTTCTAAAATCACTTGCTTTGTTACGGGCAGGATCCCCTGACCTAGCAGAGTGTTTTTTAATTAGGTCACATTACAAGCCAGTAATAAAACTCACTGTTTCACACATTGGGTCTTAATTATATTTTTATTATAAAAACGTTACAAAAGAACAAACTACTCAAAACCTCTGTAAAATGACCCCAGAGAGGCAATATGATTGCAAATAAACAGGAGGCTGCTTGGTACATGAAGAATTTTTTTAATTTTTTTTTTTTTTTTTTACAAAGTAAATTTTTCCAACTGTAAAAGGTCAAGGCTGTAGGCTTTTATAGCTTGTTTTCTGCTCCCTTTAAGTGGAGGGAGAAGTTCTTATTCACAGATCACAGAACAGTTGAAGTTAGAAGGGACCTCAAGGTCATTGTCCAACATCCCTGCTCAAAAGCAAGGTCACCTACAGCTGGTTGTCAAGGATCAGAACCAGATGGCTTTTGAGTCTCTCCAATGGTGGAGGCAGTTATTGGTGAGACATTGGCTGAAACAACATGAAATCTGGCAAGAAGTCACACAAACTCATTTGATGCCTATCGCACTTAAAATGTTCAAACTAAGGAGATGGTAGTTAGATCACCTGGAAATACAGCTATTGTCCCACATGTTCTTGTGTGTCACTTCACTGCGGTACCTCTTCATCAAATGAACAGAAAAGTGATGAGAACAACTGTATGCTGCTTGGACCAGGAGAAGAAAACCCCACCTGTGTTGTAAAATAGGATCTGTTGGCCAGGGACTGAGCTGCTTAGTTCAAGCTGGTCTGTTTTCTCCTGCTCCTGCATCCATCACATGACACTGATGTAGTCAGCAAAGGCCTGGGAGGAGTCCCACGAGTCGCTGACCACACTACACACAGCTTTGAGACGCCGAAGAGCTTCTTGAGCTGTTTCAGCATCCTGGTCCAGCCAATTTTGGAAGAGGCGGAGGTGTGTGAATTGAATCTGCCCTCCTCTCCGCTGGATGTGACCTTCCAGCTTCTTTGTGAACTCCAGGAGCCCATCAGGTTTGATGCAATTTGAGCTTTCAGGGAAAGGAGGACACAAAAGTTGTTAACTGTCTAAGCTATAAAGTAAGCAGTTTAAATTATTACTTCTAGTAACAACAGCCAGTGCAGGTACTTGAGGATGTTCCAATGCAAAGTACAACTTTCTTCATCAATACAAAGCATGAATGGTCAGTTAGTTTTGATGAAAAGCGAGAACTGAAGCACAGTAATACGAAGGGCTGCAAGCTTTACAAAATTAAGGTGGTGACTACTGAGAACTTATTATTTTGGCCTCCTTACTACTGACTTTAGACCTAGCTGTGGCCTTAAAATGGTGCTGGACCCAAGCTGCTGGCTAAGCAGTGCCAGAAGCACCTCAGTCTCATAGCAGCTGTCACCTTCCTGGACCAAGGAGCCTGGCTCAACCTACAGGTCCCAGTGTCAGCCTCATCATTTCTCTCTTCATTCTGAGAAAGCCTGGAGAGCATGTGTCAGGTCCTGCTGTTTCTAGGAGATTAAAAGGTCATCTCCCCTGCATAGATACATAAATAAATATGAAGTTGCATGATGGGCTTAATCTTGTGAGAGGCACAGTAACAATCAGGATTTGAGGCTGCTGAAGGACTGGCCATGGCTAAATAAACCGTTAAGCCTATGTACTCTCAGCAGCCTGAGAGACATAAAGAAGGTGGGGGCAGGGGGAGGAACCAAACAGTATTGCAGTAGTGCTACCCTCCATGTACATGAGGAAGGTGACTGTCCATATGGCTCTTCAGGCTCAGGAAGAGAGCAGTATTTCAGGTTGAACACCAAAGATAACAAAAGGAACGCAGAGGCATTCACGGGATCTGACAGGGCAACAACAGCATTCTCTCCTTATAAAGAGGCAGTGGAAACAGCCATTCAAGCTTGGCAGCTAAGAATAAATGTACAGAGGGACATTAGTTCTAACTTGCAGTGCAGCAAGGGCTTGCAGCAGCCTCCCAAGGGAGCAGCAAACCAAAACTGCTTTTAAGATAGAGCTTGACTTGTTTATAGAAAGGACAGTGAGATGCCTCAGAGATGCTAGAGGTCCCAGAGGCTGTATATGCCCACTACAGTGTTCTCTAAGCAATTCTTGTGCACACAGTTCCTTGAGGAAGGAACAAAGCTATGCTCAGGCTTCTCAGGTTGTCTGAGGCCAGTTCAGCTCTGGCCCTCCCCAAACAAGAAATTCAGTGTGTTTAGAGCAGCAGAATACCTGACATCCAGCTGGCAAAGAGAAGAGGAGGAATCTTCAGAAAAAATGTCTGCAAGGGCAACCAGCCTGTGATTCCCTAAAAGGGGAGAAATACAGGTATTAGGTGCAAACTGGGAACTGTCTGAAGTATTTCAGTGGCCACAGGGCTGGGATAATAGTGCAGAAAGGAGGCTGTAAGCATGTGCATGCAGCACAAAGGGTTCATCTCTACACCCCTGGTGGCAGACAGCAAGTTCACCCCCCTCAGCACTGTGTTCAAGGCAATGGGAACATATACTGACAGGGCAGTTTGTTTCACTAGAAAAATCCCAGTTTTGTTTGAAAAGTCAACATGCAGCTTTGTTCTAAAAACAGCCAAAAGCACAAAACCATGCAGGGTTAAACACAGACCTTAGAAATTAAGTGTATTTCAGGTGATCCCAAGCTTTCCTGTTTCATTTCATTAAAAGAACAGAGAATATTCTGGATTTACCTGAAATTAATATCTCAAATGTTTTTACTTGGCCTGTGATCCAAGAAGTCTGTAAATTCAGTTCCACTTCTTTGACACAAACCCTTACTTTACTTGTTCCTATCCCTCCAGTGGCTACCAACAGCTTTTAAGGCACAAACTGCCCAAACTTGGGGAAAACCCGTGCCTCTAAATGAGAATAGTGAGTCTGCTGCTGGATCTGTTCCTGTTAAAGAGTCTGACGCAGATCAGTGTTCAGTCACAGCTGGAGTCCTGCTGATAACTTGCTTTTATTGCAGAGGAAAGCAGCCATAATGCCTGCACAGCACCTGGGCTCTTGGTACATTGCTGAATACAACTGAAATTTTGCCTTTAAAAAATGAACTCAGTGCCCCTTACTTCGTGAACTAAATCTACCCTAATGATGCATGTGTTAAGTTCCGCACTAAGGTCACCAGCTAGCAATAGTCCTAACTCCAGCCCTGAAGCTATCTCCAAGAAAGGTGGTCTAAGGTCAAGGCCCCACAGCAACATGCACAGTACGCACCAAGGCGATTCCCAGGCAGTTTGAGGCTCTTCAAAGATGAGTTTCTTTTCACTGTGTTGATTATTTCTGACAAAAACTCAGTAGTAGAGCTTTCAAACAGCCGGCAAAAGGAAAACGTGATTTCTGCAGAAGAAATAGATAGACAGTACATGTTAGTACTCCCTGCAGGCTTCATTATTCCATAATTACATCCTGCAGGCAGCTCCACTCCCTAATCCATATGCAAGAACGATGCTTCCCCAGCAGTGGACTGCATACAATAGCACTGCCGCTCTGTCACAGGAAGAGAGAAATCACACCCAGGGAAGTGGCTTTGCCAGTTAAAGGCTAATGTGCTCTGCAGATTAAAACATCTTTGGTTTATAGCCAAGACTATGGACTCTTCTCTGCAGAGTACACCAGCTTTTCTCTCTGCCCTGCTGGCACCAACAACCAGACATGCTCCCAAATTGCTCCAGGACAGTGACATTTGCTACACCTTACACATCTGAAGATCACCTCTTAAATGTCAGCCAACCAAAAGCAGCCCCCTGTGGCATCTCTCCAAGCAACGCACCCAAGATTTTGCTGTACCTTGCAGGCCAGGATCCTGAAGCAAAAGCAGAACTTCTTTCTGGTGCTCAGCCAGGTTCACATCGTGAAAGCTCAGTTTGTTCAAATTCGGATTACACTCTAAAAGGAAAGCAAGTTCTCAGGTGAAGTACTGTACGTCCTTGGGATAAAAAGACCCTGACCCAACTACCAGCCAACGCCCAGAAAACAAGTCGGACTGTGGATAATTTGTGCTGGCTTGTGGGTAATTAACAAGGAACCATCCTGCTCTGCAGGATCATTCACATGCTCAGCGCAAGAAGTGGGATGGCTGACACCCACTTCCTTTTCTCAGGAGACTTCAAGGATGTCCACACTGAAGAAATGGACCCATCTAAGCTGGATTAATGCTAAAGGATGGAAAATCACAGCAACGAGACCACCGTGTCACAGCGATTGGACCTGCAGGTTAGCAGAGTACCTTTGAGTGCCTCCAAAAGGAGCCCAAGCTCCTGAGAACAGGGCAGCGTGGCGCTGTCAAGGGACAACTGCTGGAGGGATCTTGACGCCTTGAGCACTGGCAGCAGGAAGGCAGTGTGCAGAGGTTCCCTGGGGAATCGGATCTCCAGCTGCTCCAGGCAGCTCTCTAAGGGAATTAAAACCACAATCAAAGAGCTTGGTCTGGAGTGCTCATTGCTAGGTCCTACAGCAAGCAAGATGTCTGCATGCCTGACACAAGACTATCATTTAGATTGGCAGAAAATGCCTATGCACCGTGCCCTGCCACACAGAGCTCTACGGCAACTCAGACCTATGGTAATGTAGATCAGTTAAGGCTCATTTCAGGACTCCTGCCAGACCACAGGGCCACTAATTCCTACTGCATTCTGGCAGCAAAACAACACTTGAGAAGAGGTCACTCTTTACACACAAACCAGTCAGTGTCCTCCCAGAGCACAGCTCTTCACTGACCCCACTCCATACTTGCTCAGGCTTTGTTCACTGCTTTTATGGTCATTCAAGGTCTAATAAGGGTGATTAGAGACCTGTGAGCCGAGAACGTGCTGCTATAGCTCCCAGACTGCAATCCAGAGGCTGGGGCAGTGCTTTGCCATCACCTGTCGTATTGTAACAATTAAGAGATACTTTCCCTTTGTTTGAATGTCTGTCCAAGGCTTACAGCCTCACAGTCAATAGGACGGACAAAGCAGAAGCTTCCAACCAATTTACAGATCTGGTGGGATACACTCCCTGTGGGCTGCGTGAACAGTCAGTGCTAGCAGGGTACGCCTGGCCCTGTACAAAGCTGATATTGCAGCAGGCTGGTGCACAGCAATACAACGCTTTGTCCAAGACTCAGGCTCCACACAGCACATCACAAACTGGAAATGACAAAGAGCACCACCATCTAAATCAGAAAGGCAAGGCAGTAACCACTTAATTTACACTGTAACAGCGTAGAGTTCAAATCCCTATGCCAAGCTTTTACAGCTCTATCTGCCTGCCACGTCCCGATCATCACTCAGAATGACAATTCCTACCTGGGATTTCTACCTCACCACAGCTCGGATTCCCCTCTGGCCTGTTCCCCTCCAGCTGGTTTTTGAGGTCGAAGCTGACTGAGAGCGTGTGGAGCTGAGGAAAGGCGTTCAGGATGCAGCGAACAAGCTCCATGCAAGGCATGTGGGAGAAGATGTCGCTCACGCGCACCACACGGAGGTGGCAGTCCGAGTGGCAGGAGAGGGCCCGAAGCCCAGAGAGGATGCAGAAGATGTTTGCACCCAGGCCTGGAACAGCATTTGTACAGAAAGGTGTTAGCTGGGCCTGCATAGACACCAACACACACGCAGCTGTAGCTGCACCAATGGCCAAGCAACCCAAGTCAAAGGCAAAACTCACAGACTGCTTTATTCACACATTCTTAAGCTAGATTGTGTATATGGGAGATGGAGATCTGGCTCTTTGCCTTCTCTGGATGGCATTTAAGCACAAGGCTGGGGCTGTTGTGGGGCAGAACAGCCCCATTCTCTCCCTCAAACTAGTCCTCACACTCCCTGAACACCTCTACTGATGCTGTTCTCAGGATTGGGTACCGATATCTTACAATGCCCTTTCCAGTAAAAATAAACCCAGGGTAAACCTGAGCAACAAGTCAGACAGTTAGACCAAGGCTGGAAGGCAGCAACCTGTACACACCACTAACCATTGTAAGACAGAACCAAGTTTTCTAAAGACACCCAGGAGCTCAGCAGGTTACTCAGAGTACGACATGTTTCCCCAGTCAAAGGGATGGAAAACAATTCCAGCGTGGACACACTTCGGAAGCGGTGAGCAGCTTTCAGAGGAAAGATCCCAGTAGATGCTCCTCTTTTCTTACAGCCAGCACGGCCAGTTCGTGGGGATCCTGAGGAGGAACTAGTCCAAGTCTCTGCGGTTTCTCCTTCTGTGACACTGTTTTTGTAGAGTCGCTCTGAGTTATCCTCTCTAGCAACAGTAAAAACAAAATCATACAGGTCTTCTGGGTCAGTGTGTGGTCCCCTGCTTCGTTTGAGGCAGCGACGTTTCTTTCCCACTGCAGATTTCAGCCGTCTACGTGTCTTTCGAAGAACTGGGTGACAGGACAGCTGGTCTGAGATGCAGGGAGGAGCAGATCCTCCCTGAACGCTGGTGTGGTCACAGGGCACCTTGCTGCTTGCCTCCTCACACAGCTGGTTTTGCAGAGGAGGACTTCTTGGTCTGGAGAGAACAGAGTTCAGATGAGCGTCAATCTCACATCCATCCACCTTTGCAGCAGCCTCCTCTGGGGCCCTGGGGGAGCTCTGCTTCTCGCTCCACTCCCTTTCATCACAATGGCCCCCCTCTGCTCGCTCCTGTGCTGACTCCTGGCTTTGGACTTTGTCATCCTCTCTGCAAAGGCCACATGGGCTGCTGTGATACGCAAGGGCATTTCCCGAGCGCCAAAACCCAGCACTCATGCTCAAAATGAGAACAAGAAGAACTGTGTCTGGAACAGGCCAGGAATACATAGACACTTGACTGACAGAGCCATGGTGAATCAGCCGGTGAAGAAGTAAAACTAGTGAACGCCTAATGGACTGGTCAGAGGAGAGGAGGCGCTGGAACTTCAGGATCCGCAGGGAGCCAGCCAGGTTTTCAAGTACTTTCTGGTTGTGCTCAGCAGTGAGCTCCACTGCGCCCTGCAGCATGTTGCAGAGAGTAAGCTGGGAAACGTGCGGGGAGCTGTGGAGCAGCGGTGAAAAATTACGGTCGTTGAGACGCCAGTCAGAGGAAATATCCAAGACGCCATGAAGAACATTTGAAAAGAACGTTTCAAGGAATTTCTTCCTCCAACAGGTTATATTCTGCAATAAAACAACAGGGCCATATTAACTAAGTCAGCCACAACTTTTCTGGTTCTTTTTAAGTTACATTATTGCTATCTGCTAACCTGATAAATGTGGTGTCCCAAAAAACCTACAGCTAGTGCAACCGAGACTACCTTTCTTGTTCTCAGCATCCTTCCTCAGTGTATTAGTTCAATAACTGAGTTACTCCTATTGCTCTCCCTTCATCCTGCTTCTGGTCTTAATTAAACATATTCAGCAGTTTGAAGCTAAGCCATTTTTTTGCCCATTAAAACCCACATCATCAGGAATTTCTTCCCAAGAATCTATTTATAGGCTGTGATTAAGCTGTCTGTTAACGATTCTTTTGCAATGCTGAACCAATGGAGCTGCTACAGTTTTTCTGTGTAAAACCATTCTTCCAAGCTCAGATTTCTGTATTTTTCCAGTGCTTTCTAAGACATCTGCACATTTTTTTGCCAGCGTAGGTGTAAGCATGATGTAAGATACTGTTTTTATCCTCCATTTCCTGAAGAGTTACATCTTTAAAGGCAGGATTTATTCCTTCTGCAAACTTGCTGTTGTGGGTGAAGGGTGTGGCTGTACACTACAATTCCTTTTATGAACGCTGGTTCCCAAAATGATGGTACTACCAGGGTCATGCCTTGGTCTGGAGCTCAATGAATATTTACAAACAAGCACCAGCAATCGCTTGGAGGTGATCAGCAGCACTAGCAGGCTTCAAAACAAAACCTCGTGGAAGACATCAGAAATGGGGTGTCTGCATTGTACCCCTTCTCCCACCACCAGCATTTCCTTACCTCCGAGTTGGGCGGTCTGGTTTTCATCACATCATCCCACAGCTTGCGCCAGATGGGCTGCGTCGAGAGGCCTGGGGGGGAAAAAAACAATCAACTGGGCACCTTCACCCCTCCTCCCTGCCTGAGTGCCCTGCCCCAGCGCTCGCACGGACACTGGGCAGACAAGGGACAGTGTGGGGGGACGCAGACCCAGTCCCCTGCAGCAAAAGGATGGTGAGGCGAAGGCCAACTCCTTTTAAGGGACGCAAATTAAAAACTGGCTGGTTTTGTTGGCCCTCAAAAGTAACGTTACAGCTGGCCCGCTCCACTAGTAACCCCCGCCTGCCTATGGACTGGGGTTCAAGGGTTCGGATGCAGAGGGGTGTCCCTGTCCCTGCGGTAGGGACTGTGCTCCCGGGGTGTCCCCCTGCTCCTCGGGACTGTGCTCCGGAGGTCTCCCCCTGCCCCGCGGAGGGGCTCACCCCCCCGGCCCGGGGCTCCCATTGCCAGCCTAGAGGGGTTGGTCCCTCCGGCTGGGGGTCCCTGCGGCGTGGGGCCCACCTCCCCAGGCCGGGGGGCGAGTGGGGCGGCCCGTTCCACCCCATCGGCTCAGGGGGCTCGTCCCTCCCGCCCGGGGGTAAGCGTAAGGGTTTGTCGCCGTCCCCGCCGGTGTCACCTGCTCTCTGCGCGGCGCCCTCGGCCCGCTCGAGGCGGAAGACGGTGAGAAGCGGCAGGAGCCCCCGCAGGAGGTGCCCGGGCAGCGCTGTGGGGAGACAGAGGGAGACGGCGGCAGGGTGCGAGCAGGCCCCGGGCCCCGCGCCCCGCCGCCCGCGCCTTACCCCAGACGTCCCGCTCTAGGGCTCCCATGCTGCGGCTCACCGCCGCCGCGCTCAACGCGAACAGGCTGCGCGGCCCCTCCGCCGCCATCGCCCCGCTCAGCACCGCCGCGCCGCCGCCATCTTAGGGCGGGACAACCGCCCCCCGCCCGCGCGCCG
>JAVJGJ010000030.1:25328074-25362636 GCA_035590215.1 Microhierax caerulescens
GTCCCCGCCGTCCCCCGCCGCTGCCCCTTTGGCTCCCCGTTGCCTCCCTCTGATCTCCGCCTCGCACCTGTCCGCATCTCTCCCGGCACCCTGCAGCACCCCCTCGCTCCTTACACCCCCGCTGCGCCACTGTGTAGGCAGCCGTTCCCCTCCCTGTGTGCCCACCCCGTGCCCCCAGCCCCCTTCAGCCATCCCCAAGGGACCACCAGCCCAGGGTGTCACGGGCACAGTCACTTTCTGGGGCTGCAGAAAGGCCTCGGGGACTTTTGGCAGCACAGAACCCAGCACTGGATTCTCCTGGGAAGGCTGGGGACAGCCATTGGGATGTCAAAGTGTTTTAACATCTCTGGTATTTTTCCCCCCGAGGCTGCCACGGCCCCCCGCATCCCGACCACGCGCCTGGCCCTGCACCACTTCGACACCACCTACAGCCTGCAGCTGAGGGACCTGTGGCCCTCCGTCCGCGTCAGCCTGCT
Organism: Microhierax caerulescens; assembly: GCA_035590215.1. Taxonomy (NCBI): domain Eukaryota; kingdom Metazoa; phylum Chordata; class Aves; order Falconiformes; family Falconidae; genus Microhierax; species Microhierax caerulescens. The sequence goes on from JAVJGJ010000030.1 coordinate 25,328,551, forward strand.
CTGTGAGCAGAAGTACGGCGCCCTGCTCAACAACTTCTCTGCTGTCGACCGCGTCACCCAAGAGCTGGAGCTGCTGAATGCCACCGATTTTGTTTCCCAGGCCCCCAAAAAGGCGCAGCAGTTGCAGCAGGGTGCAGCCGCAGAGGAAGGGGAGAGAGAGGAAAACAGGCCCCAGGAGGGGTCTGGCCGGAGCAGGACAGTGATGCAGGCAGAGATGATGGCAGAGGCAGAGATGTCACCACTACTTCGTGCTTCCATCAGCTCCAACATCAAATGTTACACCTTCCCCAGGAGTGACATCACACGTTTTCGCCCTGCACGGTGAGATCCCTGGGACAGACCACCCGCTGTCATTGCCAGCCTCGGGGCTGCACGTGTGTGAGCGCTCGCTGCTTCTCTGCGTCCCTGTCCTCACTGCCCACTGCTGTTTTCTTTCTCTCTCACACGTTTGCTTTTTTTATGCAAACTGGTGATTTCCAGGCCAGATGTTCTGGGCCTCCTGGACTATTATCTCATGGATGCAGCATCTCTCCTACCTGTCCTGGCGCTCAACGTGCAGCCGGGTGACTTTGTCCTGGACCTCTGTGCGGCTCCGGGTGGCAAGACTCTGGCTCTGTTGCAGACTGGGGTTTGTGGTAAGTGGAGGTGGGTGTTCCTTGTCCCCGTGTGTAAAACAGGGCTGGAAGAGTCTGCTGTGCCCATGAATGTCTGCCCGTTAATAATTTCTGGTTATAAGAGTTGGGAATCGGCTGTGTTTTTGCAAGAGTGACATTCCCAGTGTGCCCATTTTGTCCTCTCAGGGCATCTGGTAGCCAATGACATCTCCGTTTCCCGGACAAAGAGGCTGTACCAGGTTCTCCATAGCTACATTCCCAAAGAAATCAGGGAAGCTGTGAGCATCACATCCTGCGACGGAAGGGACTGGGAGCAGTTGAAAGGTAGCACCTTCCATAAGGTAGGTGATGGGGAGCCAGTGAAGATAAACCCATCTAGTTCACTTTCCTCCTGTTTCAGAAGAAGACAGCAGCTTATCCTATGGTATAATTGTATGGTTTTCCATAATCTTAAATGCATAGAAAGAAGACTAAGCCATATATGGAGTAATATTTCCTTCTGCTATACTCTTCCTGCAGGATCTGGTGGATACGGGCAGCTAGAGTTGTACCTGTTTAATAGCTCCTAAAAATCCTGTTCTAATCCATCACCTGAAAGGGGTTAAATGTAAGAATTAGATAATTCTTGTAACTCATCTATGTCCAGCTGCAGGAGCTGGGTTTGTTACTTGGGAGATGCCACTGCAGGAGCTGTGGCCATGCATCACTGTAGCCATAGGTATTGCAGTAACGCCTACTGGGAAGATGCACAGAGCAGAAAGGTTAAATGAGGACGTGGGTGAGTGTGATGTTATCCAGCACTTCTGTGTCTGTTTGCACGTACCAGAAACAAAAAAGCAGCCAGACAAGTTACAGTTCAGTGTGGGTGCACACCTGCGCTCAGGCAGCATCAGCTAGGTGTTTGGCAAGTGTGGAAGAGTTGGGCAAGGGGCAGGCGACACCAGGAGACTCACTGAGCTTGAGCTGGGCCCAGGACTGATGCAGGACTTCTGCTGCTGCAGGTCCTGGTGGATGTGCCCTGCACGACGGACAGGCACTCTGTAATGGAGGAGGAGAACAACATCTTCCACAGGAAACGAACCAAGGAGCGTCAGATGTTGCCCATGCTGCAGCTGCAGCTGCTGATGTGAGTGAGCTCGATGCTGTGTTTTGGTGCTCTTTGTGTTATGGTAGCAGCTCTCCATGGCTGGCACTGAAACCTCTTCTTACTTTGTGTGTCCCCAGATGGGAAATGCAGAAACCATGTGTAGTTTTCTGGCCTAGCAGTAGTGGAACACATCAAGATAATAGCATGTGTAAGAAGGTGCAAATGTCCTCAGTCAGATCACGGTCCTTCCAGTCCCTAGTGGTGGCTATAGGAGGTAGGGGGAGGGGTCTAAAGGAATGGGATGGGTGTACTGTTGTCCTTCTGTGTGATCTCCTGGGTCCCGGCAGTCAGCCCTGGAGGATTCCCAAGTGTCCACATCTCCCAGCATGGAGAGGACATGGGGGCACTTTGTCACCCCATTTCACTGGGATGGCTGGGTGGGCTGGCTGCGAGCTGGGTCAGTAAGGAAACAGATTGGAGAGTCCCATGGCAACACTTGACCTGCAAGAGCCTCTTCTCCTGTATGTACTTTTATCCCATTCCCTTGGAGGTGAGTGCAGGATTACTCTTTCCAGCTGCTCTCCAGTCGTGTCTCTTCCATGTTAAGTACTTTATCAATCTAAGCACCTTTCTGACCCCGGTCTGAAACGGTCCTCAAGTTGCGGTGACGCAGTGAGACTTTGAGCCTGTGGAGATTTGTCTCTCGCCTCCTATGAGTTATGTGCTGACTTCCCAGTTTCAGTGTGTGGGAGTGCTGGTGTTCCACAATCCTTTTCCCACGATGGTGTGTGCGTGTGTGTTCATTCTTGTTTGCAGGGCTGGGATTCTTGCTACCAAGCCAGGAGGAGAGGTGGTGTATTCTACATGCTCCCTCTCCCCGCTGCAGAATGAGCATGTGATTGAGAGAGCGGTCGAAATCGCAGAAACCCAGTTTAACATCGGTGTCCGCGTTGAGGACTTGAGCCACTTTCGGATACTCTTCCAGGACACATTTTGCTTCTTCTCAGGCTGCCAGCTGGGGGAGCTTGTTCTGCCTAACCTCACAGCCAACTTTGGACCTACGTATTTCTGCAAATTGTGTCGGATGTAAAGGGACAGACTGTGTTTGCTGGCTGTCAGGAAATACCCCAGATTTCCAGGGAAAGCGAAACTGCTTTGTATTTATTTTTCTTTTTAAAATGTCCCAAAGGAAGTCTGCTTTTTTACGGCAGACATAGAGAATAAATGAGAAAGACCTGCTGTGGAGTCTTCTGAATATTTATCTGTTGGGAGACTGAGGTGTTTAATTTAGGAAAGAGAGAGATATCTTATCAGAGGCAGCAATTTTTCTGTCCGCCTCGGGATGGGGTGAATGGCCCTGTGTGGCTGCTGCTCTCTCCCTCCTGTCTGACTGCTTTGATCCTACATGAGCTGGTTTGAGTTAACAAACATCATCTGGGGATCTCAGCCTTTCTGACCCAGATCTCACCATCTGTATAAGTGAGTTGCATCTGTCTCCGCTTATCTCCTACCTTCAGCAAGAGCAGCCTGAGGTCCTGAAATAAGAGTGTGCAAAGAATGCCCCTGCTGTGAGGTTGCAATATGCTTGGGATGCTTGAGATCGGGTGGTGGAAAAAGCTTGGTGCCATAGAAGGGCCAGTGGCTGTTGCCTTCCCTCACAGACAGGAAAGCTGTGGTGGAGAGGGAAGGTGTGAACATGCTAGATGCCATTTAATATCCAGTGGGAGGGTGTTTGTATGATTTTGAGTAATAACTACCTTCATATCATCATAGCCATCAGTGAAAGATTACTGGAGCTTACGGTAAGAGTTGCTTAATAGCTACATTTTTATTTTTGCGAGTGAAATACAGTGATGGGAAGGGTAGACAAGGCTGTATTCCTTACAGGGCAGCCCAGAGTTAGATCTATATGAAGTTACTCAGGTGCCAGCAAGAAAATAATGTTGAGCTTTTGTAATTATCTCGCAGCATCACCCTGCTTCTGCAAGAGGCAGCATAGATGAAGATGGGGGTAACCCCCCATCCGTGCCCATCCTTCCAGGGAGGTGCAGGTTCATAGATTTGTCATTATTTGAACCCAGCTTAAACCAGTCCTCTGCTCTGCATGGCATCTTATTTCCTTACAGGATCTGTGCTTATTGGCAAGGAGGGGATCAGGAAATTGCTTTTCCTTCCTCCTTCACTCCTTGCTGTAATCCCCGCAGTGCCGATTGCAAAAGAGAAGTGGTGCATGGTGTCCCTTTTGACTTGCCGCTGGCCCCCAGGCGTGGGACCGCAGAGACTATGCTGCTCGCTTCTCCTGGCTGAGGGTCTCCACCTCCTTCATGAACCTGAGGCACAGCTCCTCCTGCCACGGCAAGGCCACGCACTGCACGGCCACCGGCAGCCCCACGGCTCCTGCCACAGCCTGCAGCGGGGGTACCAGCAGTGAGGGGTTACTGGGGTGCTCCAGCAGCTTTTGGAAACTTGGTTTAGGTACGTGGCTTGTCCCAGAGGAGGGGGGCTGGAGGCTGGGCCCTGCCATTCAAGCAGCCTAAGTGCACTAGGGCAGAGGGAAGGCTGTTGCTGTTCTCGTGATAGAAATGGTTGCCAAATCTTGGGCAGCACGTTTAAGACACCTACACACCCCAGCCAGCTTGGCTTTGAGCTGTCTTGCAGCAAAAGGGATCTCCCTTTTGCTTCAGCATCCTCATTCCTGATCCACACTCTGCTGACAGCCTGGTGAAGGCATCAGAGCAGGAGGAAAGCGCAGTGCAGTGCTGTGGGCTGTGACTGTCACAAGGACCTAATGAAAGAAGCCTGGCTGCGTGGCTCCTTTCTGGTTTCAGCCTATAATCCAGCCTAGGGGTGCTCACCCAATCCCCCCAAAGCTTAGTGACTCATTTTTGGGGGGGACTTGTGAGAAAAGGGGTTTGCAAGGGGTATATAGAGAAGAGGTGATTTTTTCTGCGCTGTGCTCATACTGACATCAAGGAACCCCTGATTTTGGTGGCACTATTACTCGAACGTCCATCAGCAGTTTCTGCTCCACCACTTTCCGTGTTGCATACCTGTTTCAGTGTCCGGTCCCAGGGGTCATCACAGCATCCTTGGTAAAGCTTTAGCTCTTCCTCATCAGCTTCTGTCACTGTGCTGACGGGTACAACTCCAGCGGGGAAGTTCAAGACATTGTACAGCATCGTGGAGGAGATGGCAGCTGAGAGAAGCAGAAAAGAGAATGCAGGTAGTCACAGCCTCCTGTCTTCCCTCAGAGTTACAAATTACATGTTCACTGAAGCCCCTGAGAACCAGCTGCTGCCGGGAGGAGAAATTGCACAGGGTTGGTCATCTGCAGGTCCAAGTTCTACTGCAAGAAAACTGCCATCAGGTCACTTCATCCATGTGTCTTGCCTCCATCTGCTCAGGTGATAGCTTTACGGTAGTTATTTTTCCCTCCTAATGCCCTTAAAATGCTTAGGTGGGTGGTTAAGCTCCATGGTGGTGGACGTTTCTGTCCAGCTGCAACCACTGTGGTCCTCTGCCCTCCCGGGAAGGTCCCAGACTCACTTACTGAGGAGTTTCCCGGGGTATCCTGTGGTGAAGGCAGGCCCCAGGACAGGGCACAGCACAACGTCCAGCCGAAGTTCCCTCCACCGGGCGATGAACTCTGTGCGGTATGCCTTGGGGAGGAGAGGGACGTGATGCGGAGGCCATGTCCGCACCTGGAGCGCCCTGCAGCAGGGCATGCACCAGGCTCTGGCATGGCCAAGAAGGCAGCCGCAGGGAGCTGTGCTTGAGGGAAGAGGCAGGGAGCGTGTAAGTGTCTGCCCCCACAGCACGTGGCCAGGTTGCGGCCAGGAATTGGGAAGGTCCCTCTTTAGCTGTCCCCACTCCCAGGACAGCCTTCGTTGTGCTGGGACTGTTGAATGTGGGTGTTTGGGCACAAGCACTGTGGGCAACCAGTAAAGTCATGGCTGGGTTGACCCAAAAGCCCATCTACCCCATCCCTGTCTCTCTTGTGCCTTTCCCTCCACCTTGTCTCCTCCCCAGCACCCCCTGCACACCACCTGTCCCAACTGATGACCCTCCAACCTGGCGCTTGCCACAAAGCCTCGACTTGTAGCATGATGCCAGAAAGAAGAGTCCTCCAAACACACCTCTATTTGATGGTGATGATTCCACATCTCCTTCACTGACCTGCAAGTGGAAATAGCAGCACCGTTTTTAAGCTTTAAGAGGAGGAGGAGGAGGAGGAATTGCTTAAATAATCCTCCAGGCTGGTAAGCCTTAATCATTTTAGCAATTACTTATTGTACAATTCTTGTAACAATACTGATGTGTTGTTACACATCTTTTGCAATTTGTCTAAAGTTTCCTATGGCATTTGGCCAAACAATTAAGCAACAAACGTCTGGAAGTGATGAAGAAAGGTTTCTCTTGTGAGCCTGGATGTAGTGCTCATCGCTGCTGCGGGCTTCCTGCATGCCCTTACCCATCCAAGTCCCTCAGTCCTTTCAGGGTAACACTGGGGGCAGTGCAAGGCTGGCACCATGCCCAGGATGGAGGGACAGCCTCTGCGGGGAGCAGGTCAGAACCTGTCATGAATCCAGGCTCCGCCTCCCCCACCCCCAAGGACACTTAGAGGAGAAGGTACCATTCATTTTCATGGACATCCCTGGGGACGATGCCAACTTACCTCATTCCACCCAAGGCGCTCAGATAGTCAGCCAGGCGGGGAAACTGGAAAGGCAAGAGGTTCCTGTTAGAGACTGGCATGGGAGTGCAGTAACTCCAGCCATTCCAGGAAACACCTATGCTGCCGCTAGCCTGGGGGATGCTGCACTGAGGACAAATGACGACGATGATTAAAAATGCTCCTCGTGGTTCTGAATTTACTTTGTGTCCAACTTCTGGTTGTTGAGTCCCAATTTGTTTCTTACAGCCCGGTATTCCCTGTTCACAGAGGAACGCACTGACTCGAACCAAGTCGCCTTTCATTCTTTTTGATAAACCTGTTTTAGCTTGGTATCTCATGGAAACAAGACCTCGACAAGCACTTCGATTGCCTCTCAATCACCGCTACCTTTTTAGTCCTGTCAGCTGAGAACAACCCAACTGGACAGAGAGGCAGAGGAAACAGAGGATGGAGGAGAGAAGCCCTACAAAAGGATGCTCAGCTGGTGAAAGGGCTATGGTGAGGACCAGCCCGTATGAATCACCAGGAGCCCCCCCGAAGGTGTGATCTTTGGGAGGCTTCCAGCAACTGAGGCTGCAACCTCAGTCCCTCTACTGCAGTAATCCCAACGCACGAATCTGTAGGAAACGGGGCGTTGCTAGGTCTGGCATTTGAAGAACCACTTGCACTGATCTTTTACAGCTTTTGGCTGGCCCTTCTCTCATGTCCCTTTACACTGGGTAAATCCCAGCAGAGGTCTCAAACGACCTTCCAAAGTGATTGCGTGTGCTTTGGCCTGAAATCCCAGTGTTTCCAGTTAAAGGCGTCTCTTGGTACCATCACACTTTCGAGCACCTCAAGACCTTGCTGACACCACTCTGCTTTGAGCCGGAGGCCAGGGACTCACCAGGGGTTTAAGAATCAGAGCCAGTAGCTTCTTCCCCACCCTCGGGATCTTGCAGCAGTTCACCTGTGATTTCAGGTTTGGATCTACGATACCTCCTGTGCTGAGAGACAACAAGAGGAGGGGATCACGCCAGAGATCACGCTCGTTTTGCCTGTGTGTTGTGCTCATGGGCAGGCCAGAGGGCTCCTACTTACAACACGTCCAACCAAGCACGGCCTCCATCAGCAAAAAACGTCTTCAAAAACAGTTCAGTCATGACATGGTGGATCCGAGGTGGAGAAAAGGGCACCAGCTGCACCAAAACACAAGACTATGTGGAAGTCTGGGGGTGTGAATGATTTCCAGGGTCTGTCTGTGGATATACTTAAAAGGCAGAGCAGCACCTTCCTGGGCTCCATGTGCCAGCGGAGGTCCCATTTCAATCCTGTACCAGCCCAGGCATCTCCCTGTGGGATTATTCCTCCCTGACACCTATTTGGCTCAGCTCTGAGATCTCTCCAGAGCTGTCTCCTCCTCCATCCTGCTCCAGGCAGTCACTGAGCCAGAAACTTCCCCAGTTTCCTGCCTGTCCCAGCAGAATTGGAATCTCAGACATGGACTCACTTTGCTGTGAAAAGCACCACTAGCACGTTTCCACAGGTTGGTCTAGATGGAAGGAAAGTTATTTTCCATCTGGTGCCCCGTGGCCCTTTTCCCTCAGTGGTGCAGGACAGAGAGAGGTCTCCATGGGCATTGGGGAGGAAGGAGAAAAACACCTCTCAGAGCCCAGCTGGGGAAGGACAGATCCAGAAAATGTTGGGATAACCTCCCAGGGTCAAATGCAGCACTTTGTGGCTGCTGCTGTCCGGTGTGGGCCACAGCCACCAGGAGAGCAGAGATGGAGTTATTACACTTCTGGCCCCTTGCAAGTACAAGTTTGCTAATTGCAAGTGCTGTTTCCCCACGAGAAGCAGTGCTGCTGCCGGGTCTGCGTTGCGTTACGTGGCTTAGTAACTTAATCTCATACCTCTAGTAGGTCATTTATTGCACAGCAGGGCTCGGGAGCTATGTCTGGTTTCTGAGGGGCACCTTCAGCAGCGAGGAGCCGAGCTGGGGACTCCCCCGGGGAGAAGAGCACGGGGTGGCTGTGCTCACCTGGTGCCCAGCTGCCTGCAGAGCCCCCCTGGTGTCCTGCACTGCCCGCCGCATGCAGGGGGGCAGCGGGAAGTAGCCGTCTGTGTCATAGTACCCGATGCGCAGAGGAGCAGAGCTGGAGTACACCTGGAGAAAAGAGCCACCACTGGAGCACTGCCAGCCCTGCTCCGGCTAGGACTGCCCCGTGCTGAAGCCCGCTGCAGAAGGGGACAAAAGCCCCAGATGTTAAGGAGGAACTAGTTTTCTGGTTTGCTCCTTATAGTTTCCATGGGTCACCCTTTTGAGTTGTCCACCCCCACCTTTTTCTCCAGCCTCCCCTTCATCCCTCCCCTCAGGTAGAGCACCGGTAAATTCAACCACTGCTACAAAGGACAGAGGTGGGAAAAGCTCCTGAAGTTCATCTGCTGCAGAGGGAAAGGGAATGTCCTCAGTCAGGAGATTTGCTGCAAGGGTTTCTGATCCTGTCTCATCTTCCCCTAAAAACCTCCAGCTTTTTGGTCCTGGTGTTGCCTTCCTCCCCACCCTTTTTGGGGGTCTCTCAGTCTAATAAGCTATATGCCAACTGAGAAGGCAGAAAGGATACCTACTTATTAACCTACTTTTTTCAAATAATTATGACTTGTTCCCTCGAAAAGAACTAACAAGTTACTGGAAACCAGTACTGTAAAGATAACTGGACCATTAAAGAATGCATATGTTGAGCGCGCAGCACCCACAAAAGAACCAGGGCCTGCTGACTTAGGGGCTCACCTCCTCGTTGAAGGGGATAGGGGGCACAGTGGGGTCCAGCTGGAACATCTCCTCGCAGAGCAGCGCCTTCATGCAGAGGGCCAGGCTGTCCACGTCCCTTGCTATCGGCCCCAGTGCGCAACGAACTGGAGTGGGACGAGAGCAAACATCCCCATTCAGCAAATGGATGTGCCAAACACTGGTCCACCCTCCCCTCTGCACGGCCACTTGGCTGCAAGGGATGATCAGGCAATGAGGGATGTTTCAGATGGATTCCGGACAGATCTTGGTTGTCTCAGGCTTTCCTCAGGCATAGAGGAGAGCATGGGGCTCGTCACAGCATATAGAGAAAAGCAATTAAAATTCGGGTACCTGCCACGATCCCACTGAGAGGGTCACCTGCTCCGGACACGCTATGCGAAAAGAAAAAGCAGCGTGTTGTCATTTCAGTAGTGGTGAGATATTCCTGATATGTTTGAATAGCATAGCGGGGTCTTCAGTTCAGGACCCAAACCAGAAGGAAATTAAGAAAAGCATTTGACTTCAGTCACGTGAAACAAAAAATGTTAGTCAAAATGAAAAAAAACAAAAACAAAAAAACAAAAAACCCCAAACCACCACAAAACCCCAACCATCTTAGTTTTAGTTTAACCAAAAATATTCCCTTTTGGCACCATTTAACCGTTTCACTCCCCTTTTCCTTTTAACTCCAGGCCAGATTTACGACACAAACACACCATTTCCCCACACGATGTAGCAATGCTGCCTGTTGGGAGAGGATTTGAGCAAAACAAGCCAGTTTTATGAAACTCTCCTCTCGTTTTCCCCCCGGCACTCAGTGAGTACCTTGCCCCCTCCGCTCAGTTTGCCAATTAGCAGGGTCCTTGCAGGGGGGGGAGACCCCGGCACCTACCTGAGCCTTTCGGCGGTGGGTTTGAGCCCGCACAGCCCGCAGAAGCTGGAGGGCAGGCGGATGCTGCCGCCCGTGTCCGAGCCGATGCCCAGGATGGAGCCTCCCCCTGCAATCAGAGCTCCCTCCCCTCCCGAGGAGCCCCCAGGGCTCTTCTTGTGGTTGAAGGGGTTCAAGGTCTGGCCAAAGGTGGGATTGCTGCAGTCGTAGCTGGGGAGAAGAAAACCAGCAAGTGGGCTGACAGGAACAACCTAATGCCTTGAGTTTGTTGGCTCTCCCCTGCGTGAGCTTATGTGGCATAGCCAACCCCATCCTTGCACCCTGCAGATCCCTCAGGATACAGCTCATTCCCGTGGGACTCTGCTCTCCCTCCCATGTGCAACTGCACTTAATTTCTCTTATGTCGTGGTAGGTTTGTTCCTCTTAATCCTATCTGAAGGCTATTTTCAGTTGAACTGAGGTTGTTGGCAGCTGATGGAAGAGGAACTCATCCACACAACATCTCGGGAGGCAGGAAGGAGCCTGTCCCAGGACCTACAGGCTAGGGTTTAACTTCAGGAGCACAACCAGAGGAAAGGTTTCCAATGATATATGTTACTTGAAGAGGGACTGGGGCACGTTGGTCATTGCAAATGGGATGGCCCCCTGTCTCTTCAAAACCTTGACTAGGACGCTGTCCTCCTGCACTGGAGTGCCCAGGCATTGCACAAGGCCACAGGTCGACAGGTGCCCCTGCAGAGAGGAGAAGGGACAACAATATGGTCAGCACAGCTCCCCAGAGGTTGTGGAAGGATGACCTGGTGTCCCTTTTGTGGGCAGGGAGGGGGCAGGTACTAACCTGCTCCCTGGCAAGCCCTTGTATGAAGGACCAAGGACCCCCTCTCCTCCATCCTTGGCAGAGGGCTGCCAAACACTGGGTTAAGGCTTCTCCTGAAGCTGTCCTTGCCCTTTTCCATGCTATTTCTCTCTCCTGACCCAGGTCCAACACCATAGATGCACTAGCTCAGGATCAAACCCAGTGTCCTACCGTCCAAATAAAGCCGCCAGTGGATGTTCGGGGAGGGAATATACACCCCAGACAAACACAGCGGGATCCTTCTTCAGCAAGCCTGGGTGTCTGGGGCTTGCTTTGGGCTTAGAGCCCTCTTAACTGTGGTGGTCAGTCAGCAAGGAGGAGGAGGAGACTGCCTGACAAGTTCAGCTCAGGATTGTGTGGTCAGTCCTCATCAGGGCTTGTCGGGGGGGGTGGGGGGGTGTGTGTGTGTCTCTGGTGTGGCTTATGCACAGGCTCTTTGCTAAAGGGATGCAGCAGCCAACAAGGTTTTGAGGTTATCAGTTCCTCCCACTAACGACTTTCTAGAAGCTGAGGCATATTCTTATCCCTGATACTGCAAACCTCTAAGAAGAAGTCCAAGTTATGACCCAAACGACCACATAGCCCAGTTCGTGCTGTCTCATATATCAGAGAAGAAATTGTTTGGGTGTATAACTATTCACCCCTTGGTGGTTTGTTTTTTGGTGGGTTTTTTTTTGTTGTTGTTTTTTTTTTTTTTGCTCATGGAGGCTTCTAATTGTCAGGATTGCAGCTGCAATGAGATGTGAGGCCACAGCCTCAGACCCAGCCAGGCTCCCCATGGTGTAAGCAGAGGTGGATCGGGCCCCTTCCCCATTCTGTGTCCCACCACTTCACCACCCCACCCAGCTTACGATGGGACGCTTCACGGGCACGAAGGGAAGCACCTTGTGGCTGATGTGATCCTTGATGCTGATGGGGATGCCATAGAGCAGCCCTTTCTCCTTCTGCCGTTGTATTTCTTGGAGCTGCTCCTCACACTCTGGGATGAAATGTCGCACGCAGTTTGTCTGCTGAGTCACTTCCAGGGCCTTTGCCAGACACATGGAGAAGTAGGTGTTAGCGGAGAACAGCGTCGTTTCACAGCACACCGCTGCATTCAGCAGCTACCTGGATCTTCAAAACACGGGCTAGTGGCTTGGCATGAATGGTAACCCCCGTCCCAGAGCGTTCCAGCTTAAGCCATCTCAAAAGGACTGTCTGCTGATGGCTCTGACCCAAGAGGCAGAGAGACCCTTGCCTTTTCTCTCCTGGTACCCGCTATACCGAAGACTTGTCATAATCTTGCTCCAACAAGTCATCTCAGCCACCAGCCCACACACCATGGCAAGGAGAAGTTGCCCATCGTACTGTGGACAGGCACTCACCTTCTCTAAGTAGGTGTAGAGGACGGTCTTGGGGGACAGAGACCCTTCCCGCAGTCTCCCAGTGAGTTCCAGCAGGGGCAGGGAGAGGATGGCATCCCTCTGGACACTGGGAACCTGCAAGGGGAAGATGAAGGGGGAGCCAGGACAGCAGTTCCAGCTGCCCTTTGGCTCAGAGGGGTTAAGTCTCTTAGGTTTTGCCATCACTATCAAAAGAGCTTGCTGGAAAGGCGGACCCTGCATGTGGGGTGTTCAGACCTCGAGCTGCTGAGTGTTTCATCCTGAGTTTGGATGTCACGGACATGATGCAAACAGAGGAACCCAGCTGTCGCTGAAGGTGCAGAGGAGCTTCAGGCACCCGCTGCAGCCAGAGGGCAAGGCAGCGCCTTCCTCCTGGCGCTGTGGGACTTAACCTCTCGGTCAGTAGGTATCTCGGCTGAGCAAATACCAGCCTGGGCAGAAGGTACCAAAGGTGTTGCATACAAGTTGCAGGCTGGTCCTTCGCCCTTCAGGATGGGTACAGGCAGCGTGGGTCGGCCTGGGCTGAGGACAAACAGCTCAAGCCCAGCAAACCGCAAAGAAGTCAGTAGGGACTCACAGGTGGTGGGTAAGGTCTACTCAGGTGAAGAGGACTGGCTGTCCCCAGCACCACCAGCTTTTTTTTAAAGATTTTATATATATATTTAAGAAAAAAAGGTTGTAAAGATACGCATCGCTTGTAGCTAGTATGCTTTATCTCCAGGTATGGTTTAACCAGTACCTACTTAGAAGGAGACAGAGAAGGAAAGAAAGGTGGTTAGAAATCAGTGCCGAGGTAGGAATTCAGAGCCACATCCATGCTGGTTGTGAGCCTGCCTCATTCATCCTTGTGTCACGTCCTGGTTGCTCCCAGGGGACACTGAATGCCCTGTGTTTCATTAGTGTTAAATTAGGCCAACCATCTTCTGGGCAGCCTGCTGGGCCGGGAGGTCTCACTTGCTGGGAACCCTAGTGAAAGCCCTTTTGAAGACTCCAGGAGCCAGCCAGAGGCCAGGTTTCAGAGACAAAGACATAGGAGTGTGGACAGATGTATAAACTTAGAGTCAAGAAGAAGAGAAAACTTTCTTGCTTCTACCCATAGAGGCAAGAGACATTTCTAGATCCCAAAAGAACTGCATTTTGGATCAATGCAGGTCCAGTGCGTCATCACCTGTGTCGTCCAAAACCTCTTCCTAGTGAGTAATTCACATCTCCCTGGCTCTAAACTCCCACCACACCTCATCCAGCTTGAGGAGAGCAGTGAAGTCCCTTCCTCCCAAGGCAGCCTTTCCTCTCGATGCTGGCACATCTCCCCTGGACTCCTTACAAAAGCTATAGAGGCATGAGCTGGAAGAAGGAGCCTGAAGAACGACATCAGCAGGCACCCTGGTGGGACTCAGACCCCCCAGAGAGATGGGTTACCTGCTCCCTGAACTGCTGGACAGCCTTTGCCATTTTCTTCACACTCTCATCCCGGGTTCTCCGAGCCTCTTCCATTTTCTTCTGGATCTGCCTTTTGCCCAGCCATTTCCAGACCACCACGGCTGCCGTCGAGCCGCAGAGCAGGGTGAGGGCAGCAGAAGGATCCACCTCCCTCTCTGGCAGGAGCTGTCTCAGCTGCTGCTGGATCATGACGTGGCCTTCTGGTCCCTGGGGATGGAGTGAGAAAGACAAGCAAGGCAGGAGCAGGAGACCTTCCCTGCCTTCCCAGACCTGTCCCCCCTCCCAGCATCACTGCCTCGGGTCAGCAAATAGTTTGTAAGTCCAAAGCTGACCCCTGCAAAGCTGCCTTCAGCGGAGCGTGCAGTGGAGAATGATTGACTGGGAAATGGAAAAGGTGAAGTTTGTCCACTGAACCTTGGGGCATCGGGTTTATAGGGGCTTTTTGGACTGTGGGAAGTTCTCCGCTGGGGAGGAAGGGCTGTGGGACCAGTTGAACAAAAGAAGCAAGGAAATAGCTGCCCTTCTATTTCCTGCATAGCCTGAGAGGACAATGGGAGAAGAGGAAAAAACAGCTTGAAATCATGAGTTCCCTGCACCGGGACGGGGAACGATATGGCGGGAGGATGCATAGCTGTGGGGTACCCCACTCACTCATCAAATCCCATAGCCTGTGCCGCTCCCACGGTGGCCAGAGGCTGTTTCAGGAGACCTGTGGGGCAGGGCTCAGCACTGCCATGATGTCTCCATGCACCATGTCCTACCCCATGACAGAGCACGCTGCTATCCCCTTAGGAGTGGAAAATCCCACAGGGCTGCAGGCCAGAAGCAAACTGTTTCCAACAGATGTTGAGGCAGCTGGTGTCTTTCCAGCACAGCTGCCTCTCACTGCAAGCACACAAGAACCATGCACTGAGCTGAAGCCAACAACCCAGCTAACATCAGCCCCAAAACAAATGCCATGGTCTGTCTGTCATCTTTACTGGTTGGGGGTGGTGGGTCCTCCTGTGGGTCCCACCTTGAAAAAGGTTTTTAGACAGCTAGATTGGGCATTGCAAAACTTTGCAAGGTTGCACCTGATGAGGATGGCCAGAGGCCCAGAACGTGATCCTGCCTCAACAGAGTGTGGAACTGGATGTGGAAAGGAAGGTGAAGAGTCTTTTCCCATCAGCGCCAGGTAGTCCTCTAATGCTTGATTTTTCATCCGTTGTCATGTCCATTCTTAGCAGTTGTAAGAGTTCTGTAAGTGTCTGGAGCTGACAGCAGGGTACTGAACGAAGCTGGCCTTTTACTGTGTTCCCTTCCAGTAGCACCCTTGCTCAGAGGATGGCTCCTCAGCCAAGGAACTGCAGGTTTTACAAAGGCAGGGACATGGGGACATGCCTGCAGCCCATCCTGCTCCTGCCCCATGGTGCTGGCTGCAGCAGGTCCCTCTGGCAGGGGCACCTGAACAGGTCAGCACACAGCAATACCAGCCCTCTGCCAGCCTCCGGGAATCCAGGCAGGGGCTTCCTGAGGGACAGGTCGGCTCACTGCCTGTGTGACAGCAACATAACCTCTGCGATGGGCTGAGCAGTTGTGGGAGGATTTTTCCCCATGCTGGGAAGTGTCAGGGCATTGGCTTCCCACATCCACTTGTGCACTGCGACCTGTGCTCTGATCCTGCCCTTTAGATGCTCAGCAAATATTTAACAGAGCCAGAGCCAGCTGTGGCCAGACTGACTTGGTGTTCCAAAGGGCAGATTTATCAGCAGGTGCAGCTGCGTTTCCAGGTGGCTGGATGCTGCTGAGGACGCCCCTTTCCCTATCAATGTGTGAGAGCATCTCCCACCTCCTTTGTGAGCCGAACCAGAGGTACCGCTCCTGCTGCCACAAAGCCATGCACAGCGTGGCCACAGGCAGCCCCACAGCTCCTGCCACAGCCTGCAGCAGGGACACAGCCAGTGGGGAGCGACTGGAGGGAGTGAAGGTTGATTCCACCCTCAGGACTGGGATGGTTTCAAAATCCAAGCTGGTCTTGCACCCTCACGGTAGACGGGCTCAGGCACCCCAAGAGCCATACGGAATTAAAGCGTCCCTGCCGTGGAGGGGAGCAGCTGCACGGGGGCAGATGGGCTGGGTCGCAGCGGGTGGCTTTGTGTGGACCCATATCTAGCCAAAGGGGAGCAAGGGGTGCTTGGGAGAAAAGTCTGCTGAGAAAGAAACCACTGACCACATGGGGAAGCTGAGGCAGGGAAGCAAAGGTATGTCCCAAGTCCATGCCAGAGGAAACAGACCTGCCTGACTCATAGGTCAGCGTTCACTCCCCCACATTGCACTCACCAACCAAGGCCAAGTGCAACATCTTTGCAATGGGTTTTTGCACCTGAACCAACCCAAGTCCAAGGTCAAACTCACCAGTGGGGTTAAAGCCAAGGCCCTTTCTGCAGGAAGAGTCAGCCTGTAGCAGCTGTCCTGGGAGTTCACTGTATCATCCACAACACCCCCCTCGCTTTGGACCATCACAGAAATAAAGGCAGCTGGACCAACTCAGAAAGGCCACTCCTGTCCCCAGCAAGAGCTCCTCTGCCTTTCCTTGCAAAAAAACCCTGCACTGACTTACCGTCATCACGCTCCATCCAACACCTTCAGCCCTCAAGCAGGCTGGGTTTTGACAGAAATTTTCTATAACTAAACTATCATCCCACTAAATTGGTAATAATTCTTTTTAAGTCAGCTTTGACTCCAATTCCATTAAAATAAAAAAGACCTAATCCTGACAGTTGTATCTGTTCATTTTTTTTGGAGCCAAACACTCTGATGTGCTTTTTCAAAACAGTTTACAAAACAAGGTGTGTTAACCACGCTGCTCTGAACGGTTTGTAAAGACATTTCACGAAACGTTGCAATCACAGAGAAATGGGCTGGTCCCCTCTGGAGAACTTGTTTTGCCTGGCTCAGAGGGCTGAATAAGTATTTTCTGGGAATGTTCCAGTTTCTGACTCATCTCAGCCTGGAATATCTGTTGGAAGCATCAGACTTTCCTCAATTCCAGTCCAACTCCACCAACACTTACGGAACTTAACAGCCAATAAGAAATTTGCCACTATTTAATCTGCACCTTTCCAACAACCAAGAGCATCAGTGGGCAGGTGAAGGTCTGTGTCTATCAACCCTTTTCCACATTGCTCAGCCAGGACCCTGTGGGCTCTTCCTGAATAAACTGCAGCAGGATGAGGAGGAAAACGGCCCGTGCCAACCCTCACAGCTCTGACGGCAGGGACCGCTTTCCCTCCTGACCTCCCCGCTACACCTTTCCCACTTTTGTGGGTATGGCACTATTTTCCTCAGACCTTTTCCACAACCAAGGTGGGCTGTATGGATCCTACTTACAACTTCTCCGAGTTGCTTTGCCAAGCAAGACAGAGATACCATCAGCGCAGGTGTTGCAGAGCGCTGTTGGTTCTTCACCAGAAGTCCAGGAACATTCCTACTTCTTCCATCACGCCTGGTGTCTTGCGCAGGTTTGTCCCCACTGAGCGAAAGCAGAGACTTGTGTCCTGATGGCAAAGGACTGGGATGTTCCCAGCTGCTCCGTGGCTGGGCACTAAGCTTTTCACTGGTCTCAGCATGGGCAAACAGGGCAGGGGGAAGCCAGGTGATTTGAGTGCAAAGTAGGAGAACTGTAACAGGAAAAAAGAAAAGAAAAGAAAAAAAAAAAAAAAAGATTGAGACCACGCTTGGAGGGATGACAACAGCTAACAGGAGGGTTTCACAGCTAACAGCTCTTTCAGAGTGAAAGATGTACTGACCCTAATTCTTGCATTTTTGTGCTTCAGGGGTGAGCCTTGCTATGTCAAGGTGTTTCATTTCACCTATTTTTTTAAACACTTGCTTTTAGCTGCTTCAACTACCTCCTCCCTTGAAACATGCTTGAAAGGAATGCCTGGGATCCTGGGGATGTCTGTGTCTCTAATGCCCTCTGCCACTTTCTGTTACATCAGGGAGCTCTGTTTGCTTTGGATCTGTAAAAAGCCAACTGACCGGTCCTAACAGTTCATATTCTGCTGATGTCAGTTCTTCTAGGGAGTTTTATTTGCTCCTGATGCTGTGACTATACAAAGTCTAAACTGCAAACTGAAAAAAAAACCAAACAAACAAACCAACCCTGCAAAACAAAGTAAAACCAAACACAAAAGCTGGATTGTCTGATGACTCCACCTCTCAACCTTGCTCACTTATTTATCTGGCCACAGAACGAAATGAGGCTTGAGGAGAGCAGATTTAAATTCTTATTAAAATCAGGAGGAAGGAGGAAAAACGATCAAAGCAAAGACCGCTGCCAGGATACGGTGCTGGAAGTGAGAGAAACTAGTAGAAACAAAGCCCTTCTGGCCCAAAGCAGCGTTGCTACCTAATTCCCCCAGGAAGACCAAAGCCTGGGACTTTGGCCGGTGCCAGGCGGCTGCACAAGCGCTCTGCACACAGGCAGTGCCAGGCTGCAAGAGCTGCAGAGCCTGAGCCAACCGCTGACGGTCAAGGAGCCACGGAAGGGACCGAAACCCAGTGGCACTGTGCTGGTGGGTGTGGGAAGGAGCCGACGTCCTCTCTCCAGCCTGGAGGAGGTCTGGGGGAAGAAGTCTTCTGCAAACTTAAAGTTACACCCTACTAAAGTCCCTCCTTGGGTGTCTCAGCATCCCCCTCCCCACTTTTCCCCCACGTTTACGTGGCAATGGCAGCTCACCTCATGGACAGTCTGTCTCGAGAAGGACCCCGAGTTTTACTCGGGAAGGTGCTTTGCTCTCTGCCAAGTTGAGGCACTTAACTTGCTCTTTACATTCCTGAACAGACTGCTACATCTGGTCCAAACCTGTATCTTGTTTCTCCCACATCTTCTCCTCGTCCATCTTCTGGACATGTCTGCACCTCGTCCACTCCAGTGCCAGGAGACCTTTGGCTGAGCTGCAGGCCAGGGCCAAGAGCACCCACGCACGCTGCTTCGCTATCTGCTGGATCATGGTGAGAACTTCCCTTTGGGTGCTGGGTCCAGGAGGTAATGCTGCAGGATCCTGAGACCTAATGACTGGCTGGAGGTGGGAGCAGCAGTAAATCCCTTCCAGAGCAACCCGAACATAGAGCACGAACACGTCTGGGGAAATTCCTTTTAGAAATGGGACTCTCTCACGTCATTCAGCCTTGCAAAGATAGGAAGGGGCACACGAGCAAACGTCGCTGTCCTTTCCTTGCAAAACAAGGTCTGTGTGTGCCCAGAACTAGACAGGAATACTACCTGGGCAGGTTATCTGTTTAATAGTGAGCCCCGATCTTCCCTGCGGAGGTTGGCTACAAATCCTTTGCTCCTGGGCCGAGATAGCCATGCTCACTTGGCAGCCCCCCATCAGGGAGGAGCCCAGTGGCTGGTGCTGCCCAGCAGTGCTCCCGCAGAGGCAGGGCATCCTCTGGGACCAGGGCTGTGCCCTGGCCCCCCTCCCTGCTGGGTGCTGAGCAGGGGATGGGGAGCCAGGCTGAGCAGCCGGGACTCACTGCGTGTCTCAGACCTGCTCGTGACCACGCGAGGTGGCTGGGTGACCACAGCATCCCTGCACAGCCCCAGGGAGGCAGATAAATCACAAGAGCTCGCTCCTCCTGTCACAGAAACGCTGCCTCCAGCCCCAGTGCCCGGAGAGATGCGCAGGCTTGGATCTTCGCTAACATTGTGCCTTGTTCCAAGGCACGCTTGCTTATTCAAAGCATTTTAGTCTCCTCCGTCACTCCCACGTCCCTTTCCAGCATCTTCCTCTGCCCTTGAGAGGGAAGGATGGGTCAAGAAACAGCACGCAGTGGTCACTGTGAGGTGGGAACTAAACAGGGCGAACAGTGCCTCTACATGTAACCACAAAAATGCTTAAACTCAGGGGTTTTTTTTTTCATTTAGGCAGTAAAAAAAATCCCCAACCTTCTTTGCCCATTGCTTAACTGGAAGAAACAAAGAGGAACAGGAGTGAAGACAAACCAGTTACCATTCCTCACCACTTACGCTGGAAAGAAAACAAAGCCTTCCACTAGTCACTGCACCGTTAAACTGCGGAGCCCACCGCCACTGGATGGTGTGGATCACTGGATCACTGAGATCCCGAGAGTAAATGAGTTCAGGAAGGGGCCCAACAAAGTTCACGAAGGAGAGTTTTCCTGGCAGCTACTAAAACCGATGGCACAGCCAGAGAGGGAATCTTGTGCTTACCAGGTTACACACTCCCGCAAACATCCGCTCCTGCCCACTGCTGGAAGTAAAATATTGGGGTGAATATAAGTCAGAGATCCTTCCTGCTGAAAGTTCAGCAAACGAGATGGGTTTCCAGGAAATACAGTCAGTCCATCTAACCTGATTTTTTTTTTTTTTTTTTTTTTTTTTTTTTTTTTTTGGTCTAGAGAGAAAAGCTGATAGCTAGCCAAAAGTTTTGAATCAGCTCTCTATAAATAGATCAAGGACAAGGGAGGCAGTGAAAAATACCAGAGAGGAGAGGTGCTATTTAAGCTCAAGGACAGGAATAAAATGAGGATAAACTGGAAGTGAATAAACAGCATGGGAAATAGGAAGGTTTCCAACCATCAGAGCCAGGAAAAAGAGGAGCTGGCCAATAAAAACAAACGCAAGCATAGAACTCAGCTGGTATCAAAGAGGAACCTGACCAGTTTGTGGGCAGCACTGGACTTAGCTGTCCAGGAGAACGCTTCCTCTCCTGTGTTCCTGACCCCAGATGAGTTTATATGAAATCCACCCAATCCAAAGAGTTCACAACCACGATTTTTGATTCCCAAGGCCTCTTCTTGATAGTTCAAGCAAGATCTTCACTCGTGAAAATAGCACCTAATGTTTGAAATCAAGGATTTTCACCAAGACGCAGAAAGAAGAAAAAAAATGAAGCCTCACCTTTAGTGGCTGTTCTTATGCTATTTCTGCTTAGAAAACGCAGGGCAAAGGATAATCTTTCTTCCCCATCTTTCCTAACTAAAGACTTCCACACAAACATCTATTGCCTTGGCCTCTTACCACTCCTTGCAAAGCATGACTTCCAAAGAAAAGCCTAGCTGCTTTATGATCCATTTACATGATCCATTTCCAATCCTGAATCCATCACAGAGCTCAAAGCAATTGCTTAGAAACTTTAGGGATCTCTCACTACATCTAGTAAAGGAAAAAAAAAATAAAAATAAAAATTACATTACCAGCACTGCTCCATGATGATCCTAGAGGTCTTTGGCAGACCTGGAAAGGCAACAGAATTAATCAACTTTGGGACTGTGGCAAGAAAACAATTAACAAAATGCACAGACAACCCACTGTTATGGAAACCTTGTGACCCTTCTGGGAACAAGCTGTAGTATCACCCAGCTGCCTCCCCTGGGTTCACGCATGCTTACAGGTACATCAAAGAAGCTTAAGTTAAAAGCGTGCCACCATGTCTAGGCGCTCTGGCACCTAAACAAAGATCATGGCAGTCTTCTAAATTCACTTGCTCCTGGTTTGGTGTGTCTCTGTCTCTCCCTGGAGGGGCAGATACTTCACACCATGCTGCACCGGCATGCAGAGACCTCTGCATTAACTTGGCCCGTGATGTTCTGGGTACCAGAATCTACCTGATGGGGAGAGTAGCCTGTATCTTTCTGCGCTGATCTCCACGGAGACATGCTGGCCCTGCCACGGTGTGGATCCTTGAGCTCTTAAAGTGATCTCTAGCTGCATAGCCCAGGGTAACGCTGTGCTAAGCCCAGGTGGTGCTGAGGTAGCACATATTAGTCTGGCTCAGCCTGTGCTGCACAGCCCCTCAGCAGTACCAAGTTCCATGGCCCACACTGAAACGGGGGTTTTACTCACAAGCAGCCCACCGGGTGAACAGCTCATCTAGCACGTAGTCGATCTTGGGTGGTGCAAAGGGAACAAGCTGCAAGAATCCCATCCCTGTTCAAGGGGCAGCAAGGACAGATGATTCACAGGGCCCTCTGGGAACCTCCCCCTGCCTCGCTAGCGAGGTCAGGGGGAAGCGGTGGGAAGCTCAGGTCTTGCTGCTGGAGGACAACAGACCTCATTTTCAAAGGGACCTGGGCTGGCACCGTCTGCCCGCTGTTCTTCCCCGTCTTCAAGGCATTAACACATACTGTGGCCTGGCACAGGCTCTACTCCTCCACATATTAGAGAAGAATTTTTCAAGGTTTCGAATCACCAAGTATTTTTAACTCGTTTGCATCACTGGAACGGCTCCCATATAGAAATCCCCATTGGTGGAACCCCAGAATAATTTAAGCTAGAAGAGGTCCTTGGGGGCTCCAACCCCCTTCTCTCTTACTCACCAAGAACTCTGTAAACCGCGTTTAACAGCTGAGGAACGGTGGAAACTGTTAGGAGTTTGACATTTATGGGAGCACCAAACACGATGGAAAGCAGTGCTTTAGAAGAGGGGTGACTCAGAAGTAACTGAAGGTCATTTTCCTGTCTGCTGGGCCAGAAATGTAAGCAAGATCACATTGGTTTGGGAAACAAGCTACCACACTTGCCTTGCTCTTCGTGATCCTTGCAGCAGGGAGGGATGATCCGTGTTTTATGGGCAGCAAAAGCGGAGATGGGAAGTGACTTGTCCAGACTTTGTAAGAGGCAGGATAACAGCTCCAGGCAACCATGGGCATGAAACCCCACCGTATGCCCTGCATCCTGGAGGAGCTTCCTTGTTTGCTGGATGGCCTGTTTCGTGCTGGACAAGGACTGGAAGTAGCAGTCTCCTTTGTATTACACAGTCTGAAGTGGCTTTGAGCTGGTGTAAACCTGTGAGAAGCCATCACGTGAGACGTACAAGATCGGACCATTCCCAGGGCTCTGGGAAGCAGCAACTGAGGTCTCCTGGGTTGGAGGAACGGTGGGAGCAATGGGGCTGGTGGAAAGCAGTGCTGCCCAGGACACAGGGCTGTGGCAGTGGCCCTTGGTTTGGTCTTTCTGACACCACCTCCTGCCACGTGAACATGTGCCAACCTTACGACAGCAAGTGTGACAGCATCCATACAGGCCACATGTGTGGGGTGGCTACAGACAGAGTTCAGGGCCCTGTTCCCCCAGGGTAACAGACTGGTCTGTACTTTCGGGGTGTCAGGGTCAACTGAGAGATCCTAGGACCTGAGCCTGAAAGACACGATCAGATTGCAGAAGCAGAGAGCTGACGGCAAAAGGCAATGATTTCTGAGGTCAGTGGCTGTTAAATCAGGCTCCCTAATTAAAAGCGAGCTCTTGGGAGAGTCACACCTTCTTGCGGGGCAGATGGAGACATGGGGTTGCTCTGAGCCTTACCTCCTCGTCAAAGGGGACGGGAGGCACGGGGGGGGGGGTCCAGCTGGAATGCCGTGGGGAGCAGTGCCTTCACGCAGAGGGCCAGGCTGTCCGCATCTCTCGCCGTCAGCCCCAGCGTCCCCGTCTCTGCAAGCACAAAGGTCCTATCACTGCAGGCAGATGGGCTGGTGCTTGCTCATCGTTACTGGTAGGGACTCAGCACGGGAGAGTTTCAGTTGGGCCAGGGAGGAGGTGTTGAGGAACGAGCGTAAGGTGCAAGAAGTGAGCAAAGATCCCAGCAGGGACAATCAGCAGGTCTCAGAGCAGAGGCAACCGACCGAGGCTGACCCTCTGGGCTAGGCTTCTGCAGGCACAAGGCCACGCAAGAGAAGCAAGGACTGCAGCATTCCTGCCAACAGCAACACTGCCTGGCAGCAGCTGAAGCCAGCAGAGTCTCCTGGAAACATCTTCAGCAAAATATCCCAGGCTTTTGGGAGGCACAGCTCACACTTCTCACTGCTACGCATTGCACTGCCCAAACGGGTATTGCTTGGGTTCTGCTGGGCTTCAGCTAACACTTACCACCATCCAGAACAGAACAAACGGTGCAAAAAGGTAATAGCACAAGGCAAGCCCTGGTGTAACAGATTGCCGGTTTCGCAGTTTGCAAATTAAAGCACATTTGCTGGCATTTCAGCAGTAGGAGATGCAAGCAGGAAAGTTTGACAGCAGTAACACGTCATCTGGATGGGTTTACTAGATTTCATTCCTGTGATGGGAGGAACCACACCCAGATTGCTAGGAACTTAATGGGAGAAGCAGATTAGAGCAGCTCTTGCTGTAAGGCACCATGCGGAGTTGCAGATGTCTCATTTGCCCTCAGTCAACATCTAGGAGGGCAAAAGGTCCTGTGAAGATTTGACACTTTCCAGGCTAGGAAGACTTGCACGGTCTGTAAGCTGCTAGGTGCTACAGACAGTTTTATCTCCTTCCCCTGGTGCATCTAATTCCTCATCTGTGAGCAAACCAACACAGAGAAACAGAAAACTCTCTTTCAAGCAAAGGCAGGGCTGGAAAACACCTGAAAAGGAGACGACCCCGTCTATTTGCTTTCAGCTTCCCAGCCAGGGCTATTAAAACCTGAATAAATCTTTGCTGGTTTAACAGATGGAGGTCATCACATGTCAACAGAGCCCTCAGCCCTAGGTGACACAAGGAAACAGGCAGGTTAAGGTGCTAACTTAAACCCGAAGGAAACCATGGACACTGTTGCAAAATTTGACGCACTGTGGGGGACACTTTGCAGTCTCCACGGTGGGTGGAAGAAGACGACAGATGCTGGGATGTACCCGATCCTGTTGCCTGTGGGTTTGAGCCTGCACAACCCACAGAAGCTGGACGGCAGGCAGGTGCTGCCAGCTACATCTGACCAGATGCCCAGGATAGAGCCTCCTGCGATCGGAGCTCCCTCCCTTCCCGAGGAGACAGAAGTACCTCGCTCACCTGCTGATCTTCTTCTCCCCAGCTATGAGCGCAGCAACCTCATCTTCAGCCAGACACTGAATGCTCTCAGCCACCAGAAGAGGATGAAGGTGCAAGCAGGACACAGTGACTTTAGAAAGGCAGCATGGAAGGAGCCATCAGAAGATGCCTTCAAGGAGCATGACTGCTCTGTGTCATTTTCAAGCCAAGCCCCCTTTGAAAAGCCTTTTAGCAGCCCAGATCAGAGGGCCAGCACTTTTGGGAAATCCCCTTTGATGGGCTGAGCATCCTACCTGCTCTCCAGTGTCTAAGCCATCCTCCAGCCAGCACAATGCAAAGGTAGTGGGCCACATCGCCTCACCAGCCCCAGGAGCTGCCCCTTGCCATGGGTGCTCCCCACCCATGGGACTGTCCTGTGGCTTAGTGTGGAAAGGAGGGGCTGAAAAAATTCAGCTTCTTTCAAACCTTTAGGGTCTGCAAGCCCATGGGGAGGTAACAGGGAATGCTTCTGGAAGTTCACTGCCAAGATGCAAGGCAACATTGCTGTCTCTGGAGAGATGCTGGCTCTGCTCCAGGCAGTAGGCTACCAGTTTATAGGGAGGCTGCTTCCAGTGCAATCGCTGCTCTCTGGTAGAGAGATCTTGTTTGGGGACCAAAAGCCAGTGATCGTGCTGCTGTCGTGTTACCTTGTATGTCACACCCCACAGGATTATTCCTGTGGCAGCAGGGAGGATAGCTCGGGGCAGCAAGACCGGCTAGAAAAAACAGTTGTTGACTGGAAAGGTGAGAAGGATCCTCTCTGTTCGGCCAGGACTGAGAGCAAAAAGAGTCAAACAACTTGATGCGGATGTCACCAAGCTCTCCCTGCTGACCGTGGGGATGTGGTCTTCATCACCCCCTCCCAGCTTTAAACTTCAGTGCTGCCGTTCGCACCAACCTCCCCCTGTCCAGGCTGGGCTGGGAGCAGCCTGCAGCTGGCCCTTTCTGGCAACCTCCAGTCCCTAAAGCCACACAGCAGCTTTGGCCATGCCCAGTGCACTGTCCCATGGCAGCGGGCACAGCTCACTGGAGGTCTTTGCTCAGGGCTTCACATGAGGACTTTTTACTGGTTCAGGTCCACTGGTGTCTCCTTTGTTTGGGACTCCTGCACCCTGCACACCTCTGTGTCGGGGAGGTGGCAGTTTAACGGAGCGAGGCAGTGCTTGGTTCTCCAGGAGCATGGGCAGAGGTGGCGTCACCTCGCCTGGACAAGCTCCTCCAGGGTTAAAATTTTAAAATGCAAATATAGCAACCCTGAGCAGCATTTTCTGTGTGGGCAGGGAGCACCAGCAGCTGGTGAAAAACCCCCACCCAAGCTCTTCTACAGCTTGCCTTTGCATAGCATTCAGTCCAGGGATGCTTGGAGTTCCCTTCCTCCTTTTTTCAAAGCCTGCTGATAAAAGAAACCGGGGTCCTGGGAGCTGCTTTCTCCTAGGCTGGGATAAACCTCTCCACCCAGCCCTTGAAAAAGGCCCCCAGCTTTTGCACGACTCTGGTTTAAACAACAACAATACTACATTAAAAAAAAACCCAAACATAAATCCTGCCAGAGCTTTGTAACAATCTGCCTGCAACACTGCTGCGTTGGGAAAATGCTTTTGCATTGTGGCATCCCTTCCTGGAGTGCTTTCTGAAACCTGCCCGCAGCACCCGGGGCTGCCAATCCTGGTGTCAGCGCTGCCAGCAGCTGGAAAAGCTGGCACAGCCCCCCCCCCACCACACAGGAGGAGGGGGCACGCAGGGCAGGCTGTCCAGCTGGCTATCCCACCCGGGCACGCTGCTTTACACGTGCAGTACCATGAGCTCAAACACTTTGTACCTCTGCCCTGAGGAAAGCTGGGGTGGGTGTGTGAAAATGGGGGTTAACGATCACCCCAGATTCCCCCGCCATGGCATGCAGGGTGCCAGCCGCCCTGTGTGGTGGGAAGCGGTCCAGCTCCCTCCCTGCTTGCCAGGGACTGCAGCCAGGCTCAGCTTTGACCTCGGACTGCTGGTCTGCAGCAGGGAAAACACCGGATTTCATCCTCGGCGAGCTGAGTACAGAGGGGAAAAATCCCTTTTCCTAAAGCACTCCCAAGCAGGAATCTGAACACCTCAGACAAAACCAGCCCCTGTGCCTCAGTTTCCCCATGTGTAACAGAAAGATCCTGTTCTTGCACTTCCCTGAGGGAAGCTGGGAGGGTTATTAAAACCACCACTGCTCCCTGCCCAGCAAACAGTGACTTCAAATACCAGACTTTCCGATAACAAAAAAAATACTGTATTAGGACAAGGACTGGAAGTGCTCCACCACTGCAGAGCTCGCCTCGCTTCCCCCTTGTTCCCAGCCACCACCACATCCTCACGGAGGGGATCGCGAGTCCAGCGGGCGAGTCAGCCCAAGGGGTGACCTGCGTTGATGTTAGCTGGCATCCTGCTGCAGGCGAGCCCCCAGGACTCAGACGAGCCCGTCTGTCTTCAGGACGAGGGTCTCCACCTCCTTCATGAACCTGAGGCACAGCTCCTCCTGCCACGGCAAGGCCACGCACTGCACGGCCACCGGCAGCCCCACGCTGCCGTGAAAAGCCTGTGGCACAAACAGAGGGGAGTGGGCAGGGGGATGTCTGGGCGAAGGGATGGGAATGCCCGTGCCCCTGGGGAGCCTGACACTACTCACCTTTGCCAGGGTCCGGTCCCACCAGTCCCGAAAGTACCCCTGGTAGCCCTTCAGCTCATCCTCATCCTCGTCTGACACCAACGTGACTGGGACCACACCGGTGGGGAAGTCCAAGATGTTGTAGAGCATGGTGTAGCTGACTGCCACTGGGGGAGAGGGGGGGCTTGCAGTGCCAGCCCGCTGCAGGGAAAGCCTTTTCCCCCCCTCTGCATACACCCGCTTCCAGCCAACGGGGCGTTTGCACTGGGGACTCAGGGGCTGCGGGCTGGAAACCTGCCCCTTGGCTCCCACATGCGCTGGGGGGGTTGTTCTGGGGGTACCCCAGTGGCTGGGGCTGCAGCTGCCCCAAGAGCCGAGCTCTTCCCACGGCTGGCCATCGGAGGCCAAGGTCCCCTGTTGGCAGGCCTACCTGAGAGCTTCCCAGGGTAGCCGATGCCGAGAGCCGGGCCCAGCATGGGACAAAGCATGACGTCCAGGTTCAGCTTTTTCCACTGGGCGATGAACTGGTGGCAGAACTCCTGACAGGGAAGCACACTGGCGGTCAGTGGGGTGCACACACTGCCCCATGGCTGCTGGCTGAGGCTCTCCTTGGGTGCCTTCACCAGCAGCAGCCATCAGGCTACATCAAGCCTGACCCCGCTAAAATCCAGCAACCCTTTGCTGCTCGGCCAACAGCCCTCCCCGTGCACAAAGCACCCTCCACGCTGCTGGAGGTGGGGAAAGACTGACTGCAGGGGCACGTGGCAGGCCAGGGCACGGGTCTTGAGGAAACCCGAAGGGGAATAGAGGCAAGTCTGCTGCAGCTGGGGGCCTACATCTTCAAGTGCAGGAGTAAAAAAAATCGGGTCTGATTGAGGATCATGAAAGCGTCTATCTGTCAGTCTAACCTTTAAACATGCTAGGAACTTGCACATCCAAGTGAGATCCGCTGAGCGGTGATGTATGTTGCTACCTCACGTCACCAGTGACTTGATCATCTCCTAACCTTGGAGGGGACTGAATCTGCCTCTTCCCAGAGAGAAATAAAACAGAAAATATCTAACTCCAAATTGCAATACGTTACCTCAATTTCATGTTGAAGACTCCATACTTCATCCACTGTACTGAAAAAGGAAACAAAACCAACGAAAGGCATCACGAGGTGCTGCAAAGGGCAGCGTCAGGGGCAGGGCAGAGCATCAAAAAGCACAGGTTAGCTCTGCTCCTGGGGCTGCAGCCAAGGGAAGACTTCAAAGTTCTAGTTTTCCTCTGGAGGGCTGGGGGTCTTATTTCTGCTTCTGCCCACGATGGAGGGCTGAAGACTACAAGCAGACTGGTGCAGTGCTGCTTTGGCCTGACAAGCGTCCAGCCCTGTTACTGCGGCTTTGCTGAGGGCAAGCCCAGGCACATTACTTCTCACAGGCCAGGCTGCGTGAGGTGGACTGATCCTTTGACGTGGGGACAGACCCCCTGCCTTGGAGGCACAGCACGACATACACCCTGTCTGCTATGGGATTTGAGTCACCACTAACTGCTCAACACTGGCATGGCAGCGAGGAAGAGCAAGCCTCCTTCCCCCTGCCTTTACCTTCTGCCTGTCTGACGGGGTCTCTACCTCACGGCACGATGGATGCATTAACCGGTGCTGAAGCCGACACCGTATTTCATCCCCACAAGCTTCATCCAGTTCCTAAGCCAGAGGCTGCGAGCCCCCGCCCTCATTCCCATCCCCAGTACTGGAACAGTTCGCCAAACCCTGCAGGGTTATGGTGTTGACATAAACTGCTCTCAGTTTGCTCCCACCCTCGTGCTTTCTGCCCTGGATTTTCTCAGACACATGCAGCTGGGGCAGTGCCCCCAATGTAGCAAACACTGCTGCTCTCCAAAAGAGAAACCCAAATCTTCACACATTTGCTTAGGCTCAGATTTACTCACTTTGCTCTCATACTTCTTATGATACTTGAAAATCGAGGCATCTGAGAAGGAGAAAGTCAAAAAAAGGAAATATTTCACATTAATCCTAGCCCTCTCCTCTGAGACAGCTCTGTCACAAATACAAACTGTTGACTCAGTGCTCTGGCAAGACTAGAGGATTTTCCTCAAAGTGGGAAGAGGATGAACAGAAATAGCATCATCACTCCAGTTTGAAGATGAGTCTAAGCACAGCTGTAAAGCAATGCCTAGAGACTTCTCAATGATAAAGCCTCACTGCAATGGGAAAGAGGTAATTTACCACCTATTGCTTAACTCCATCTACGCTAGAAAGAAATGGACCTTACGAAAGGTTTGGTGATCCAGGAGAGGACAGTTTTTAGCCAGTTTGGTGACTTCGACAACCAGAATAACAGCCCCATGCTGCTTTTCTCCAGCTCCCCTTTGCTGAAAGAGAGAAGTGTGGTCAGTCGAGCAGTGTTAGGAAGCAATCACAACAGACCTGATGTTAGAGATGCCCTCTGAACAGCATCTCTAGGTGACAAAAAGAGGTTTACTCAATTGCAAAAAGAAGAATGGGCTCTTCCGATTCTCGCAGTATTTATAGATATCAGCACCCAGTTTCCTTTCATCTGTCAAGGCTGGTAACAATCCCAGAGACCCAAGGTTCAGCTGAAGTGCATGATGGTAAGCTCCCCAGCAAATCCCAGTGTCTATCAGCCACGATCTACATCCAGTAGATCTGCTGCCTGTACCTGGATGCTAGCCAGACCCTAGGAGGGATTTTCAATAGAAAAGCATCGATCCCACCAGACCGTTCCAGGTTACACTTACAATTTCTTGAGAAAGGAGGCACCCCCATCTGCAAACATTCCCCTGATGCAGAAGTCAAAGACCATGTGGTCCACGTTGGTGAGTTCAAAGGGCACCAGCTGGAAGGACAACAGAAGAGTAGTCAGTGGCACAAGCGAGCTGTGTGGGAGAAGCCATCGAGGGCTGGCAATGAGCTGAGCTGGACTGAGGATTTCCTGACGAGCCCTCAGGAAAGGGCCAAGCACCTGAGGCCACCAGGTCCTCCCCATCCCATCCATCCTTCCCCCAAGGAAAGTTTTCCCTTGGAGGAATAACTGACAAGTTCAAAAGATACAGCGTGGGCTAGGCCTCCCAGTTGTCCAAGCAGCCCCAAGGCACAAAAGTCCCCCCAAAACTGGCAGTGGGTGACAGAGAGCATGAGTCTGTGCTCCTCACTTCACTCCTGATCCTTGTGCGAGGTAAGGGGAAGGCATGCAGCCACAACCACACCTCACAAGATGACTTGCTCAAATGGCAGAGAAGACAACGCAGACAACCTCTGCCCAGCCCCCCAGAAACCTGAGACCCTAGAAGCGGGTCAACGTGGGACCGCTGGGCTATAAAAGATCTGCTGTCTGCAACTGCCCTTCCATTTTCTCCTTAGCTCCTCGATTCCAGTAGATCTGTGTAACTGCTCGCCAGGGGATATGATGCAGAAGAGATTAAACTGGCTTGAGCATAGACTAAACAGATACTTGGACAAGAGCTTGTCACAGGCACTGAAGAGAGACGGTCCATCAGGCTCAGGAAACACGCTGAGCTGACAGTAATCATGCACCACCAGGACGGGAAGCACTGCCTCAGGCCCTGGGTTGCACAGCACGCAGCACAGCGCGGATCCCGGCCGGGCTGTGAGCAAACACACCCACACTACAGACAAGTCATACAGCGGCACGTCTGCTCCCTAGCACGCGTTACGGGTGGCTTCCCTTTTGTGTTCACCGGCACCTAAAGAGCACTGAGGTCCTGCTGAGAGGAGAAATCAAGCTGCAGCGTGAAAAATTCCTCTTTTTCAGAAGCTGCTATCTACTTTTATCAAAGCTGAGTGGATTCCAGGCCCCCTTGCCTTGCCAAATTTTCGCGATGCTCACCCACAGGTCCCAAACAGTAGGAAGGAAGAACAGATGCAGCCTAACCACTGGCTTCACACAACATCCTACCGTGTGGCCAGCATCCTCCAACAGCTTCTTCATCTCCCGAACTGCACGCCTCATGGCAGGGCTTGGCATGGTGAAGAAATCAGTTTCATAGTAGCCTATGTGGAGGGGCTGCGTGCTGCAATACACCTGTGGAGCAAGGGAGAGCGGCCGCTGCAAGGATGCCAGTGGTGTCAGGAGCCAACAGTACGCCCATGCCGCAGGCCAGCCTGGAAAGTGGCACTTTCTCTTGCCCACCCACAGGTTTTGGACGGCTCCCATGACCCACTGGTGTTTTCAGCCCATGCCGGCTCTTCTCAGAGACACTTCGCCCCCCTTGAGGTGCTTTACCTCTTCGTTGAAGGGAAGGGGGGGCACTGTGCTGTCCAGGCTGAACATGTCCTCGCACAGGAGCGCCCGCATGCACAGCGCCAGGCTCTCCACGTCTTTCGCCATTGGCCCCACTGCTGCGGCCACTGGAAGAGACCAGAAGAGAGTATTCATGGCAGGGGGTCCTTCAAGGGCACGTCCTGCAAAAGCAGAGCCTCTTGACACGAGTTTTGACTTAGTCTAGCGCGGGCAACGGTTCCCCTTTGAGAATCGGGCTGGGGTTACCTACAGGTGTCTTCCCACCAACAGGCCTGTCCTTATGGACCCAGAATTGTTATCCATCAACACGTGCCCTCATGTCTCCATTTCATGGCTTACAAAACTAAGCAAAAAAGCTTTGTTGACCATGACACGAGGGCAATGTGAGACACATCCTTGGACTGCTTATCCCACCTCCCACGAAGCAGTGGCACACAACGCAGCAACCTGGGGGTTACAGGGTGTGTCGAGGTTTGTGTTGCACAACCTGCTCCTCTCGGCTTATACATATTCTGTTTTCTCAAGATTCATGGTATGGGGGTGGCTCTCTGAAAGGGAACCTGCTTCTCTCTCTCTCTCAACGTGTTGGAGAAGGTCCACCGTGACCAGCTGAGGGTCCTTCTCACCCCTGTCCTGCTGCCCTCCCTGGGGGACAGCCATCGATTCCTACTTGCCTTCTGCCCCAGGACACTAGGAATTACTCCTTTTTTACTGCAAAGAAAAAAGAGACAAACAAAATACAGCAGCTGAGTAGTTTTCGTTGAAGGAAAAGGCTTTAAGCAGTAGCAAGTAATGATGAAAACACTGGCCTCCCTTTGCAGATGCAGAGGCTGGCAGAAGGAAGGCTCAAGGGGAAGCCCAAGAGAGACCCAACCTAGGCCAGAATGATTTATGCCCCGTCAGTCAGGAACAACCACCCCCTTCGCACGCAGATGGGGAGATTTCCCCGTCTCCGATTAGGGGGGAACCAATGCTTCCCTCCACACAGGTCCCAGAAAATGTCTGGGCAGGAGGGAGAAGCGAGCCCCTCCCAGTTCATCCCGAGTTTCCCCTTGCCCAAGGAGTAAAAGCATCCCAGCACAGCGGTCGGTGGGATGGTGGGTGCGTCTCACCCAGACCCATCACTGCATTACTCTCAGTACCTGAGTCTGTTCCCAGTGGGTTTGAGTGCACAGATCCCACAGAAGGCAGCGGGGAAACGCAGGCTCCCTCCTACATCTGTCCCAAAGCCCAAGATGGATCCACCTCCTCCTACAAGTGCCCCTTCTCCACCAGAGGAGCCTCCAGGGCTTCTGGTGTAGAGCAGAGGGTTGAACGTCTGACCAAAGATTAAGTTCTTGCAGTCATAGCTGAAGAGAGAGAGAGATTGCAAACGAGAGGAGTGCAGATAGCTGCTGCTGTGGACCCCAGTCACTACAAAAAGACCTTCAGGAGGTAATTAGGTAAGTTGCTAGTTGTTACATTGATAAAATTTAGTCTGAGGGAGCTTCCCAAAGCTCCCACGAAGACCTCCAGCTTTTTCCTGGCAGTCACGGGACCCGATTCCCTTCAGCTCATTTCAGTGTCATCAAGCCTGCCCCAGAGAGATGCTCTGGCAGCACAAATACATCAAGCCTCCTGGAAAGCCTCCCTGTTCAGGTGGTCCCAAGTGACACTGGAACATCTAAAGCAGGCCACCTGGAGCTGATCCAGGCCCCTCCTGTGAGGCAGCATTGCTAAGCTTTGGAACAGGCCAAATGCCAACTGCAGCAATCTCTGAACATTGGACTCTCCTAGGAATCGGTGCAAAATCTGATAATCTCTAGGGCAACCTCTTTGAGTGGCTTTTTGAAAAACATGGTCAGTCATTGCCGTGTCGCCTTAAGGAAGGCATTTTGTACGGCTTGGGCAACAGTCCTCCACGGAGGAGCTTTGCCAGAGTTCACTTGGCAGGACACAGAGACACTAGCAGGGTGGCAGTCCGGCAGAGCACAACTGACCTCACCCCGCATCACTGACGTCAAGAGCGGTGTTGCCAGATACAACAGGAGGTTTGGGGGCAGGATAATTTAAGGTCATTAGCTTAACTAGCTTCCCCTTCCATGAATACTTGTTTGTATTGTTACAGTTAACAGGACCATCTCTGAGGGGTTAATTGGAAAAAACCCAGGTGATTTAAAACCACCCAGCACAGTAAAGAAGGGCAATATGATTTGTCTCCTCTTCTCTTTTGCTTTTTTTTTCTTTTCCCATTTGGAACTGAGGGGCACTGACTTGTCTCCTCTTCTTCTGCTTTTTTTTTTTTTTTTTTTCATTTGGAACTAAAGTTATTTTTTGTCCTTAGTGTAAATGTTTTTACTTTTTAAAGTTCAACGCTAAACTTAAAGACATAAAGGATGGGGACCAGGTGTTGTTATTTAAAAAGAACTGCGGAAACGAGAACTAGACCTGAGAGAAACACAAGTACCCACCTACCTGATGAGGGACTGGGGAACGTTGGTTTTGACAAACGGAATTGCCCCCTGTCTCCTGAGCACCTGCACCAACACGCTGTCCTCTGCCACGGGCTTATTGAGGTTTTTTACAAACCCTAATGTGGAATCATGACCCTGGAGACACAGGACAATAAGATTTCCAAATGGAGGATTACACTCCCCCCA
>JAVJGJ010000030.1:25369925-25417553 GCA_035590215.1 Microhierax caerulescens
GCTGTCACAGGGGTTGTGAGCAATCCGTGTGGAGCAGCAGGGTGCTTGCAAAGGATTTGGAGGTGCTTTTGGAAGAAGGGTGGTGGGTTGCAGCCTCTCCACGGAGCCCACAGGCCCCCTCCAGTGATGGAAACCGTAACCCGTCTGTGACCTCCATCTTCTTGCGCGCAGCTGCCTTCTGAGCTGTGTCTGGAGCTGAATTAATAAAGGAAGAGGAGCCCAGACCGTTTCCCACGGGGAACCCCAGGCCGGGCATGGTGTGCATCGCTTGCTCTGAGAAGACCTGGGTGCTGGATGCTCTCGGCCTTTCGGGTGTGAGCCAGCAGAGAGCAGGGCTGAGCTGCTGGCCTGGCAGAAACCTCCTCCTGTCCTAAAACCCTGCACTAGTGTACTGGGAACTTGCAAGCAGTGTTGAAAGAAGCAGAAAGACTCTTTCTGACTCTTTGGGTGATGGGACAGCCTGAGCTTTCGTGGGGAGCTGCGCTTGGATTTCAGACAGTTTTAAGTGGTTTTATGCAATGATGGGAGTTTTGCTGTCGGTCCTTCTGGGGTGGGTTGGTTTTGCTAAGGAGGATGTCCCAGCAGGGCTTGACCCTGTGAGCTGTTGGGGCTCAAGAGCCCTGCAGCTCTGCTGCTGCCAGGGTTTGTTGTGGTGGCCAGGACCGTGCCTCAGACCTGGCAGGCTGCCCGCGCTTCCGAATGAGCGAGGGCATCCCCACCCTCTCGGACTTCATCTTTCTGATGGGGCAAAACAATTAATATTATTGGTGTTTGAAAACCCACAGGCCAAGCGCTCAGGGCTAACAGGGGCAGCCCCAAGTTTAATCCTAACAGCCTTCCCCCAAAGCAATGTCATTTCGTTTTTTGCGGTCAAGGTTTAAGTGGGGTCCTGAGTTGCAGCAGGGTCCTGAGCCCTTGTGCATCTCTCAGTGTGGCTGGGCTGAATCCAGACCTCCTTGGCTACTGGTACTGGGTTTTTTCTTGCCTGGAAAAAAAGGACACGAAACCTGAATTTTCTTTTTTTGTTCTTTTTTTTTTCTGTTGGGTTTTTTTAATTTATTTTTTTTAATTTGAGAGCCCTGCTTTCTGAACAGGCCAGCAGAGGGAGCCAGCCAGCCAGTTACTGCACAGCCCAGCTCCCCAGCCCTCCCGGTTTGCCTGGGATGGGAGCACACATACTCCAGCATACCCACTGGTTTTCCCAGAGGGAAGGTTTGATCTGTGCCGGCTCCTGGGTGAGATGCAATTTACATTTACACAAGCTGGATGGGCAGCCGGCGGGGAAACTGAGGCACGGAGCAGGCCCATACCTTGGTGGAGCTGGCTGGTGGCATCCTTCTTGAGGACCTCCTGGGCCCTACTGCATGTTGTGGTTGCTCTGTTGATGGGTGTAAACATCCCGGTGGTCTGGGTGGGTTCACCAGGTGAGCTGTGGGGGGCCGTTTTAGCATCACTGCAGATGTCATCCCTATAGGGACCCACAATTTGAGCAGCACCGCTGCACCTCCCGCCCCGTCCATGCCCAGTGTCTGTGCAGGGTCTTGCACAACCGGCAGCTGGTCCTTGGTTCAGACCTCCTGGTGGAGAAGTGGTGGGGACCCTCACCTGCAGGCAAGCTGTTGCTGGTGAGCTCACCCCAGAGCTGTGGAGGTACGAGGGGCATGACCATGTAGAGGCAGTGGTGGGGGGGCCCTCGCTGACTCCTGCCATGTCATCTTCCCGGAACGACTGGAAAACCGCAAAGCATCGCGGGCTGTGCTTACAGCAAACAAATCGATCGATCGATCGGTCCCTCCCACTGCCCATGTTTTCCCTCGCATCTCTCCTGGGCCAGCACTACCAGAGGACTGGTGAGATCGGCCTTGCGTTGAAAAGAAATAAATAAATAACCGAATAAAAATGCTGACGTGGAGAAGTCAATCAGCTTTGTGTGGCCTTGTAATATCTCATTTTATCCGCGCCACGCTTTATTAAATTCTCATAAACCTGTCAATGAGGACAGATACCATTTCAGTTTACCCCATTAGTTCTACACAATGACATCGGGGGAGAGGAAGACAGGGAGGTGGGGGGAGGCACTCGGCGTGGAGAAAAGAGGAATGAATTTAAAGAAAGGGGAAAAAAAAAGAGAAACCCAGAGCTAAACTCAGCTTCGTGACAATAATGTAATAATGTCAGCACCCAGGGAAAGTAATTGAATTAAGTGGCTTTTGTTAATGGTTTTAAGATTTAGAAATGTAAATAACAGTTAGGACTCTTTAATGGGACTCTGGTTTTAGGTAGCTGTAGCCCTAAGAACAAGAAATGGTTTGCCATTTAATATGATGTCAGATAGTTTTGTTACTCTTCCAGTTTCATGCCTGCAAAGCATATTTTGCAGTTTTAAAGCCGGGTGTGTTTATCATCTTTCCTTTCTAACTTCAGACGGAGCTTAATTCGGGAGTATTTGCATGAACCCTTCTTAGCCAGTCCCTATCAGTTATTTGCACCGCCAGGAATAAAGTATGATTTCTCCCGAGCTGCTTTGGAGAACTTTCTGACTGCAGGGTTACTCTGCTCCGAAGCCTCCCGTCTATTCACATGTTCATTAAAGGCAGCAGCCGCCGGTGCTCTGCGGCGGGGCCGGACTCGGCTCCCGGAGTAACGCTGCTGGGAGCAGTGACGTTACACCGGGCTTAGGCCAGTGGGGATGGAGAATCCAGCCGACAGGTAGGATGAGCTGGGCGATTTGGAAATGACTTTCATGGGAACTCGTTCTGCTTAAAATATTATTGGATTTTCATTTAGGAACCTATCAAAGTGCAAGAATAAAGTCTGAGCTGCCTAACCCACATAGGTCTAAACAAACAGTCCTTCCTTCTGCTCTGGGATCTGCCAGCTCGCGGATTGGGAAGGGTCCTTCGTTAAGGCATGGGCTGAGCCTCAGGGAAACCCACTGTGCCAGGCAGAATAGAGGGCTTTGCATTTATTCAGGCTGAAAATCTTCCCTCTTGCAGGATGAAGGCGCTCCCCGGACTGTGCCGCCGGGATGCTGCCTTCCCCCGCTTCTCCCCTTAACTCTGCCCAGGGACCTGCAGCCCCGCTCCTGCTGTGCAGGGAGGCAAAAGCTCACCCACAGCTTGTGCTTCAGTCCCACAGCAAGTGAGCAGCTCTGCATACCCCGGGTCGCTCTCACATCTCCTCGGGGGAGCTGCCTTCTGGTTTGCTTCACCCATAGCCCGCAGCGATCTCTGCCATCGATGGCTTCGGCTCTGCTTCCTTGGCTGGAGAGCCTGCCTCATGGCTGCAAGCTGTGCTTCCCATCCAGCGGGATCTCAGGCCCTACACAGCCTCAAAAACCTTCCACCATCACCCTCACAGACCTCCTGCCATCACCTTCATAAGTCTTCCCCCATCACCATCATGGGCTTGGCTGGAAAGAAAGCGTAAAAACCCCAAGCCCAAGCCGAACCTGACTCAGCTCATGTGGGCAAAAGAGAGAGTTGTCAGATTGTAAATGAAAAAAACAAGGGTTCAAGTTACATATTTCCCCCAGGGGATTTCTTAAGTAGATTGTTTGGAAAAAAAAAAAAAAAAAGAAATAGTTCAATTCCTCCTGGAGAATTTGAGGTTTCTCACTGCTATCGGTTTGTTGTGTATTGCTGTACTTCAAGCAAAGCTGGGGTAGAACAGAGGGGTTTGTTTCTTCCCTTATGGAAAAATAAAATCAGAACAAGAATAATATTGCAATTAAATCAACAAATCCTTCACTATTCTCCCTGCGTTAGAAAAGGAACACCAACCTATTAATGATCGAATTAAAAACAGCCCCTGCCTGAACCATTCCCCTCTGAGAGGTCTCCGTGGCATTGACCGTGGCAGAGGGAGAGGCAGCTGCAGGCTGGACCCCTGCCCTGGGCTCTCTGGCCGGTGCTGCAGCCTCATGCGGGGTGCTGGGTCCCAGCACAGCCCCTTTCCCAGGGAGGGTGTAATGCAGACGGGATCGGTAGCTTTCCCTCTTCTACAGACAAGAGGGGGCCAGATGCTTGGAAATGTAGGGGCTTGGTGTTTTCTGTGCTTCACTGTGGGTCAGCAGAGCTAGGCTGCAAGCTCACCACCTGCCTCTGACCCTGGGATCCCGCTGGGATGCTGCTGTGTCCTCAGGAAGGGCCACAGGATTTTTCTCCCTAAGCCAGAATCCTGCCGTCCTGTGTCCTTGCAGGGAACAAGTGACCTGGCTGGGGAAGAAGAGCCAGGGACCCGGGAAAGGGCTCATGAGCCCCCCTGGCTCCAGCAATGTCAGGGGTCACCCCGGCTCCCTGCCTGAAGGGGTGGCACAGCTGTGACTGTGGTGTGTGGCTCTGCTTTGCAGGTTGGGGTGCTCAGCCACGCAGCGGGGTAGCAGCTGGAAAGAGGCTTACACAGCCTTATAGGCAGGGAAGGACTATTGAATGCTCGGGGAGCCATTAAATAATTTGCCATGCTAAGACCCAGGCGATGCTATTCTCTGCAGATAAAAAGCAGGTTATTTTTCATTAGCTGCAAACAGGCTCTTGGTGGCAGCGAAACATGCCACCAGGGCTGTAGCTTGACACAACACAAGCAGGTACGAGCAATATCCTAAAAATAATTGAAATCCACTGAGGGCTGTATTGAACTGCTTTTTTTAAGTGCATCAGGTGAAGCAACGAAGGGATGGGATGACCTTGACGCAGGAGACCCTGCCGATAGATGCGGAGGTGCATATGTGTTGAGCGGGAGATGGAAGCATGCCGGAGCCGCTCCCAATCTGCCAAAACGATGCACGGATGGGAGCCTGGCCCTGGCTGCAGCGTTTTGTCCAATCCAGACTGAATTGCAGGTTTTTTGGTGCAACTGTTGGGACCGTCTTCACTGGCAAGCTCCCTACTCAGCCAGGAGCCTGTTAGAAGCAGAGGAGGGAAGAACAGCCCTGTGAGCCAAAGAAATCGGACTCCAGATGATTTACGTGGAGCATGAGAGGCACCAGAAGGGCGGCCAGCCCAGAAAATGAGATTATAAACTATCATCCCCTGTTACACACTGGGACGTGGCTGCAGGGTGGCCCTCTGGCATCATTCAGGGAGGCAGCCGTGGTCTAGTGGTGAAAGCAGAAGGCTTTTGTCTCCTCAGATTGGAAAATCCACCATCCTGAGGAGTGCCTGGATTTCTGCCTTCCCTCCTGCAGCCCTTGCCTGACCAGTGTGCAGTGCCTGCCACCTTGAGAGGCCACAGGAACATCCTAACTCATCACCGCCACATCTTGCTGACCCCGTGGCATGGTCTGGAGATGTCTGTGAAGACAAATGCAGGAGCGGCAGTCTGGTGGTCTGAGATGGGAGAAGAGAAGAAGCCCTTCCTCCAGCTGACAGTGTCCTGTGGAGTGGAGTGCCCGAGGTGGACCCACTCTGCAGTCAAGCCAGCAGCTCTGGGGCTGGTGGTACCTCCCGGGCATCACTCCGAAGCAGTTTAAACATTGCCTCTTTTGGGGAAAGGAAAGGAGAAAAGAACCTGGAGAGGGGATACAGGAGCTCTAATGTGGATGCATCAAGCTGCTTAAACTGATTTAGGGTGCAAGCAAGGCCAGTGTGGCATCTGAGCCAGGAAAAAGCAAAATAGCCCATCTGCTCACGCAAGTGTGGAACCCGCTGTAGAGGCTTGGGTGTTTAATGTTCTTTACCTCTGTGACATGAACCGGTGGGAGGGGAAAAGAATCACTAAAAGGAGTCCTTGGAAGAGGCAGAGCCCCATGTTTAATCTGTGCTGGCATGGAGGTGGTTAATAAGATAATCTCTGGGCCCTTTAACACAAAGAGAAAGTGAGTTTTCTGATCCATAAAGGATCAGTCTGCAGGAAGCCCCATCAGACTCCTCAGCGTGAAATTACACCACAGCAGGGGGGTACAGTCCTGCTACTGTACAACATTAGAGAGATGAATTAGGACTTGACATTCATGTGCTTAATATGCCTATTCCTGGCATTATCCCTCAAGGACCAGTCACCGCCAAGGACTTACGGTCACCGGGTCTAGGAAGGTATTTAGGGTTGCTCATTTGCTTGCTTCCAGAGCCAGGCTATCTGGCTTCCCCATCTAATCTCTTGGCATTAGGAGCAGGGGGGCGTGCAGCCCAGCTCTTCTGTGTCACAGAGGGTCGGGTCTGGTGAATAAACACTGGGTGCACCCTTGTTGCTGTTAAAAAATCACAGCAATCCTCTGGACCGGTGAGTATC
The DNA here is from genome assembly GCA_035590215.1 of Microhierax caerulescens. Lineage (NCBI taxonomy): Eukaryota > Metazoa > Chordata > Aves > Falconiformes > Falconidae > Microhierax > Microhierax caerulescens. The sequence continues at coordinate 25,376,154 of JAVJGJ010000030.1, forward strand.
GAACGGGGGAAAGAACGTGATGCAAGCAAAGTCATGACTTGGTCCTCAAGAGGCGGAGAAAGGGGAAAAGAGACAACCCTGAAAGTACGTCTCAGTAGTTGCTGGTAAGAAATAATAAATATGAACTGGAAAGGAAAGAAAATTTACTAGAAATGATTCAAACTGGGTTAGCCTCCCCAGTGTTAAACTGGGCGGAGGTGTACCTTGGGCTAACGTGGGCACCCTGAGCTACTTTACCGAAGAGGCTTTGCCGGGCAGTCGGAGCCTTTCCAAGCCCCAGGTCTGGGCTGTGTGAAAATTCCCACCTGTCTGAACTCCAAGCCAGGACAGAGATGCTTTTGGTTTGCTTGTGATCCATGAAATATTTTGTTGAGAACAAAATTTTAGGGGGAGGGGGAGAATGTACTCCACATTCTGGAAGAAATAAAAAGGAAAATGTTGGCAACGAGGCCGAATAGTTCTGGGTTTGAGCTGATTGTTTTCCAAGAGAAAATCCAAATTGTTTGGGGTTGGTTTTTTTTTTCAGAAAGTAGCGATCCTGCAGGAAATACCTGATTTCGCGGGTGTGCTGCACTTCTGGCAAGAGCACTTGCGATCAAACTGATTGAAAAGCCACTGAATTGGGACTGTTTTAAGAATGAACTGAAGTCTGGCAAGGTTAATGGGGGGAAGAAGCATGGACAGGCCCAGGAGAAATAAATGAGAAGCAGGATCCTCCCAGAAGCCGATTTTGCAGTGGTCCACCGTGGAGGAAGGACGAGAGCGTCCCTGGCACGAGGACACCCTTGCACTGTGATCACATCACGTGGCACGTGGGTGCTTTGCAGCCCACAAATCCCGCTCCTCCGACTCTTCATTTTCCCTGGGGAAGCAGGGGTGGTGGTGGAAGAAATATGGTGGGATCCTGGGACTCATCCGGACGTGGAAGTGGTGCTTAGCTGAACATACTGAGCACGAACACGCAGGATCAGCCTGGAGCCTGGCCGTGCAAAAGCATCTCTTACGATAGGCACAGTGGGTGTCTACATTTGTAACCCTTTTCCACTGCACTTTGAACACAGGCACGTTCTTTCTTGCAGCCTTTGAGAAGGGATATAGCAGAGAGCCCACTAGGGAAATTCATGGAAAGAAAGTGAATTGGGACTCTAAACCATGAAGCTGCGGTATCGATACGGGGACTGTACCACCCTGCCCCTTCTCTGGTTGCTCCTGCTCCCTGTTAAGCTCATGGTCACCCATGGGGGTGGAGATAAGGATTTCCACAGGTTATTTTTTTCCTTAGGCACAGACTTTGTGGGAATATTTTTCTAACCAAATGCAAATCAGAGCTAGCATGGTGGTGGGTGAAATCAAATAACAATTTATACACAAATATCTTTACTCTTTTCCAGCTGATGGAAGTTTTGGTGCTGGGCTCGTACACCCTGACATCAAGCCAGATGTGGAGGGGCTTCTTTGACATGTAGACTAGCCTCTGGTGAATGCAGTTAACATCAGATAAACAAGAAATGGAGTTGATGGTTGAGGTGGCTGAATACCCCGTTCCCATGGATAGGATGTGCTCCCCCCAGTTGTTTTCTCTGCCTAGAGGCACCATCCAAGCAAGTTACCTGTGGTCACCATCCCATCTCCCAGATCTTCAACAAACTAGTCCTCAAGCCCAAATAAACACTTTCAGGGTGAAACAAGGAGCCTTAGATGCTGAAAACTGCCCAGCATTCTGGTTGTCCCATTGTCCAGACAAGGCAGACACAAAGTATTCCTGAACCCATTCCGCTAATTTAAAATAAATCCCAAGGAAAACGCCCCTGAGTAAACCAGTGTGTGGAGGCTGATGGAGCACTTTGCACCTGAATGATAAACCCCCATTCTCCAAGAGAGTGACAAATTTATTATTTTTTTTTTAGTGTGCTTGGCTTTTGTCTCCTATGAAATTAGAAGTCTCCCACCGAGGGTTGGGTTTCATGTCTGGGTCACAGTTTCTGCAGAAAGGAATTTTCATTATGGTCTTGGAAACACTTAAGCCTCCCTGTGCAACTGATCTAGCTGAGCTTTTCATAACCAGCAGGACCATGGATGCCATCAGCAATCAGGGCAGAAATCTCAAGCAACCTGAGAAGGAGGTATGAGCCTTAGGATGAGACAGGATCTCATAGCGAGATTAACATGAACTGTGACAGTAATTAACCACAGTAACTGTTTGCTGAAGGTGAGGTGGGGGTGTGTGTCCTTGTTGGCAGACTTTGGACCGGAGGATAGATTCCCTGGTTCAGGGGGAGTTAATTCACCAAAGTCCTTTGGCTTGTGATGTGCAGGGTGACAGACTAGATTACAAAGGTGGAACAGAGGTTTGGGGACCAGTCTAGTGCTAGTTGAGCCCTTGGGCCACACAAGGTGTGAGAAGTAAATAACTATTACCCACATATCAAGTGACGTGGGAGAGGGAGCGTATCCCAAAGAGATATGAGACCCAGCAACTTCTGACAGGGCATAAACCCCCAGATATACTCTGATGAGCAAAATTCAAAGAATATCTTTCTAAGGACAGGGCTTGCCTTGTTTCTGAGGACATTGTGAAGGTACCAGTTTCTGCTCCTTTATGCAGTTAAAGCTGGCACGTATCTGAAACTGCCTTTGCTTTCCTCTCTCCAGGTGACATAGTACCAACAGTCTTAACTTTTCTTTATGCTGCTTTCCAGCTATTAGTCTTACTTTTCTCCAGACTTTCTCCAGCTAATACACATCTTTCATGAAGCGGTACTCAAAACCAGACATGTTTTTCCATCTCAGGTCTAACCAGAGATGAGTAGAGACAAGATGCATCCCCGTGTCCTGTGGGCTCCATCAGGGCTGTCCATGCTGTAAAAATACCTCCTAGGTATCATATGGCTTAAATCAAGCACTTCCACTGAAAATCTGTGGCAGCAGTTGTGTAGGCTGAAAATGGCACAGTCTCTTGTGATTTTTCCCTCTTGTTGAACGTGATGAAAATGAGGAATGTGTCTCCTCCCCCCATGCAGCCTTTTCTGCATAGGCGAGATGCCAAAACCACAAAATGAGTTAAAAAAAGCAATGTAACTGTTGTAAGGTGGACCTCTTAATCAGCGTGCTATATTCAAAAGGTTTCTGCGCTGAATCAAAAACCTTTTGATGTGTAATTGCAAGAGAAAAGAGCTGTAAAGAGTCTACCATAGCTCATGCCCTGATAATGGGTGATGAGCCATTGCAATCCAGCTGGACTCACCAGATCTGGAGTAAAGCTGACGAGCTGTGAATCTAGAGCATCAACGAACATACAAGGATATTCAGCCTCCTTTGGCAAACAGGAAAATCAGAATGAAGAATGTGAAGCCTTTTCTCCAAACCACATGTAATGGAGCAGTAGAGACAACAGCAGCAAGACAGGCATCTTTGACTTGCTCAAGGTCAAGGCTGCCCTGTTTCTTAACTGAAAGTTAATCCTTTGGTGGGGGCGGTGGGAGCTCTACTTTTAGGTCTCTCTATTCTTTTGTAGCGGATCAGACTTTTACCTCCTGCAAGCTGCTATGCAGTCTCACAGTGCTCTTCTTGCAACGACATTTTTTTTTTCAGAGTAAACCTGCTTTTTAAACATTTGGCAACTGAGGAACATGCTTGGGTGGTGCTGGGGCATCTTTAGGCTCTTCAGGCCCACCTTCTGCCTGGAGCAAGTCTGGTGCCAACACCTGGCCATGGCTGTGTTTACTTGAGGTTTTAAATTCTCCAAGGATGGAGATGCCCTACCTCTGATGTCCTGCCCCAGGGCTGTACCACCATCACCGTCAGAAATTCCTAAATTTCAGTCCAGATCTCCCAAGCTGCAAGTAGTGGCTTTTGTGGCTTGTCATAGCATTGTCTAATACAAGAAAAGTTTGGCTCCATCATCTCTGCACCCTTCTTCAAGCAGCTGTCAGCTGCAGCTGCTGGGAAGGGCTAAGAAGAAAGTTCTGACGGAGCTGGTGTGAATGTAACTGTGACCCAGTGCCAGCGTGAACGATGGTGATGCCAGGAGAGTGAGCAAGGGGACACTTTTGCAGTGCTGGGGATAACTTGGTGCTCTCAGTTATCTGCACTGTAATGACCCAAATTGCCTGTGCCTTGTTGTAAGGCAGTTCCTCTTGGATCACAGTATTTGGAGCAATAATTTGGGTTGGAAAGGGTCTTTGAAGGACATCTGGGCCATACCTCACCTTGGTCATGCTAGACAGCATGTGAAGTTGGGGGTGGTAGGAGCTCATCCTTCGTCAACCGCACAGCAAGCGGAAAGCAGGTCCCTGGTTTCTAGATGACTGAAGTGAGACAGGATAGAGAGACTGGCATTGTCCTCAGCGTCCCATCTTTTCCTTGGCCCCAGAAAGGTGGCATGTGATGCTGGTTGAACTGCACAGCAGAGGAGGCTCACTGCTGTGTGACACATGTGAGCACTTCTCATGGGCTCAGGTGTGCGCTCTTTCCATGCAGGAGCTGGTAACCTGTGTTGGGGAGCTCTTCAGGGAAGCTCATCGGGTTGACACGTCTCTGAGTGCTGAAAGCTCCTGCTCCTGATGGGAATTGCTGGGAGTTCCCAAACTATGGTCATTTCATTTCATTTCTACAGCAGACTTCTTGCATGCTGCTGGGCAAATCCCTCGGTGTCTCCCCATTTCTGCTTCCTACCAGGAAAATCTCCTCTCCTTCCACCTCCATCTTCTCCATCTACATGATGCACCTCTCTGAGGGAAGGGTTATTTTTACACACGATGGCTACTTTGCACCACCGAGCTCTCATCCTCCCGAGGAAAGGAAAAAAAAAAAAAAAAAAAAGCCCCAAGCAGGATAAAAAATAAAATACTAAAAATAGCAGGCTGCTGAGCAGGTTTGTGGGGCCGCACCGCGGAGGCAGCCCGTAGGAATGCAACCAGAAAAGGACACAGGGCAAGGGGAGAGACGACCCTTTCCACCAGCCCCCACCTGCCCCTCTTTCCCCTACTGTGTGAACCTACTGTAGATTTCTTGAATTTCCCTTTGATGTTTATCTCCCTCCAGTAATTCTATTGGGGGGATTTGCTAAAGCGACGGTTAGAAGAATACAGCCTGGAATAGGGCGGCCGAAGGGCGAAAGAATGTTAGAAACAGGATTAAGATCATATTCTACAAGCGGTTGTCAGCCGCTGAATAGGGCTAAAGTTTCTTATCGGGCCGGGGTGCCAGAATGCCTTTGGATTCTTCTCCTCTCTATCCCTCCCCTCCGCACGGGGCTTTCAGCGTGGCGGGGGAAGCATAATCACAGCCCTGAATGGGAAGGTGGGCTCTTGCAAGCTTCACCCCGTGGCGCAGAAGCTGGGAGAGGGGTCAGGGGATTGCTGCGGGTGTCGTGGGCAGGCAGCCCGCTTGCTTGGGAAGAATAAAATAAAATTTAAAAAAATAAAAAAAAAAGGCAGCGGTGGTTAATGCTGAAGTGCCTGGAAGATTTTAAGGTGTAAACCTCTATATCAAGGGGAGAACATTCCCTTTTGAAAGTCCCAAGCTCAGTTTCTTGATTATTTTTATTTATATTTTTTTTCTTTTTTTTTAGTATTTGCATGGGATTTCATGGGTTCCACTGGGGATTTTAGTTGTTATTGTTATTGTTTTTTCTTTTTTTCTTTCCTTTTTTTTTTTTTTTAGGTGGGAATGGCATCCTGGTGGGAACTTAATTGGAAATATTTGGGGGTTGCTTCTGAGTGTTCAGGTGATAGTAAACAAAAGTTCCAGAAAAGCAGAAGACTGGAAATAAGGGGGGGTGGAGGGAAGACAGTACATTTTGAAAACCAACAGAGGCACATATACTTGTGAAAGAGAAGACGCTTTGCAAACTTTGAAGCTACTTTCATATAAAACAAAAATGCAAACACACTGAGCTTGCCTGGGCAATGGAATCAAGTAGTATTAAAGTCCCCAGTGTTAGTAAAGCTAAAGGGTATACGGGCTTTTGAGGTTTTCAGCAGGTTTTGCCTGTTTTTTCAGGTTAGGGACTTACAATAGAGAAGATTTTGAAGAGGCCAGTGTCCTCCCGACGTGCCATCCGACAGATGGACCCGTGTGAGTGCTCTTGGATGTGTACGTTCCAGTAGAAGTGTTTCTGGTAAGATATTCAGATTCATTTAGGGAAACCTGGGTTTTGTTTGATTCCTGTATTTAGGCAAATGTGTGTGTGGAATGTTTTTCACTTGTCCTGCACCAAGCAAACAGAAGCCTTGCCGTGATTTCTGGTTTGTGTTGGAAAGGGAAGCCTTGCAGGTATTGTCCTTTCTGGGCTGATCAAAATAGCTGGAGTAAGGAACAAATGAGCTCTCTGGATCTAGACTGCACGTGGCTATTCTATCATGAGGGTTTGTGCTTTTCTGTAGCCCTTGCCTGATTTAAAACATCAGGAAGCCTTCGTCAAGTGACCTGCTGACGAACGAGAGCTCAGCAGAAGCAGTTGACATCCAGCAAGAGGAACTGTTTCCCCAGAGTTTGCAGTATCTAGAGAGCGAGGAGGGGTGAAAGACAAAGGGGTTAAAACCCAGCTCCTGGAGACCTGTGAATATGAAAGCGTCTCTGCTTTTAAGTGAGTTTCTCCCTTGTGGCTTACAGAATTTTGAGAGTCGAATACTGAAGTCAAGGAGTCCTTTATCTACGTGACAAAATCTCATTAATTATTTTAGGGACTCGAAAGTAACTTTCCTGATGCTTGTGGTTCGCGGTACTGTGAAACTTCAGTGAAACAGGGGGTCAGTGACATTGCCATGTCCAAAAGCAATGAGGTTCAGGAGAGTTAAATAGCCCACACAAAATCATTTAAAATAAATTAGATTTTTTTAATTCCTCCGTTTTTCATAGTCCTTAACAAATAATGCTTTCAAGTCAAACTACATTCTGTAGTTCTTATTGATTTCAATTGGAACTTTACCTAAATAAAATGTGCCGGCTTTTTTTTTTTTTTTTTATTCTTTAAATCCATCATTCCTTGCTGTTACTCTCAGACTTCGTCACGTCCCTCCCCACTACAATCAGCCCTTGTTGCATGAGGGCTACCTGCCATAAGAGCTCCTGCCCCAGGGAGCTGACGAACTGCTGTATTTTTGCACTTATAACTCATGCTTCCAGTCATCCTTAGTCATTTATAGCACCAGAATATGAAAAATCACTCCTCATTCAAGGTGAGCACAAGAAGGTGGCGTTACAGGAGCAGAAGGGAGCATCACGAGGGCAGTTTAGGCAAAAGATGCTCTTTGGTCAACATCCACTTGTATCACTCACATATTGCTTCTCCAGTTCTGCTTGGGTCAGTGTTTTTGCATAACTCATGGGTTTATGCAAATGGAAACATGATGAATAGATAATGCCAGCTAAAGGCAGTGTTGTTAGCTTCCTCCCGTAGCTGAGGAACAAGGAGCACCTTCAAAGCCACGTCAAGCAATTGCAATAGCTACGTCAAGGTGAGCCAGGGTACAGGAACCACCTTAACGCTCCTTCCACAGCAACCTGCTCCCCAAGAACATGCCTGAGAGCGACGAGCCTGCTCGTTCCCTCTGCTTTGCATTGATCTGTGGTTGTACCAGCTCCTCCTGAACAGCCGCTGCTGAGTGTCGTGGGGAGATGTCACAGGCAGCCCTCTGAGGAATTTTCCAGGAGAGCAACACGACTTTTAGAAGCCAAGTGAACGCAAAGCAGGACTAGATTCAGGTTCTTAATACTCATAACCCCGACGCTGCAGCAATGCCTCCACCTTGTGCAAGGGCAGCTTCAGGTCCAGGCCCACCCTGTGACTCAAGCAGATAAAGCGATATCAAGTATTTATTCTATACCAACAAATAATCTCTATAATCTCTTTGAGCCTCTTGATTGCTTTTTTTTTTTTTTTTTTTTTGTTAACCAAGGTTAAGACATCATAAAGAAGGGATGGTATCTTCGAAATAGGAGAAACCTTTTCGAGAAACACTGAGAGTTGGGCTGTTACCCCAAATCCATGAGAGAGAAGATTGGTGAGAAATTCGCTTCCACCTCATACACTTATGGTGCGACCATCTGCTGTCAGCTCCTGGGTGGTTTGGCCCTGCCAGTATGGTGCAAGGTGCTCTTCATCGCATCGAAATCAGCTCTAGGCCCATCCAGGCAGAAACACAACAGCAGAATTCCTTCCCTCATGATGCCAGCTTGTGCCGTGGCCATCTAGGCTAAGGGTGGGTGCTCGGCGGTGGCTACTGGCGCCAGCAAACGGCTCACTGGCACAGGGTGACAGTCAGGGTGACAGCTGGGAGCCTGCGAGGGGGACAGCCGACTAAACACATGCTTAAACACGGCGCTATTTGCCCAATAATCAGTAACGTCGAGAGGGTGACATTAAACAAAATAATAAATTGTGTGCTGGGCTTCGAATTGGATCCCTTTTTTTATTTGATTTTGCCAGGATTTATTCCGTTTGACAAACCGTGCTGTTTAGAATACAATAGTGGCATAATCACAGCCCGGGGCCCTCATTCTTCAAGATAATGGGATACTTATTCATCTAAGGCAGGTACAAGTCTGTCCTTGGCTTTCATTTTACAAGATTACTTGTATTTCTGTCTCATTTGCAATAGGTGATATCTGTCAGAAAGCAATTTTCACCCAATTTGGGGCTCTTAATATTTTGTCTTTAAACTCCTTTGTTGTTGATTTTTCCTCCCCTCCACCGCTTGACAGGCATTTGGCAGGCAACCTGTGAACAAGCTGCTCCCCCCCCCCCTCCCCTTTTAAACAAACAAACAAATAAATAAATAAATAGCATCCCTGTCCCTGTTTACATAGCTCGAGGATTTATTAGTTCAGCATGACAGCACGGGAATTTTTCAACGTACAAGACATTCCGGCTGGTGTGTGTTCCACTCCATCCTCAAGAAGGAGGGAGCTGCGCTCGCTTTTGTCCAGCCCGACAGAACTGCAAGTTCAGCAGGCAGAGCCCCTCGTGTCCCCCCCCCCTGAGACGTGCCAAAAGCGGTGTTTTACGGGCCAACTGGAAGGGCTGAGCCGAGGTCCTGATTCAGGCTCCGAGGGCTTAACTTTAACATTTTTTTCAAGCGAAAGTGAAGGAGAAGCGGGTTTTGGTTGTTTTTTGGTTTTTTTTTTTGGCAGCAGCACAGTGAATTTTTCAGGTATTGTTGGGAAATGAAAAGAAAACTAAAATCAGTCTGCTAGCCCGGTTCTGCTTAGCGCTAAAAGAAACATTTGTTTTTTCAGTTAAAAATTAAGTGAAATGGGAAAAAAAAAAAAAGTGATAATCTGTTGGGACCTATAAAGCGTTTAGATAAAATTTATTTTTGGCTATTATTATTTTGGCTATTTGGCTAATATTTGGCTAATATTTGGCTAATATTATTTTGGCTATTTGGGGTTTCAACCTTTCCGGATTCCCTATGTAAAAAGCTCTTCTCCTTTCCATGCTTTCCCATTGCTTCTTGCTTACCCCTACAGCCCTCTCTGCTGCTTTTGGGTTAATTTGTCCTTAAACTTCGCCTCTGAAAATGCAACCGCTCCACCTCAGCCGATGCTTTGCTTTTTTCTTTCCCCTCTTCCCCCTCATCCCTGCTGGAAGCTGCAGGAACGTGGGCAGGTGTGAAGCCCCTGCAGAGCCCCGACTCTTGTGCTTGAGCCCCGGTGGGGATGTGACACATTCCTGCAGGTAACATAGCCCTGCAAACGCCCTGCGAGGTGGGGGGACTTAAAAACACAGGTGGAAGCAAAGCAAACAAACAAAATTGGGGAAACGGGGCTGAAATCAAAAGCCCATCTCTCGTCTCTCTCTGTTTAAGCCGGTCAGAGGAGCTCTGTGCGGAGAGGAATTGCTTTGAGGCAGCTCAGACACCTTTCTTTTCTCTGTGGGTGTCTCCGAAGGCAAAACTAATTCACTTCTTCTGCTCCATCAGGTCTCCCCTCCATTGTTCCCTGCTAATGTAGGTTTTGGGTTTTTTTTTGTCTTTCCTGCCCGAGTAATCGTCTCTAGCACGGAGAGCAAGGGGAGGAAATTAAGATGTTATTGAGGGTTGGAGAGGTATCTCATGTTTCAGAGCGGGTCAGGCCTGGGTGTTTTTTTCCTTTAAGGTGCCTGTTACAGGGAGGTGAAGCAAACATGTTGGACGGCTTAGCTAGGGGAGAGGGCTGGTCCTCAGCAAGCTGTGATGCTTCTCTCTTCTCTTAACACAGCAATAAATATGTCCTTAATTCCACACGTGGGTCTGTCTACAGCAGATAATCTTTCGGGAAAGAGTTTTGTCTTTGGTGGTCTCCACGGGGTGAGCACAAGTTGTTTTTATGAGAAGGTTCCCAATTTTACTTGGGGAAGGGAGGAGGCTGGATTACAGGAGGTGTCAGATGAGATTTTTTTTTTTTTTTTTTTTTTTTTTGTGACATGAAGCGAAACTGAAGCTGACATATAACTTTTGGGTAGTTTTCTTGCTTTCAACAACCACAAGCTGAAGGGAGTTGAGCTGCTTCCACCAGACAGTGATTTATCTTGTTTTAGGAAAGTTCATTTTTTAACTAAAGAACAACGGGACCGTACGCGTGAAAATCCATCAGCTAAGGTTTTTCCAGAGTAACACAGTGGATTTCATTTTTTCCCCACGTGTTTCCCAAGGCAGTTTTAGGGACTTGCTTGGAGATTTTAAGCCAGCTTCAGAACTGCTTTGGTTCTCTCTGCTCCTTCTCACGGCATCCTTGGAGAGATGGTCTCCTGTCCTCGACAGTCACCCTGGCCATGGCCAGCAAACCACTGAGATGAACCACTTGGCTTAACTCACAGAGCCTTTGTGGTGCACACGACCTATTAATTGACTCCATAAGAAAGAAATTATGGGGAAATTAGCATAAATATTGCAAGTGGGATTAAATTGTGCTTGCAGCTGCCTTTGCAGTAAGGGGTGGTGTAAAGTTTACTGTGCAAAAACGATAGCTCCAGAGTGCCTCATCTGAGTTTCCTGGCAGTAGTGTGACCCCGTGGGCTGCCCCATGGGCATCTTTTCATATGGAACAGCTCCAGTCAGATCCCATCCCCATGTCCAGTACCATGTAACTCTCAGCTTCCCAATGTCCTATGGAAAGGGACATCGTTCCCCCAGCTCATGATGCACTCTGCAAGTGGGACCTCCTTGGTTTGCCTTGCGGGTGATGGAGTGACCTTGGGTTTGTTCATTCAGCACCTCAGTTCTCCCCAGTGCAAGAGGACCAACCCCGTGGTTCGGGGGGCTTTGCAAACTCCTGTTGAGCTTTGCTGGGAGCTGGACAGTCACAGTGTGTGGTGGAGTGGAAAATAGTGCTGTGCAGATAGTGTCACCAGCACAGAACGCTTTATGTCAGTTTACATTATTTTATGCTGGCTGCTACAAACCTACCCAGATTTCTCAGTCATGTCCCAGAGTGAACCAGTCACTGTGTGATGTGTTTTTCCACTACGATGCCTATAAAAAACATAAGAAGGAAGTCTGATCTCCAAGGAGATGAAACATCCTACCAACGTCGCCTTTTATTGGACCTTTCATTATGTTTATTGAAATAACCTCAGACCTCTTTTTATCAGTGTGCCCATATGGTTTCTTGTGGGTACGGTGCGGTCCAACACTCCGATATTTCACTTTACTAATGCAGAGAGAATGTGTTTGAAAGAAAGCCAAGCTGAAGGAAATCCGTACCTTGCCGGTGGACTGGATATGCTTTTTCCCTCTGTGTGTGAGTGAATTAACTTTGCTTTAGGTCCCTGCATTCCCTGCTCAGCACTTGTTGGGAAGGTGATTTGCAAAACTCTGCGGAGTGGGTGCTGCTGAAAGCTCGGAGGTCTGTGAGCACAGCCTCCCGTCTGCTGGCTTCCAGGAGGAGCAAAGCTGAGAAATGGACTTGGCTTGTCCCAGCGCTGCCCTGCTCCCAGCAGGAAAACAACCTGAGGCACGGGCTTGTGAAAGAGAAGCAGGATAAGGGGTGCAAGGATGCGATACGGACACCTTGTTCCTAGTCCTGCAGCACGGATGTGAGTCTGGGATGAATTGCAGGCCCTGGCAGAAATGCCTGGATCAGTAGCAGGGCTTGGAGAAAACATACTCTGCTGACATCTGTTGATTTCTGTGGAAGTCAGACAGCTAAACACCTTCCAGGCTCTGCACCTCGCCCGGTAAGCCCATGGTAGGTGAGATGCAGTCCTACCGCTTCTGCACTTGGGCACTCTCCTGCTACTACAGGAATGAAAATAATTTCCTCTATCAACTGCAAAAGGCAAAGGATTGGCTGCAGTCTGGTGGCAGGGAGTCATCCCACTGCAGTCACACTCACCTGGGGATGCTGGACGGCACGTACCTGGTGGTGGGAGAAACCAGAGGATCAGAGCTGAAGGGTTTCCCAGGGGAGCAGAATGCCAGCCTTCATCCAAAAAGGGGCTACAAATCCTCAAGACGCCAAGTAAAACGTAAGCACGAGCCTCAAGTGATACAAAAGTTGCAGGTGTCTAAGTCATCTAGGCATTATTCAAGTTTGCTTTGTGAAAGGTGAGATAGGTTTCCCTGACATGTGCCTTGCAGCAGGTTAAAATAAAAGACCAGCACGGTCCCTTCTGGACTTGCAGCTCCTGAAAACAGAGCCAGCCCCAGTGTGTAATAGGATCTTCACTGCTGTTCCAGGCTTGAATAACATTACGGTGACTTTGCATAGATTTTTGCCCTTAATGCAAATAGGGAAATGATTTTCTAATCAGGTAAGATAAGGCTGAAACATGATAGATAGAGTTGGGCTTGTTAATGGAATACAAAGAAGTAGCCTGTAGCTCCATAACCTATTCTTAAAAATAATGTAACGTTAAAAAAAAAATGAGTTTGTTTGGCTAACAGTGATGTGAGAAAGCCTTGATGCAAATCTTTGTAATGAGTGCATTTCGATGAGCATTTGAAAAATATATATGTATTTATTTGCATTGATATGTTTATATGGCTTTACATATCAACTTAGTCAGGAAAAATTGAATAAAATGTCTCAGGTCTGGGAAATGAGAAGAGATTATGAAAAGCAGATTTAATATAGCACCGTTTTTTGATGTTTGTGGCACATTTCATCATATTGCCAGAGACACCCAATTACACAGCTTGCAGAGTAATCAGCAAATGGGGGATCCAAAGGAGAATATTAACTGTGGTCTTTTTTTTCCCCTTCCTCCTCCTCCTTCTTTAGCAAATATTATGTTATGCTTTATGGAAATGGATCAAAATGCCACATGTGCAGTTAATACTGAGCTCTGGAGCTCTTTCAAATCTTATTTTTCCCCTCACATTGTATTTTTCTGGAACAAACCTCCTGATAACTTTAGGACATGGTCTTTAAGGCCAAAACATCACCTTAAACTTCCTGCAAGTTTGGGTTCCAGTTGTAGCAGGTGGTTGACTTTCCCTCATCGACCTTGTGCAAGGGGAAAAATCAGGTCTTCTCGTTAATTGCAGATAACCACGTGCCAGAACATGATCATAGCTCATCCATTTATTTCCCTCTTGGTGGAGGCAGGAATTGACCGAGTTCCTTGGTGGCTTTGAAGGTCACAGACACTCCTTACCCACAGGGTTCTTAATATTCAAAGCAAACCTGTAACTTCAGTGAAAAAAGAGATCTAGTAATTAATATTCCCCTTATTGTGGAAAAAAAAACCCAAAAACCACCAATGCTTGTGTCTAGGACATTTGTGGCTGGCTGATACTTGGGTGCACAGATGGAACTGAGGCAAAAAAATTAGAAGTACACCTATTGCAGGCAGGGTGTTCCCAGGCACTGCCCGTATTCCCCCGGTTCTGGCTCTCTGCCTGATATAAGAGAAAGTCACTTTTCTTGACAATGTCAGAAAAGTTATTAATCATTATTACAAACACACTTGCTTTTCCTTCCTGATGACTTTTTCCTTACTATGTTTTTTTCCTCTACAATATTTCTACAGCTGAGAAAAGAAACCAGCAAGTCATCTTGGTGGGGATGACATTCTGAAATGAAATAATTTGATTCTTTCTCAAGAGCTTCATTATCAGATGATTTCAGGAAAATCTCAACAAATTCAGAAAAATATTTTTTTCCCATCAGCTTCGTCAGACATCAAACAGGCCTGTAGCCAAGATGGAAAGCCCTTGACATCACTAGCAACTGCTTGCCCAAACCAAAGTTTCACCATCTAGGAGATGTTCAAACCGACCCTGAGGGAGCAGCATGGTAGAGGAACAAGCTTTGCAAAAACTTCTCTGCCATCTTCTTGAGCAAAGCCCACTATGGGTAGACCTAGAAAAGGGGGCAGATCTTCCATCAAAAGAACAGAAACATCCCCCAAACTGCATGAAAGCCCCAATCATGTCAGAATGGTGAAATTTATCCCATGTTGCTGTCTTTAAAGACAAGCTGTCTGGTCAGACCTTCCCCACTGTCACCTCACCAGGCATGAATTGGTCTCCTGGCTTGTGCTGGAAGATGCTGAGCGAGCAGACCCCTGGTGCTCGCCTTGCACAAGGTGCTGGAGCAATTGTTCCAGGGTTTTGCAGCTAAAGGGGCTTTTCAGCTGCCACCCCAGCTGGACGTAGAGAATCTCTTCATCAAACATCAGCAAGAAGCTGACACTCTGCACCTTTCGTGGTGGTTTAACCCCAGCTGGCAACTCATGACCAGGCAGCCGCTCACTCATTGCCCCCTCCCCGGTGGGGTGGGGAGGAGAATCAGAAAAAGGGTAAACCCTGTGGGTTGAGAGAAGAACAGTTTAATAATGGAAATAAGGTAAAATATAATACTGATCATCGTAATGAAAAGGGAGATAACAGAAAGAGGAATAAAACTCAAGAAAAAACCCAAGTGATGCACAGTAGAGTTGCTCACCGCCAGCTGACCGATGCCCAAGCCGGTCCCCAAACAGGGATGTCCACCCCCCCAGCTGACTCCCCCCGGTTTATATACTCAGCATGGCTTCATATGGTACAGAATATGCTGTTAGACACTTTGGGGTGGCTGTCCTGGCCGTGCCCCTTCCCAGCATTTTGTGCCCCTCCAGCCTGCTTGCTGGCAGGCCACAAGAAGCTGAAAAGTCCTTGATTTAGTGTAAGCTGTTCGGAACACGTGAAAACATCAGCGTGTATCAACATGGTTGTCACACCAAACCCCAACCACAGCACTGCACCAGCTACCAGGAGGAAAATTAACTCTATCCCAGCTGAAACCAGGACCACCTTTCTGTGCAGACCTCTCGGCGTGCTCCCAGCCCCCCCGGCCTGACAGGCAATGGCACTCGTCACCATCGGCAGGGACATGCCATGGGCCAGGCAGGGGACTATGGGCTCCCACGGGGGCAGTTACCTGACTGTGCTCCACATCCAAGTGTTATGCACTGGAAAACGCCTCGCAGCCCACCAGTGACATGACTCAGGTACAAAACAGGTCATCCTGCTTGCATTTACATCACTGCTGAGTGGCTCAGGTAGTTATCAATGAAGGATGCACAAAATAATTTTTCCTTGAATTTTTTTTTTTCTTTTTTTTATTAGTGGAGTATGAAAACAGGCAATAATTTTACAGAAAGCAGAACTGGCACAATTGGTACATAGCATCATGCTGCAGCTTTTCAGAAATGAATATAAACTCTTTTTTTTTCTTCTTCTTTTACCTACCAGAATAAATAAATATGATACACATTTGAGTTCCTTGATAGTGAATTCTAAAGCACAAGGTCTTACACTACAGCTCAATTTTACAGCAATCTGTACAGTATATTACTTTGATTTCTTTTTTGTTCTTTAAAAGCCTTTGTTCCTTTGCGAGATAGGTTTGACACACAAACACGGTTACACTTTGGAGCTAACTGTGCGCCTTGGGTCAGAAGCTGGGGCAAAACGAAATAAATTGATTTCCTCCTGGTGTGAGAAAATAAACCAAAAAGATATTTTGCATTGCACAAGCACAACTAAAGTTCTGCTGTATGAGATGGCCCTGCTCAATTGCTGCAGCAGTTAGAAAAGGCTTCGGCCACTTGTAGGGCACCAGATGCACTGTTTAACTCGCTATGGGTTTAACGTGCATCTTTCTTAGAGAGCTTTTGCAGAGGGCTTTTAGCTTGGAACCCAGGCTATTAAGAAAAAGAACTGTGGTGGGTTGTGGGTTTTTTGTTTTTTTTGTGGTTTGTTTGTTTTTTGTTAGTATATGACAAATCTTACATTCTTTACAAATTAATTTGGGGGCTAAATTTTGTCCTTAGCTGTGGCATTGCTCCATTGAAACTGGTGCAATTATTCCGCTACGGCTTCACCGCAGTGATGAGGGTCTTGCTTTACATAGTGTCTGGGTCTTACTATACAAGTCACAGGTCACAGCGGGTTCCTCCAAAACCAGTAAGATTGCATGACCTGGGACATATCCTGAACCTTGTATGAGGTCCTGAGGCCATGCTCAGTGTTGGCATTAATGAGGGGCACCCATCTACAGGAGAGGTGACACTAGCATCTCAGCTTTTGGATCTCTTCCCCAGGCAGCCTAAGAAAGCAGGGGACAACGTGGATGCTGCTGTCTGTGCAGCTGGGAACAAAACAGCGTGTCCGTAAAGTCTGTGGAAAACAGAGGACATTTTTTTAATGAAAAAATCATTACCGGGCTGTTTTGTAACATGGTGGGAAAGTCACACACACACATCAGAGCAGGGGATTTTTTTTGTTTGTTTGATCTTGCTTTGCTGGAAATTTGTTTGTTTGGCTTTGTTCGGGTTTTTTTGTTGTTTTTTTTTTTTATTGCACCAACCTTTTCTTATCCTTCTGCTATGGATTTGGAGTGAGAACAGACCTACTCAGAGAAATAGATTCTTTTCACTCAATAGGAAAAGCAGGAGATGTATTATGTTGCTCTAGAACAGATCATAAAAATCAGCAAGGGGCACATGGAGGGGTAAGGAGGGAGGAAAAGAAAAATCAACACAGCTTGTAAAAACCAGCAGGAAAGTTCTGTAATTGACTTTTTTCAAGCTTAATTGAGTTATGTTTCATAGCTACTGTAATTAAACTAATGGAATATGGTAGATTTGCATTTGCATTTCCTTTCTACAGAGGTTTATTTAATCCTTTACATATGAACTTTTCAGAAGTGTCCTGAAATTGCTTAAAATTGTCGTGTCAATGGAAGTACCACACGTGGCACACAGGGGCAGAAATAGCTCCAGGTCTCTCCTCTGTGTCCACCCATTTTGGTGTTTCTTCAGCAAAGATAAGCATCCCTTTGGCTGGCTGCGGTGGCAACAGAAAGCTAGAGCTGGTTAAAACCCTTCACATGGTAAAATACCTAAATGAGAAATGAGATGTAGGGGGATCTGCTTGCTGGTGGTTATTTTCATGTTTGGGGAGCATTTTTGTGTTTCTTACGCAACGTGTGGTGATTTCTGGTGGAGGAAATGCAGACAAAAGTTCTCTTTCTATTCCTGAATTCACCACTGAGGATATTTCCACTTGTTAGCCAAAAATTAAAAAAGAAGAAAAAAGGGAAAAAGGTTCCCTTTCTGCCTCCCAGCATCATTACTGGATCTTTCCTCATTGGTAGCATTTAGTATTTCTCCTGCACTGTTTAAATACCTCCTTTATTTTATTAATACCTCTCAGATTTCTCTTGCTGAGTAGAATAAATTTAACTGCAAACTCTTACCCTGAATATTGCGACCTGTTTTCTCCCGGGCCTTGATCCTGCAATGACCATAGCTAAAACCTTCACAAATTCGGTAAGAAGGGTTTGGAGCCAGAGCTGGTTCAACAGGGAGAGGCAACGTAAGCAGAACCAGCAGAAGGGGAAGCGACCTGCAGAGGAAATCTCCAGATACATAACCTGCTTCAAAACAAAGTTTGTGAGATTTTTCCCTGTCCCTCCATCACTGGTTCTAAAGGACTGGGAGTATCCTTTGCCCAGCCCCTGTGCCCTGTTGTGAATTTGTTTGGCATTCCTTTTGTGCATAAAAAATTCAAGTGGATTGTCTGCATTACAAAACATAAAATGTTGCTTCTCTTTTTACATTTATCTCCCTGTAGTTGAAGCTGTACCAGGGCTGCCCTGCCCTGGCGCCGGGTTGGCACAGCATCCAGAGAAGACAGAGAGCTTTTTTTTTTCCCCCTATAATAGTTCATCTGTCTGATAAGGTTGGATCTCCGGGTTACACTCCAGGCGTTTCATGCCTGTGATGGAAGAAACTTTGTTATATCCAGCTGCAATGTTTGTTAAAATGCATCAGATCTGTGCCTGGACAGGGAGGCAATGGGGAACCTCATCCCGTTTTGTTTCTGCAGATCCATCAACAACCTCTTTCTCCTAAAAAGCTGGGGCTGGCGGAAGGCAAGGGAACAAGCAGACCTCACATCGCACATCAAGGGAGATCTGCAGTTCTTCCCACCTGAAAAAGTGGCCAGGTTTGTAAAGTTTAAAGAGGAATGATGCAGAATCGCTCCCTTCGGTCCACCCACCAAGCACACAGGCTGGAATTGGATGGGGAGTTTCTCCCCGTGGGTTTGGGTTTTTTGTTTTTTGGGTTGGGTTTTTTTTTTTTTGTGTCAGAAAAGGCCCGAAGGCCCAGGGGCATTAAAACAATATGCAGGAAAGAGTCAGTCTTGACAGATAATGCATTATAAAACTTTCACGAACCAGGAGCCTAAATTCTTGCTTTTTTTCATTTCCAAATCAATTTTGGCTTTATGTGTCAGCTTACTCCTATTGAAGATGTTTAATTTTGACCATAAGAAGATAAACCCCAAACTTCACATAAAATACTTCAGGGGCTCACGTATATTTAAGGCAATATGTTTTTCTTTAGTTTATTTTTAAATTTTAGATGTTTTCATCCTGATTCAGAATGGGAGAAATAATCTCCACCTAAGAAATATTCACATGCCCTGGTCCAGGACCAGCCACACCTAGGTCAGCTGTGGCACCATGCAGAGGCAGATGAGGATGACCCTGGACAGACATCTTCAGGGGCTGATGGAGATCTGGGTGTCCTCTCTCCCAGTTTGCTTTGGGAGCTGTGCTGGCCTCATCCTGGTGTCCGTGGTTTTAATGGTGTGCCAGATGCTCTGTCTGGGAAGTTCCCAGTATCTGCTCCAAGCCTGCTGTGAGGATGTCAGCAATACCATGGGGGTCAGGCACCAGGGGCGGTTGAGACATGAATGCTAAAATGAATTTTTACACCGAAGCACAGGAAAGAATTTCCATCCGTGGCTCAGTGGGGAAGGTCTCGTCTCCCTTTGGAGGGTCACGGCAAATCTAGCGGTGGATCAAGCAAGCTTATCTCCCGCACTCCCTGTCGTCACCTTGCAGAAGCAGGGCATAAATCCATGTTTTGACCTTCCTATGGCAGATGCCGTGGTGGCCACTGTGACCTACAGTAAAGCTGTATCGTCCCTGATCTGAGTTGATATTCACCCTTCCCAGCCCCACGGTGCCTGGGCAGAGAAGAGATGCCCATCTCACCTGGGGTGGTACAAGAGCAGCTACGACCCTCTGTGCTCTGCCTGAAACATCCACTGACATGAGTTGCCATTTCATGGGCCTCTTCTATTACTTAAAGTAGAGCTGGAGGCCAGATCTGGTCTCACTGTCAGTTATCACCCTTGTTAGCTTCATCAGCCAGTCTAAACTTGCACCAGGGCGCAACATCAGAAAAGGGCATTAATTAAACTTGCAGTTACTCTGCTCTGGCAAAGCAACTCCACAGTCTACAAATGCGCTGAGGTTAGCAGGAGGCAGAAAAAATAAAGGTGGATATAGCTTTTTGAGGCAAGAGGAAGAGAAAAATTAAAGCTTTGTTCTGGTGTCCCTGGATTGAGTGACAGGCTACAAGAAATGAAAGCTGGGGCTTTCAAAGGATCTTTTTTGGAGACACTAAATGTACTTTGGTGGTTTTAATTTAATCAGACTCCTTTGAAAGCAGCAGCCAAAAATCTATTTCCTACAAATACATTTGGTTTTGGCAATGTGAAGAATTCTGCCCGCTGGTCACGGGGGCTGATTTGACAAAGTCAGGAAAACTAAAGCAGGGGAGAAAAGCCCAAAACTAAAGGGTTTGGCACAACAGAAATATTGAAGGAAGACGCTCCATTTTCCTTGCAAGCTGGTGCAACCGATGAGCTGCCCCCTCCAGAGTGCTCTTGCTACAACTTTATGAGGGATAAAACACCGTTTCCCATTAAACTTGGCTGTTCTCATGTCTCTTTTTGCGGGAGTTAGATGCTTTTTCAAGAGGCATCAGTGGAGTTGAGAACACTCTTTCCCACCGTCTTTAAAGAGGTAATTGGACCGCTGGCTTCTGCCCTGATATGAAGCAAGGTGGGAGTGCGAGGGGTTGCAGGCTATGGGTCTACACATCATGGTTAAATCAAGTACGGACCAGCTGATCAGCTGTGGTGAATTAGCTCAGCTCTGCCCAGTGGCAGACGCGGCTGACACCCCTGGGATTCAAACCTAGCACCTGCCATAGGGTCCGTCTGGACTTTTTTGGTCCTAGGCAGTATCAGAGCTTAGATCGGGATGTCATCCCTCCCTGATGCTCAGGATAACAGCAGTGGGTTCAAAGGATTGATTTGATTTGGCAAAAAAAGATGTGATTTGAGTTGGCAAGAAGCAGTGCTTCTCAACAAGGACAACCGCCCTAGGTCGAGTGATGGGTCGTTCCAATGAAACGAGGCTGAAACTGTTCACTGAAAATAATTTTGAAGCTGGTGGGTTTTGGTTACTTGCAAACTCTGCATTTTTGGCAAGTTTATCTATTCCCCCTCAGCTCCAGCAAAAACAAAGGGAATATAAAGTCCCTGCTTATCAGCTGCTTTGCCTCCAGCATTTCGGCATTTTTCACTTGTTACATTTTCCCTTGCTAACCATTTTCTGAAGCTGCAGGGCTCGAGGGTAGAATTTGGTGATCAGAGCTTTTTCCTAGACACAGCTTGCATTAATCAAGTTTTTGTCAAAGAACCATATAATTCATGGTGTATGAACACACCAGGAGTTCATACAAAGTTTTTATTATTCTCTATTGTCAAAGTTAGACCAAAATGCTCTCCAAAAAGAAAACCCCGTAATTTGTAAATAGAGGAGTTTACACTTCACTGAAGATCAAAGAGGAAACAATCTAGATCAAAAATAATCCTGTGAATTTGACTTTCATTTTTCTCCCTGGCCAGCAACATTTGGCCAATATTTTGTCCTCTGGCTTTGAACAAGTGCTATTAAAAAGTAAAAGAAAAATGCTTGCCTTATAGGAAGTGCTTAAACAGGAAATTCACCTTCATATCATTTCCTGGCTGTAGTAAAATTAGCTTTGGCGGAGAAGGGAGAAGCGGAGCGGTGAAGTGCACGATCGTTTCTCTTTGCTGCAAACGCCTTTTGGGCTGCTGACCCAAGAAGAGCAGCTAGCTATGAGCTGAGGTCGGGAGGATGGCTGATCAGTAACTTTGATACTAGCTACTAAATTTGGGAAGGAAGGGGGAGTAAAAGCAAAAGAGGTCACAGTTTTGTAACACTGACAGTAACACGCAGGTGATGGGTGCTGTCATTATAAACTATATACAGGACAAAGCGGGGCTCTTTCTTTTCCCAGAGAACGCAACAACAACAAAAAAAAGGTGTGTATAACACAGTTGGCACGTTATCGTGGGGACGAGGAAAGGGGGCTTCTCCTGAAGGTTACAGGCTTAAGTCACGGCAGTCCAGAGGACAGTTCGTCTGTCTAAACATACATCCTCTCCCCCTTTCTCCTTAAATATTTAGTGAAGGCCAGGCCAGTAGCAATGTCTGATGCAATCGTGGCGCTAAGAAGACGTTAATAAATGCAAAGTTTTCCCTGAAAGGGAGCACCTTACTCCAGGAAGAGGTGAAGGTGGGGGGCGGTTCAAGGAGTGACATGTCTAGTGCCAACCTCTGGTGCATCTTCTCGTGGGCAGTGGTAGCTCAGCTGGCAGTCAGTTGGGTAGGGTGTCGAGCCCAAGGGATGCCGCGTGCTGCTTCGCCCGGAGCCTTAGGTTCTCAATACTTGTCGTTTTACTGTTCAGGCTCGGAAGGGAGCTGGAGGCCTGCAGGATGGGGGAGGACCAGACCTGCTGAGCGTGGGAGAGTGACTGGTAATACGACTGACAGTGCAGAGAGCTCAGCGGCGCCATGTTGACATTCATGCCCAAGTAGGGCATGGCAGAGGGTGTCCCCATTTCGAAGGAGGAGTAATGGACCAAGTTGTTGGTGGCTGCCATGTGCTGGCGGAATTGCTCCTGCAGGCGGAAGAGGCTCAGGGGCGAGGAGGAGTAGGAGTGAGTCTGAGCCAGGCCACCACTGGATGAAGGCGTCACCGTCGCGCTGAGAGGGGACTCTGTAGCAGGAGACAGAGGGGATGGGGGTTATTTCAACAGGCTGGATGCAGGTGCTGATCTACACCCTGGTAGGGTTCGGCCAGCAGCAGGGGCTTCTCTCTTGCACCAGGAGGGTTAAACAAGGGGGGGTGGGGTGGGGGGGTGTTAGCTCGGGAGAGCTGAGCGTGTGTCTGTTCCACACTTTGCATTTTACAGCATGGAAATGGGGCTGGCCTCTATGCTGTGGCTTTCTTGCTGCCACTGTTCTCCCCGAGCTCTAACGTGAGCAGGAGGTCTTTGCTCTTTCTGTGCTCCTGCCACAATAGGCATCACGCCCTCTGTGGAACCCGTTTAGTGCTGGGGACAAGAAGACAAGTCTGGGCAGCCAGTGCAAGCACCCACGCCGTCAGGAGTGACGGGACTAGACCCAACCACCAGCGCCGCCCTTGGAAATGCCACCACCCCATCAAGATGGTGCCCCTCACCTGCTTTGGGGCTCGCTCTCTTGCAGTTCAAAGCCTTGCTGTCCACACCAGGGCTCTTGTCCACTTTAGCCTCATCCAAGGTGCTCTTAAACTCCTCCTCTCTGTCAGTCTGGTCCTCGGGCGCCGACTCGCTGGCCGACTGCTCCGACAGCGTTAGGTTGAGGTCTGTTCCTACCTCGCTCGGGAGGCTCTGGACCTTCTCAGATTCCGGGGTGGTGGCTTGGGTCTCCAGCACGGGCGGCTCCGTCTTTCCCTCACTGTGGCTCCCTTCACAGTCCTTCTGCTTCTGCAGCTGCTCCTTCTGCAGGCTACGCTGCTTCTTCCGGAATTTGGCTCTCCGGTTCTTGAACCAAACCTTCAGTGCCACAAAGATCAAGGGGGAAAACCAGTGAGAATCCAGCTTAGTGTCAAATTCAGCATCATTCAGACTGGGAGCTTCAGGGGAATGCCAGGTCATGAGGTACTGCAAACCCACCGTGCCCAAATGCCATTTCACTTTGTTGGATCTTAGAGCTCTACCTGTTTTCAGTGCTTCGACAAATAGCACAGCAAATATATTTTTTAAAATGTCCAGCCTTTATGTTGATTCTTTAAGCCACTCCACTGGTGTTGTTTTCTGGGGGTTTGTGGTTATTTTTCCTAAAGTGTTCAGGCAGCTGTGTCCAACCAGAATGTCTTACAGCTGAGTCTGATGGCATTACATTGGTACAGTGCTCTCCCAGTTTCTAAACCCATTCAGTTCTAAGTGTGCCGAAGCTATGGCAGCAACACTCAAAATAAGTCATTACAGGCACAAGCTGTTATCTGGGAACTGAATTTATCTGGGAACTGAATTTAGGGAAAGAGGAGAAGGAATCCAAATTTTTTTTAACCTAAATCAGTAAACTTGGATTGGAATAATAGATTTGCAAATCTTGTTGGTGTCATTTGGTTAGTTAGATGAGGAAACAACAAATTTGAAGTTCAATAGTCTTGATGTTTATAGAGAACAGCGCTTTTTTCTACTGCTTTTCACTTCACACTGAAGAACTTGCTATTTAGTCTTTTAAAGCCCAGCAATGCAAGAACTTCCCCACCAGCAGGTTATGAAGCACGTTGTGCTAGTTGAAACTCAAAAAAACCCCACACCACAAAACCAAATCTTGGCCTGAGATGTTACAAATATTGACACTGGTGGAAAAGAGCAGCTGGAATTACTTGGGTTTCTGCTCTTCTGAGAAAGCCAGAAAAGCCTTGCAAATAAATAAATAAGTAGACTTCTGTTGATGTTTCTAAAATTTCCCCCAAAGAAATGTGAAAGAACAAATGGAAACCAGTGTACACTTCAGACAATCCTAAATTCAAAAAATGTGCGTGTGGATTAAGAATTTCTTTAGCAGATGTGTGACTTCGGATGATTTTATTCCTCCAACCCCCACCCCCGACGAGTTTACTGCCTAAAATCTTTGATTACACTGGAAGAATCTTGAAAAGTTAGGGGAACTGTCAACCCTCTGGGAACCCCACTATATTCCTTTAAGCATCCCCACTCACAAACCCACAAACTGTCAGTACCTGGACTCTGGCTTCAGGTAGGTTTGTGCACATAGCCAGCCGCTCTCTCATCACCACATCTGGGTAGTGAGTCTTCTGGAAGGTCTTCTCCAGTGCCTCCAGCTGCTGGGCGGTGAAGGCTGTGCGACTTCGCCTTTGTTTGCGGTGCTGGGATCCATAACGTGCCTCCAAAATGATGTCTTGAAATGTACAGCCGTTGGAAGACAAGAAAAGTGGCCAATTTAATTATTGGAATTTGTATGCTAACAGTCGAATAAAGCACTTGCTAGCACCAGATGAACATAGAAAACGTTTTTTCTTCATGGCATTAGATCAAATAAAACACATACATACATTTTTCTGGTTAACTGAGGTGTCTGAGGAGATAAAACCTCTGACTAGAAAGCCTGTTCTGGAGAGGTAACCTCTTTCTATGACAGCTGTGGAAACTGTTGAGGCTCCAGTGCTAAATTTGGTCAAAAGAAGCCAATCTGCTCCAACATCAGTGGGGCAGGACGCACAGATGCCCAGACCCCACCATGGCATAAGCCTCCTTCATTAAGAAACACAATTAAAAACAAGGTGAGGAGATTCACCATTCTGTGCTGTGTCCTCCTTGAAGCCCAGGGCAGAGCTTTGGCAGGCTTCAGCGCTGCCGTGATGCATGGCACTGGTCGGTGGGCAGATCCATGCAGCTCAAACACAGCTGCCCCTGGCTCGTTTTGCTGGCTGCAGCTGCATTAGAAGACATGCATCTTCTGAGACACCAGGCTGAACCTGTAGTGTCTCGTACGTAGCTCGCTGTAGTCTTCAAGACATGGTATTGGAGATCTGTTCTGGGCTCTGGTTCAGGAAAGCACTTAAGCTCACGGGCTTATGTGCGTTTAGCTTGAAAGCACGTGCTCTGCTGAGTGTGGACACTCTCCAGCATCTGGGGTGGAAACACCAGCCAGGACCAAGTCCAGCCCCACTGATGGCAAGCGCAGAGCTCATGTGCTGAGCTCTTCTCAGTAGAGGAGCTGCTCTCGAGGTCTGACTTTGCAAACTGCGCTTGCAAAAAATTCAGGGCAGAGAAGACACTCAGACTGGGGCAAATCTGAGGCCAACAGTAAAGGACTTATTATTTTACCAGAGGCGTTAATATTGCACAACAGTTAGTGGGAATAAAAAGATCGTAAATCAATGAAAATAAGTTACTTTAAAATGAAAAAAAAACAACAAACCAAACAAACCCAACCTTATTATGCAAGTTGGGACATGCTGTGCTACAGTGTTGGAATGAAATAGTCTGGCGAGAGGTTTGCTCTCAAAGAGGAAACGCAGAAAGAGCAGTGTCTGGTATCATTTTTAATTCTGTTAAGAATGTGACTTCCAGGAGAAGGGAGGAACGAACACACTAGAAAACAACCTAACAGGAAGAAAAGTCGGCATTATCAGCGCGCGGAGCCAGATGAAGGCTCTTTATGCTGTTTATTTGTGCTTTTGTCACAAGCATCATGGCACGAACCTGAACAATAAAACAAAACCCGCTGTCAGGCCAGCCCCAGAACCACACAGCCAGGTTCCAAATTCGTTGGCTAACGAGCGTAGCAAATCAGCTTTGCGCCGCTTAAACATTCCTCTTCCAAACTTCCAGCTGTTTCATTCTAGGTCAGCATTTGCAGCGCCTTTCTGGGCGATTGCCAAGGAAGCGTGGGTTTGGCAACCTGGAAAAGACGTGCTCAGGCTAAAGGTCTTTGGCCAAATACAATACAGCGATGGGTGCATACAAGAGACTTTTGTGTTCGAGGTATCGGAGCTCCCTCGGGGACTTAAAGCGCTGGTAATAGCTGCCACTTCAAAGGCAAAGAGACCATCCTCGATGCATTCAGGCACAGCTCACGGCGCAGCCGGGCAAAGCAGAAGGGATGTTGCAGGACGAGAAATGGAAGCTACCCCAAAACGTTTTACAAAGCTGATGTTCGCGTTTCAAGTGCAAGAAACCAGGAGAAAGGACACTAGTTAAACACCCTACCCGCAGGCTGGAATATTCCTGAATTACTAGAGTAGAGGTTAGACCTACCAGCTCCCCGGAGGTGGCAGCTCATGCATTAAGCTTGGCCACTCTGACGAGAGCCAACCAGCAATTATTTTAATGTTTTAACTATGTTTTCAGGCTTTATGCAAGAAGGAGAATATAAATTGCAGGTGAGGCTTTGCAGTTACAATCAGAAACCTCTGTTTTCTGACTTAAGGTCATGTGCTTTTGTGCTGCTTTATTCTGCCTGTCCCTGGAAGGCAAACGAGATCTATAACCCACACCGAAAGATATTCAGAAGTAACAGAATGTGAAGCAACTGCAAAGGAACCAGCTCGTAGGTATATAATGCCTACCCCGCCAATGATAAGCAGACAAGAGAACCATGGGATTTAATTTGGAAAGTCTTCCAGGAGGGTTATTAATTTTAAAGATAAGAGGTCAGAAAACCAATCAAATCCCCCAGTCAAGAATATGAGAATAGTTTTCTTAATTATTTTTTTTTCAGTCTCCCTCTGCTTTTTCCCTAGTTATCATCAAAGACGTTAAGTCCTCCATGCTCTATTGTAAAAGAAACAGGTGATCACAAAAACCTTTCAAGAGATCCTTGCACCTAGGAAAGGGGCACCTCGAGCCCCGAGGTCGGCAAGACACATCGCAGAGTTCAGGGCCCCCACCTGACCACCCACATGCTGAAAGGGTGAGGGAAGGAGGGGTTGGATGACCAGAACAAGGGAAGTGTCCAGCTGTCACCACTCTGCAGCCCAGCAGCAGAGCCAGGATTAGAGTCCAGGTCTCCTTGATCCCACTTTGGTTCAGAGACTCCCAGCTCTGACCTACGCCCCCCCCCAGAAATCCCACAGGCCACAGTGAGCCGGCTGAGGAACCATGTGGAGGAGGTCACTACTAGCAGCTGGATAAGGGAACGTTGCTGGCATGAAGATTTGAGATTCAGCTGTGGTTCACCGATCCAAAGAATCTGAGACCTTTATCACCGTGCCTTCACGGACTATCCACCTAAGAAGACTATCCTGAGACTTCTGCATCCTTATTTTGGCTTAAGCCCACATCTCTAATCAAATTTAGCCCACTAAAGTTGTCTGGGTATATCATTTTATCCACCTACTCTAGGCTGGAAGGAGCCACTCCACTTTTTTTTATTTTTTTTTTCTTTTTCCTTTAGTATCAGACAACTAGAAAGCCATCCTAAAGCAGATGTGTAATTTTCAGACAGTCAGGGAAGATCATTCCATTCTGGGAATATCTCTAGTATCACATCTACAGTAACTTTTTGCTTTCACTTCAGCATACCGGTCCACAGGTCTGCTCTACCACACCGCATCCAAGCCCTGACCGAAACGGTGATGCTGTAGCCGTGACCGTTTCCATTGCAGTACCTTTGATGATCTCAGCCAGATCTGGGTGTTTTGCGGTAGGCTAAAATGTAGAACGGATATATTTACCCTACCATACCAAATATTCTCAGGTCTCCATCAATTATTTTTGAACAGTTTCCCCTACCAAATCATAACATACTATCTGGACTTTGCCCTCCCTTCTAATGACAGTATTGATGTAGCGCTCTCATCACCGCTGAACACAGAAAAACAGATTAGATGCTCTGCAGCAGCAGCTCCTGTCCCGCTGCTCCACCATCAAGAATACTGTGTAAATAACACTCTCCGGGTAAAGTCACATGTGACTTACTTTGAGCCTAAGAAAGCTCTTTTGTGGAAGGTAAAATACAAAAGCAGCAGAGAAGGAGCCGGCAGGACCTGCAAGAAAGCGTCACCCAGACAAGGTCTGGGATCCCCAGGAAGCAATGGGTCAAGGTGAGACCCAAAGAAGATCCAAACGAAGATTGTTTTCCAGAAAGAGTGTTTGGTAGAACAAGAAGTGGAAAATAGTTGCAAGAAGGGGCAACATGGAAGAACAGGCTATGGCCTGGCATGACAGCAGGTGGCTGTTAGGGGATGCAGGTCCTGGGCCCCTCGGTGGCGGAATCCAATTCACTGCATGCTCATATCCATCGCGCTGTTATTTACTGACAAGAAAGTAAAATTTTCTGCTTTTTTTTTTTTTTTTCAGGCATGAAAACGTGTTTCAGTGCCTTTTTAATTCTCTCTCTTCAGTCCCATGTAGTGGGGCTGTGTCCCTGCTCACCGCCGGGCTCCCCAGCCATCGGGGTCCAGCCTGCAGCCAGGTGCAGTGGTCCACTGGCCACTAACACTGGAGGGCACGTGCCACCAGCAGAGCTGGGCCACATGGCCACTTTCCAGGAGCAACACCACGTCGGTTAGCTAGGTCACACGCCGACTCCTGAAGGACAGTTTCACTCAGTGCAAGCAACAAGTTTGTTGGGTTTGGTGGTTTGTTTTTTGTTTTTTGTTTTGGTTTTGGTTTTTTTTCCCCCAGGGAACAGCAAAAGCCATGAGTTGTTCTTACCAGCCAGTCTCTCCGCCAGGGTGAGGGCATGCACCGAGGGCCTGTAGTCAGGGGCGTGCTGGGCTTGCTGGGCTGCCTGCTGGTGGAGGTTGTACATGGCGCTCAGCGAATTCATGGCGTGCAGGGAGTACCCGTTCACTCCATAGTGCTGCATGGTGACATAAACCTGGAAAACAGCAGCCGGGGGAAGAGAGGCACTTAGGAACGTGCTAGTCCAGCATCCTGGTGTCTCAGCAGAGCTTGGGACATGTCGAGCTCAAACTTCAACTGCTGCATGCAAGGCTCATTTCCAGCCTCCCAGCTCCAACAGGTTCTGGGATGGGAATTAAAATACCTCCCGTAGACCTAAAACACCAGCGACGCCAGCCTGGCTCCAAGCTTAGAGGCAAGCATCTGACCACATCCCACTCATGGTACGCTGAACAAAAGGTGAGAAAGGATTTTTTTTTTTTTCATACCATAATAAAATTTATCTTATTATCGCGGCTTTTAATGAACCGACCTAGCTCTGTCCCAGAACTAGCTGGGATTTTGTCCCTATCATTGCTTACAGTGGGTGTTCCATAATCCCATTGCTATAATGTCAAATAATCATTCTTATCTGAACCCACTCACGCTTGATTTGTTTCCATTCAATTTTCTTAAGGTTCTTCTTAACAAAACACAAATGAC
Source organism: Microhierax caerulescens (assembly GCA_035590215.1). Lineage (NCBI taxonomy): Eukaryota > Metazoa > Chordata > Aves > Falconiformes > Falconidae > Microhierax > Microhierax caerulescens. The sequence goes on from JAVJGJ010000030.1 coordinate 25,405,649, forward strand.
TGGGGGGGGCCCGAGAAAAATAAAAAGCACATAGTGTAAACAAAAATTTTATGGCTAAAGACAGAAGTGAGGTTTGCAATAAATATTGATTTTTCATAGCTCAATAGCAGAGAACTTTAAAAAGTTTAAAAACTAATGCCTTTTTTTCTACTGTGGGCTCTGCATGAAACTTCAAGCTGTTTTTCTGTACAGATTATCTGTAAAACCAAGCTAATATTGATCTCAAAGGCTGAGCGATGCTTCGTTCATCCCTGTTATAAAAAACTGAGGACCTCCAGGATGCCCTTTCTGTAGTTCATAAGACATTGGAAAGGAAGCTGTAAAACATTTGCCACAAAATAAAATTTTTAAATCACTGTTGACATCAGCAAGTCCTCATCTGCCAAGTCAGTGTAATGTAGGAATGAATGTTCAGAGAAAGAGGTTCGGCTGGACTAACTTGAGGAAAGCAGGCAGGTTATCTAGGCAACCACTTGGAAAACAGTTTGATCACTGGAGGGATGTGATTCAACTCCCAAGATTTAGAAGAAATGTGGTGCATTGAACAGCAAAAATTATTTGGATGAACAAGCATCTGTTGTTTTTTCTGTACTGAGAAAAGACCTTTATTTTTGCCTGTAGAGGATTTATGCTGAGGAGGACAGACTCTTAGTGAAGAGAGAGAAATTGAATCAAGTTGGTCCCAGTACCTCTCCTGCTCTGAATTCCCATCCTCTCCCAAACCACCTTGATGTAGGAAGCACAAACACGGAGGGACCTTGTTTAACGTTCAGAGAACAAGCTGTAGTTCCTGGGAAAAGGCAACTGTTTTGCATTTATAGGGTCTGATAATGACCTGGGGCATCTCGTGGCTTCACCCTTGCAAGCATCTCCTCGTCACAGTGCCCAGGAACGGAGAAGCCACGCAGCTGCAGTCCGGTCAAACATTCTGCCAGTTCAGGGATGGCTCCCATTGCTCTGGAATGGTTTTCTTTTGACTGAGGGATTTTGTCATGAGTGTGAGTGATGCCTTTGGGATTGTCTTCTCAAAGAGGCTGCAGTAATTATAAACCAGTAATTTGGGAATCTGGCATTTGACCTCACTCCTGTTTCCCCAAGTCCCCTGTGCTCTGCCACCACATCGTTTCAGGTGGAGGGTGACAGATCCAGGTGTGGTTACACCACGGAGATCTGATACACACCCTGATGCCACCTTCATCTCCTTTGGGTCTCCCTGTTCATCCACTCCAGATTCACTCCCCAGTTCTTTCATTTTAGACTCAGAAAAAGATCGATGGCTATCCAAACCCTACACAGAAACACGGAATCATAGAATATCTCAAGTTGGAATGGACCCACCTCCCACCTCGCTCTGCACAATGCCAGCCACGTCCTTATGGCTCATGGGGAATGTAACTTGGTCACATCCTTTCCTACCACATCCTATATAAGAGTACAACAAAAAAAAATCCCTACCTCCTACTTCAAAGTACAAACAGGCAATTTTTATATGAATAGCTGATTTATTGAAAATGCATTTAAGGGTGCCTGAGACATGTTTTATAGCTCGCTCTGAAAAAGAGGAAAATCAGATCTGCTTTGTTATATGGTATCCAGGCAATTACTTTTGAATTCATGTTAAAAATGTTTCATTTCAAAATTTACCCAATTCTTAGACAAGAAAAAACAACCCCAAAACAAAATAATAACCCTCATCTATGCCTTATTAAGGTTTTATTCCCTCTAACAGGAGAGAAAGCCGATGCTTTCTGTGAAAACAGTTATTTTTGGTTCAGATGCTGACCTAAACACAAGAATGCTCTTAGGGAAGACCTAAGCAATGCCAAACTGTTTACTTGGTTCTCCAATCAAGGTGAAAGACTTCACATGCCAACAGATTTTTGGCATTTGTATTTTCCCCATGATGGGTTCACAGCAAGTTTACAGCCGGGATGCTGTTTTGCTGGACTGCACAGCTTTGCTGCTGGTGATACATGCTAAGGGACAGGAGCATGCCCCAGTGACATGTGCCATTGACGTGGCCACAGGGGACATCTCCCATCACCTGGGGAAGACCTGTAGGTCCCTGACCTGGACACTACCCTGGATGGTTCTAGCAGTGTCTGTGGCGCAGCCTCGCCCCATCCTTGGTGCAGGTGCATCCTTCATTTCTGAGGAGCATCACCCCACCCCAGCCTGCATCAGAGCAGCGCTCAGCATGCACCAGGCCAGCTCAGTGGGCAGCGGTGCTCAGCCAGTCCCCACCATCAGTAAGACCGTTGCAGCTGGCCAGAGAGTTGTTCACTGTTTTGCTTTTGCAGTCCAAGAGCAGGACTGGCTTTTCTGGCCAATGTAAACAACAAAACAGAGGTTTGCAACTTCACTTTGCCTCCTCCCTTCCCATCCCCTTGCGAACCGCTGGCGGGTTCCACCAGCTTTGGCCAGCGGAGTGGAGGTCTCAAAGCTTATTAAGTTCCTGCGTGTTTCGTGAAAACCATTTGAGGACACAGAACCTATTAACTGCCCTGGGCTGCTGCCAGACCTCCATCCTTAATAGACACTGGAGAATCCATACTGGGGCTCAGCCTTGCCAGGAGATACGTGGGAGGCCAAGTGTCTTTGACTCCCAACTCACAGAAATGCCTGTTTCTTTTCTAATCCCCCTTGCATGACGTTGGTTGTAGAGCAAGCTGGCACACAGAGAAAAAATGAAGAGAGAGAGGAGGGGAATTTTCCCGTACTATACAGTCTTCTGAGTACACTGCCAGTGATGTTGTATCTGGAGCCCAGTGTTTCCACTGAAACACTTGCTCCAGGAAGATTCCAGTTTATTTGATTTTTAAAAGATGCTTTTGTGTGTACGTGTGTCTGAACAAACTCTCTGGGTGGCCTAGAAGAAAGCACATCAAAGAAAAAGTAAGGAAAATAAACAGCAGGGGACTTGTTAACGATGGACTCGGGATGGGAGTCAATACCCATCACAGCTTTACAGTTACCTGCCTGGCACGCTGTTGTGCAGATGACAGGCAGAACTTCCGACTCACTGGGGCAGCAAAAGTGTCATCCCCGATTCAGTATAAAAACTGAGGGAATTCACTGAGCGAGACTGTTCAGCCCAGTAAGTAAAGTTAACTGAGACTGCAAACAGCTCCCGTTTAAGTGTCAGCTCCAAGCACATTCCAAGTCCAATAAATTAAATATTTAGAAGACATCATGCAGCAATTTTTTTTTTTTTTAATGGAGAAAGCCATTCATCAAGCCACCACTGTGTTTCACAAGCTGTCGAATAGTGCTTACACTGGTTAAAATAATCTTTATATTTCATTAAGCAACCAAATAAGCTGATCTCTTCCCACCGGCTGTATAGATGGTTTTAATTTTCAAAATCTGCAAATGCATCTTTTATGTCTCTGAGTGGCTGGAGGGCCTCAGGAACAGCCGCAGCCGGGAGGAGGATGAAAGCAAAGTTTGAGCTTCTGCCTTGGAGGAGTTGTCAGTACAGCTGGGGGGTAACGTAGGGTCCAGCCAGAAAGGAAGGGGATGCCTCACCCTGATTTTCTGCTACGGAGATTGTTGGGAGTGGTGGAGAAAGGAGATGGGAGCTGAAGAAAAGTTGGAGGAGTAGAACAGGTGAGAGGAAAATACCTCCATGGGGTGAGGCCAGGCTAGGGGTGCCCCTGCCGAGAGCCCGCGGGCTGATCCTGCAGCATGTGCTCAGCAAAGGGGGATGGATGCCTCGGTGCAGTCCTGGGGCTGGTACCTCCTGGGGCAGGTGGTTTCCTTCTGCACAGCCCCTCGGGGCCACAGCAGCGTGTCCCCCAGCCCCAGCACCCAAAGCCTTGCTCTCTCTCCTAGCTAGCCATGTTTTGCAGCACCAGGCTGGGAGGTCTCCACGCCGTGCCCTGTGCTGGACCCCGACGAGTTCCCACTCCTTCTGTCTTTGCAATCCTGGCATTACTACCTCAGTCCCCAAAAATCTCCCATGACTTTTACCTCTCACTTAAGCTTTCACCATGGAAGTCTCATGGATGCTGCACCCATTTTTTTTCTTCCCAAGCCTGCAGATCCCTCAGGCTGCAGAGGCTGCGTTCTGCCAGAAGCTGGCCTCACAGGGACAGCCAAGGGTTCCCCTTAGTTTAAACCACTGCTGGCTGTGAGACACCCAGGTTTCTCCATCCTCCACATTGCTTAGAGGCCAGGCAATGTAGGTCTCTGCCCATCCCAGACTAATCCAAAGAGCAGACCACTCTATTCAGCAGCTGCTGTTCAATCTGATGCAAAACAATCTGAACATTTACCAGCCAGGAATGGGAAAGCCGTTATCCTGGAGCAGAGCTGCATTGCTCCAGCCACAACATGGCTCCCACCCGCCCCTTGCCACCTCTGGCCTCGAAAACCTCAGGTTCCCATAAAGTCATATACCACAAGAGTGGTGCAATTTGTTGTACACCACATAACAGTGTAGTATAAGGAAAATTTGGCCCTGGGCTTTAATATTAGCAGGTTTGGCTTCTAAACTTTTGTAAAGTCTTTAAGTTTCCCTATTTAACTGGAAATTATTTTTTGATCCAGGCAAGTAATTCTGTCCTGAGGCAAGATGTGCAGAGGAGAGAACCACGCATTTCCTCAACAGGTGAAAACTTCTGTTCCTAGTGGCTTGTGTGTGTGCAGAATTGAAACAGACCTGGGAACAATGACATATCTTTTAAAAATCAGATATTGAAGTTTTCAGAAAAGTACCTTGTAACAAAACATCGATATTTTCCCTTTTATCGAGGAGGGAAAAAGAAACCACAAAACCCGCTCTGGAGCTGTATTAACTGCACCCAAGAGTGTGAGATCAGGGACATTTTCTGCTCTCTCCTCTCCTCATTTCGCTCCCTTACTCTCCCCACCAAAACTTCATCGGTCTGTACCTGGCTTCACCTGCCAGTCGCACGCAAGGTCTTTAACAACAGAACTGACAAAACTCATTCAGGGAGAAATACATCTCTCCCTGCAGCCTGCAAAGTCAAGTGTCAGTTGTGCTGGCCACAAAACTTGTGTCAATGCCAGAAAGCTTGTCCCCACGCTGAGCTGTCCTGAATAAGGACAGCCACGACAGCTCCCTGTGCCAACAGAGATCTGGACAAAAGGGATTTTAAATCAAGACAGTGGTTTTGCTCAAGTGCATTATTCTGGAGTAACACACTCCCTTCCCCCCACCAAAAAAAAAAAAAAAAAAATATCTAAACTGAGTCCAGATAGAGGAATTTTCTGCAATAGTTTATTCTGGACAGTTTTCCCAGGTGGAAGTAAAAAAACCCTTAGGACAAGACATTTGCCCTTCTCAAGAAAATGTTGTTGGGTGAGATGAGTTTGAGGCTGGATGTAGGATTTGAAGCTTTGCAGAGGCTTTGGACCATTTTATCTTTTCCCTTCAGCTGGTCCCTCCAAATCCTAAGTCATCCCAACCTCAAAAAAGTACCGAGACTAAATTCATTGACCTACACAAAATGCTCAGGTGCCATCACGAAGAATGGGGTAATAAAACACCTAATTTTTTCCTGGAGCAGTCAAGAAGAGGATAGCAGGGTCTGCTTTTGAGTGGTGGGCACCGTAGGGCATTACGTTGTCGTTTCATTAAATCTGAACTGGAATTGGGAGGGTGGGTGGTGGGGCGCGTGGGGATGGATGGGTGTGTATGATGCCTACTTTATGTGGGAAATAAGCTGTACTAAAAAAGTTACATCTGGACTTTGGCAACTCATTGGTAGAAGTGAATTTCAACACTGTCATTCGTTACTGATGGAGAGAGAGTCGCCAGAGATACATTTGAAGTTTGGAAGAGCTCAGCACCACCTCGGGTCTGCACCCTGATGCAAGACACAGCTTGAGTGTGGGAAAAGCACCAGTTAAAAAAAAAAAAATCACGAAAGAAAAGGCTGGTGCTCTTGTCTGGTCTTCAGGGTCCTGCAGGTGACAGAAAAAAAAAATAAAAAAAAAATAGGAGCATCCCCGTCAGGTACAAAGGGAAGTTGCGGTCCTCCAGCCCGAGCACCTGCTCAGGCGGCACAAATCACTGCTCGTGCTTATGCAAAGCACAGGAACCCGTTGTTCACTACTAAACGGGGGATAACAGCAAATGGTTTGTGTTAACAGTGTCCCCTTTGTTACAGCTGGCAATAAACAGCATAAAAAATAAAATCACAACAAAATATTCCCCCCCTCCTGGGGCGGTTCTGCTTTATGATTTTCTGCTTTGAGTCCTTATTCAGAAACACTTAAAATCAACAAGATAAATAATGAACCTCTGTCTCTGCTTATCTAACAGTCTAGGAAAACAGGCTTACTATATCTACAGACACGAGCTTTGTATGTATTTGGTACTAAATGAATTACATACCTGGGGGGTTCTGAATAAACGATCCTTGCAAGAGGTTTTTGTCAATCTTTTTTTTTTTCTTTTAATATCCCTAAATCTTTAAGATATATAAAGATCCAAAATCACCTAAGATAATAACCAGTGTGTTATAAATCGGTTTTGTTCCTCACATGAGATTGCTGAATGTCTAAGGAAACAATCTCACCTTTCTAGTGGATGAAAAATAAATAATTTGAAATACTGCAACACATCGTATTTTCTCATTCAAACATCAAAGTCTGAGAGCAACACGCACCGTAAAAATAGGCTTCCAAAGGACTTTTCTTATAACTGAAATAAAGGAATTGAGAATTGCTCTCAAAAAAAAAATAAAAAAAAAAAATCAAGGTTCCCTATTTCTGACCTTCCTGCAATATTTTTATACCTGTGTAAATCCCTGGATTTAAATGCAGTTAATTTCTTAGCGCAGAGTGAGATCTTAATTAGACCTGGTCCGGTTAAACAAGTCACAACCCACCGAAAGCGAAACCTGACTGATTACACCCATTCTTGCAGCTCACACTCAGCTGCTACTACTGACCTTGGTATAAATGGAAAAGATGTTTTTCTTAAAGCCAGGAGGTTTGCTAGCAGCTGAAATTTGGAAATACTTCCAGTTAGGGACAGCGTCGCAGCTTCTGGGTAGACCTTGTCAAATAACTGTCTCTGTCGAGACTGTGTTGCTGAAGAGCACAGCAACTGTATTTGTAAATGCTCATCTATTTGTGGCGGCGGCGAAATAGGATGTGAGAGGGTTTGTGAGTTGTATAAAACAAACTCGGAGCATCCTGCTGAGACAAGGGAGTTTTATTGCAGGGCTCTACAAACTCAGACACGAGGTTGCAAGTGGCTGAGATAACAGAGCCTGGCTGACAGAAGTAACTCTTATCACAGTTGGTGTGTTTTTTTAGTTCAGGCTTTTGTGAAATCGGCATTTCCCCACCACACCCCAAAGCCCCAGATAACAGAACAGAGTGATTGATTAGACAGTTCCTGGCAAAAGACTTTCCATCGCCTCTGTTTGTCAGAGGCATTCTGCAAAGGGCAGGCTCACAGGGTCCAACATAACATAAAATAATATAATGACACCCTCGAAGTCTCTGCTTTTGAGCCAGGCATAAGTTTGAAGTCTTGGAGCTCAGCCATTTGCAGTACAGAGCCAGGACTGGGATCACTAAACATCCCTGTGGTGCTAAATCTCTCGGTTGCCGTAATTTACACATGGCAATCAGTGCTTAAGGATCAGATCAGTATAAATTCACCTCCCTACTCTGCCTCCGAGCAGCACTCAACCCTCAGTAAATGCTCTTGCAATTTATACTGAAGCAGAAACATTTTCCTGGGTAAATAAGAAAAGCTTTGAATAGGAACATCGCTTTGTCTCTAGTTTCAGGATCTCGTTCTGCTTCCAGCATGGTCAACAGCAAACAAAATCATGCATTTTAGATTTCTTATGATTAATAGCAGAACAGAAACCGAACCCTGCAGCCCCGACCCACCCCAACGAGTTACAGTACCTACAGCCCACCTCTGTCAGCGTCGCTGCCGCACACTCCATGTTCATGGATGCGAAACAGCAGCATCCCACTGCAGCCAGGCTCTCCAGTACCCGCGCTGCCCATCTGTTCCCATGTCTCAAGACCTTATGGCATCTCTGCCTCCAGACTGGCCCCCTGACTTCAGGACTCAGAGTGACCGTAAAGCGCTATGCAATCAAACTACTGAATTCACAAACAGCTTAAAGTGTTTATCTTGGGTGTTTATATGAAAAAAAAAAAAAAAAAAAAGTACTTTCCCCGCTCACCCTTTCCAAAACAAGCATGTTTCTGGCTTAGCTGTATTTGCATGCAGTTTCTCTGGCTCGGCCCTTTCCTCTCACTTTTGTAAAAATGGCTTTTCCTGAGAAGCACCGTTTCATTTACCTTAACGCTGGCAAAAAGAATTTTCCAAACCGGACAATGGGAGAGGTCCAGACTTCCCAAACTCTGCCCTTCTCCAGGGCCACTGGCAGCAGGAGGGGGGGCTCACTGCTTGCTCTCTGCCCCCAGCAGTTTTGCCTGTGGCACACTGGACTGCAGATTGCTTGCACAAGCAAACCAACCCCCTTGCAGGCAGCTCCTTGGGGCTGCTGGTGGTGGTGGTGGTGGGGGGTTAGAAATCTCCAGTGCCCCTGGAAGTCGGAGCAATATCCTGGAGGGTTTTACCCATGACAAGGTCTTGTTAACAAGACAGGATATACAGTTCTGTGCCGAAACATGGTTTTGAACCTGCCATATTTACTGACCAGGACCTCTACCTGTCCTGAGCACCACAACCAAGACACTGGTCTTCCAGTCTAGCCCTGAGCCCTAACAAGAGAGATCAGTCACTGCAAGAAGTGCTGGCAGAAGATGACCCTGATAGATAAGTTTTGTAAAGATTTGCTGGGGCAGTTAAAGACATTCCCACCTCCTCTCCTGCTCCTCTCCGAGCCTGAAAGCTGGGCTGGCAGAAGGGAACACGGGAACACGTGCTTGCCTCTGGCACTCAGCGCGATGCCTCAGCCGAGGCGCTGGGATCGAGGGCAGCAGCTGGGTGGAGGCATGGAGGGAGGGCAATTTCTTCACCCACCATCACCATTCATTGAATAAACATAAGTTGGAGCCGTAAGTCGTGGGTGTTAAGGCACACAAGGAGGAGAGAGGAATGCGTCTTTGTGAAACGCAGGGGTTTGTGATGCATCGTTGGAGTTTAACCCAGCTGGCACAAAATGACTTCCCTAAAGTACTCCTTCAGCTGGTTAGTTGAAAAGCTGCAAGGCTGTGACACCGAGTGCGATTTTGCTTGAAGCTAATCTTGGAGAGATCTAAAGAACAAGCACATTTTGAAGGAGAAAGAAGCTCAGAGCCTAAACCCGGGATGTTTCTGCAAGTGCAGCTTGACCCTGGGTCTGCCCCTGCAGATGGTACTTAGAGCACTCAGAATTACAGCCACAAAATGCACAGTGGCAACTGCTTCTGCTCAGACCAAGATCAGCTATAAGGCAGAATGACAGAGAAGTCCTACCTTAGACAAAACGTTTAAAAAAAAAAACCAAACCACAAACCTGTAAGGCAGCTCCAGCAAGCTATGCAATTGTGGGACACTTAATACCTTAAAGTAATAAACCAGAAGTTTAAACTTTTCCTTCTTTTCAAGCGGTAAGCCTGATTTTCTTCCTGCCGCTAAAATAGCTATTTGAGTTCAATGACTTCGACAAGGAGGGGCTGGGGTGGGGGTAAGATTTGTGCCACCTTAACACAGGGCTACGAACCCGGGGGTAGCAGCAGAGGGGCCAGGGGCTGGGTAGCACTGTGGGTGCGTGTAATGCATCTTTTCCCGTAAGCATTTGGATCCATACACCGAATCGAGCCCAGCTGCCAAGGTAAGCAATATATTTTGGCCACCAGCAGGTGATCTGTGCTTCAAAGATCGGTGCGGTGTAAAGTGAGCAGAGCAGCTAAACGTCCGCTGGGTTTTCTGGGGAGATGTGCAGTGCTTCAGCAGAATCACGTTTACCTGCTTGGGCTAACACATGCTAAGAGCATGCAGAGCTGCTGCCTGCTCATTCTGCCCCCCCACCCCCCTGGTGCTCCGTACGGTTGGCATCAAACGGCTGAAGACATCAGGTTTCCGCACCTCCCTCTGTGGGAGCATTTTCTGCCCCGAGACCCATCAGTTTGCCTCCCCCAGCCCAACTGTTTCTCTTTTTTTGGAGGATCCAAGTGGAGTTCCCAAGCATCCCCCCTCTCACTCCCTACCCCACACTTTAAAACTGTCCAGATGCTAAAACTGAGAGCATTTCTCAAGCCAGTTTGCTCTGGCAATAGAGAGGCTGCAATTGGCCCTAAAAGAGTTGTGCCAGCAGCTACCAGGAAGAAATCACATTCATCTTGTGATCTGCCCACAACTCCTGGCTGTAAACACCAGCCTTTGGACAAGTGCTGGTCCATCCCGGTCCCAGCCCTGCTTCCAGCCCTCCCTTGGAGACTCTTTCCTTTCCAGGAGCTATATCTGCACCAGACCTGCTTTAGAAAATGTAAGGACTCTGATCCAAAACCTGATGAAGTCAAAAGGAATAATAAAAAAAAAAAATTAAAAAAATTCCATTTCAGTAGCTTTTGGACTGGAACAGATTATCAGGAAAAGACCCAGGGTTTGGCTAACCTCTGTGCAACCATGAATTAATTCCTGGATATTAAGCTGCATTTCAGAATTCTCCACCCTCTTCACAACACGCACATTTCGATGGATGTTCCCCTGAAGTAGGTTAGTTTATCCATAGCTGCATAGGATCAGAAAATTTGGGCTTTATTGAATGTTCTTCAGCATTTTCCCTACTTCTGTGTTTTTGCTAAATGAAGTGAGATTCCTGTTCAGACACGAGCGGTATAAATCAGCACTGAACCTTGTGAAAGGGTTTAAACCCAACTGACATTTGTCAGTGCCTCAGCAGAAGCATTTCCAACTCGATGAGCTGAATGTTGAGGGGTCCCTGAAAAATCACTGAAAGAATAACCAGTGCCTTACAAAACATGGGCTGGTTCTAGCTGAAGGGTTTACTCATAGCTTCACCAGCAAAACCAGCAGGTAGCCACACCAGAAGAGCTTGGTCCTGGACCTTCTCTGCAGCACCTTTATTTTGGCAGGGCTGGTTGCAATAATGACACAGCGGAGGGAAACTCTTCACTCCGGCTTCTTTTCATCCTCCTCCCCTCTTTCTCAGCGAAGCGTTTCTTTAAAGGATCAAGACACTGGGAACAAAACCCACTGCAGTCACTCCCTCTAGGACTAATATCGTGCAGAACTTGCCTGGCCAGCCTGCCCTTCTCTCTGACCTGTGGGAAGCTCCTCTGGCTGGTTCTTTGATTCAGGCAGAGACTCCGGCACTAAGGAGAAGCAACATCTGCACCAGCTCTGCGGAACAGAGCTGCATCTTCTGAGGTGGTAGTAAGATCCCTGCAGGAGCCTGCTGATACGTGTGAATACCAGAATATCCTATTTAGACATCAAGATCTTTTCAAATTAGCAGGGAACGTTGGAAAGCCAATCTAAACTGGCTTTCTGTGTACTGACGGTACGATTTTGGATGCATTTTTGCATCGAGTACGTCGGTGTAATTTAATACAACCTCTCATCAGTCATGGGGTAACTCAGAGTTGAAGTCACTCTTACCCTTTCACGAATTTTCTGCCCATACGGTTCTTAGTTAGAACGGAAAAACTGAACTTAGAAACATGATCTGAAAGCCAAAGGGTTGTAGGTCCAAGTCTCCCCGGCTGGGGCAAACGGGGAACCGGGATCGACTTGGATCGACTTACTCCTGGGTGAAAAGTGAGCATGGAAGGGGAAAGCTAAACAGTCGGTGTGCCAGTTCCGAGATGTGGTTAAGGGAGACAAGGAGAGGTGAGAGACTGCAGAGTCACTCTGTCTCCCCACTGTGGGCCAGGGAGGGTATAAACCCCCTCCTCCTCGGGGGGGGGGGGGGGGGGGGGTGGGGGGGTT
>JAVJGJ010000030.1:25431018-25450648 GCA_035590215.1 Microhierax caerulescens
AAAAAAACCAAAACCCCACAAAAAAAACCCCAACCACCCTTCGGAGGGGTAAATGTGGACTGAAATATCAACACTGAAAAAAAACATCAGAGGTGGGTCCAATTTTGGGGTGGTTCCACTCTGAATTTGATTATTTGGGATTTATTTTATTGGTTGCAAAACAGGTATTTAGGAGTCAAGAAAGGGAAAATTCACTTTTATTTCCTGGTGGAGCATTGCTGGCAGAGGGCTGAATTTCTGCCGTGTGGGCTCACACCAGTGCGGTGTTTATGGGAAACTACACCTCCCAGAAAGCATTGTGCTTGTATCTACTTGACTTTTTTGGTGCATCAAGGAAATCTGCCTGACCTTCAGTCTAGCACTGGAAATACAGCCTGGCTAGAAAGCAGGAGCTGCAGGAGAAGAGGTAAACCAGGCTGTAAAGCCCTAAATGCATCAGAGAGACGTGGAAACATGGAAATTGGTGCTTCGTTTTCTTGTGACAAAGCAAAGGGAAAACCAAAACAGAACAGATTTTCAGAGCACCGCGCTCTTATGTATTCCCCCTGAAAAAATAAAATGTTTTGACTTTTCCAAGTGTACTTCTGTCCTCTGCAATCGCTTTGCTGCAGGACATACGAAATCTCCACTTTCTTTAACTGTATTTTGGACTTAAAAAAGTGTCGAAACAGCTGGATTTCCTTGGGATGAGTGCAGATTTCCTCGGCGCAGGCACGAGGCAGGGCTGAGCATGGCTGGAGCAAGTTGGTGCGTGATGGACCTTGTCTCAGCGTTGGTGACCCATCAGATGAAGCCTGGTTAGTGAGAGCCCATGGTGCATCTCCACTGGCTTGGGGAAATCTTGCTTTATTCCCATAACACCACTCTCATGTTTTTCTTTGGTATTTTTGTCAAATGTTGACTAAATCTGTTAGTTATAATGGCTTTAAACGAGGTCATTTGTCTAGTGTGCCGTCATGGGTATTTTTCCTGCATGGGCTCAGCATCCCTTTGGTTTTAACAAAACTTCTCAACCAGCCATTGGGTATCAGGTCAAACGAGCAAAGATGTTTGCTTAAAAACATACATATGCACACATTTGTATACCCACATTCAAATACACATGCAAGTGCATGTGTATAACCTACACTCTCCAGACTATATCATTTATCATCCAGAATCTCTTTTGATAAAGTCACAGACCTTCAGAATGACTTGACTTTCCAGATAAATCTGATGCAGTAGCCTGCTAGTCACTAGAGGGATTTCTAGGTTTTCTTTTTAACAGGTATTATCCCTCTTAATGAAATTTAATTTCCTCTTTCGAAGAGAAGAGCCTGATTCTCTCACTCCATATAAGCAAGGATGCCTCTTTTTTTGTTCCAGCACAGTTACGCAGGGTCACACACTGGGGCTGGCAGGGCGAGGAGCCCCTAGACTCCGCAGCCTGATGTGGTGCTGCACGTGTATTCTCACAGCTTGGCTACAAGGGCTCTGGGTATCGAGGCATGACCCTGTGTTCCCCTAAATAAATAAAAAGCAGGGGGATGTACTGCTGAAGGGTGGAAGTAAGTTGCCTGGCAGAACTGGATTTGACTTGGGGTTTGTTTTTTTCCTGCTTTTGAAATGATCTTATCACGCAGGAGGGGTTGGCAAGTGCAAAGCCCCTTTGTGTTTTGATTTGGGTAGGGGTAAATCTTCCATATGTATAAAACTCCAGGGTTTTGGAGGTTCTCCATCTCCTGCCAAAAACCCCAGGCTGTCTCCTAATGCTCGGAAGGCCTGTGGGAAGGGGAAATGATGTGCCTTGGTGCTCGGTCTTGATTTCTTTTTATTTTATTTAAAGCTGTTTTGCAAGGCTATTGTTATGTGGGACTTTCCCACTTTTTCTGTTGCCTCTCAGACCCACGGCAGAGCTGGCTCAGGACCTGCCTCTGGCCTGGTGGGGATGCCTCATCAGCACATGCCACGATTTAAGCATCTCTCAAAGGTGGGAAGGCTGAGAATCGCCAGCCCCTTAAACAGCTGGCCAGTGTTTAAATAAATGAGATGCCTTTGTCTCCCGATGCTGGATGCCAACATGCCCGGAGCAGTGCTGTGGCTTCTTTTCACCAGGGTTTGCTGATGGTGGTCCAAGTTTCAGCTGGGAGAAACGCTGCCCAAGCCCCCACTGAGGTATTGCCTTCCCCTTGCCTTTCTCTTGCCTACCCCAGCTGAATTTCGCTCCTTTTGGAGGAAAGTCACTGGCAGGAGGCTGGGAGATGGTGGTGCAGGTCTCACCCCCTCCGCTCCACCATCCACCGCTCCCACTAGAGGTCTGGCCATCTCGCATTCACAACGTGTTCGGCAAAGTTTGTGTCAGGGGGTTTAAACTTTAGATTTGTGTGACCAAGGAATTCCCAATTCTGTTGCATGTGTTCCCCTGTCTCTCCCTCTCCCCCCTGTCTTTCTCTTGGCTGTGAAACAGCACAAGGAGACTCTTTGTATGCTCCTAATCCTGAAGCAACACAGCTTTAGCAACATCCAGGGATAAAAGCACCATCAAACCACAACTTTATGGGGGCAAATCTCCTCTAATCCCTCGCTTTAGCTAAACAAAGCTTCTTGCCCTAATCCGCTATCGCTTTAAAAAAAAAAAAAGCTCAGATTTTGTTTTTAGTAAGAAGATGATCCAAAGGACTAATTTTAAGAGAGACTAACCAACTCTGACAGCTTTTAAAATAGACGACAAGAAAATAGATGCAAACTTCCCTCTCAATTCAAGGGTTTTCAGGCTGTGCAATAAGAAAAATATCCAGGGTTTAACTGCTTGCTTTTAAGCTCACTCTTATTGTATTAAATGCTCTGACCAACTCAGATTCAAATCACCAGACCTAAATGCCATTTGATCTTTTAAACGAGAGTTAAAAAGTGTGCATATTATTCCCAGGAAGGCAGTCCAAAGAAAATCAATTATCATAAACAAAGATTATATTACACACATGGTCAATATGGAAAAACAAACACGATGCTGATAATGGGCGGTAGAAGTGGCTCACATCTGAAGCCACTTTGACTGCCTTAAACACACACATCCTTAAATTAATAAAGAACTATGTTTAAGTATGGGAGTGAGGAGTAATCGAGCTCTTAAACGGTCAGACCAAGCTTTCACTCTAAACCTGAACCAAATCTCAACTTTTTCTGCCTTTCTAAAAATTCCTTTCTTGCAGGAGGTAGGAGAAGTGTTACAGTTTGGCTTGTGGGCTTCAGTATGTGTGCGGTTTAGCGCTGCTTGGCTTCAGATGTGGGAAAATGCTGGGCTTGGGGGAATAATGGGGAACTGCGGTGGTCCCCTGGGTTTGAGCCTCAGCAGCGTGCAGGTGCCCATCTTGCTCCCATCTCATTCCTGGATATTGTGGGAAACCAGTTAAACCTATTGGTTTCTTCCTCTGGTTTCTATCTCTGCACTTGGCAGGGTGGGGAGTTTTGGGTTTCTGTCAGTATCTAGTCCGGCATCCAGCAATTGGCCTGGAGGATGAGTAGGATGAAAAGTGGGTTTGTTACAGCACCGTGGTTTCATCCTTACTCATGCTTTGCTCCGGAGGAGCAGGAGAAACCTGCACCCACATTTTTCCATCATATCTGATACAGCCTGAACACATTGCTGATGCGAGGAGAGGGACATTACCATGGTGTTGCCTGCTCAGTGCGCCAGGGCAGGGAGGGATGGATGGGTGGGTGGATGGGGTTGTCCACCCTTCTACTGTCAAGCTGTCATCCTGCCCCAAGGCAAGGATGGGACTTTTTCGCATCACAGATCCTTCCTTCAAACAGACTGGAGAAAAGCAAAAGCCCCAAAAAGTATTTCTGACCCCAGGGGAATTCCTGCAGTTTGAAATGTGGTTTGGTATAAATCTTACTGGAAAGTCAAAATTATCTGTGGATAATTCTGGCGTCATGACGTCAAAGGATGTGAGTAAACACCAAATCCTACACGAACAAAATATTGAATAAAACTGAAGTTGTGGGAATATCTTGACATAACATAAAAGTAAAGGTTAAATAAAGTGAGGACCCCCACACCACGTGGAAACTTGCTGAATCGAAACACTTTTGATGCTCAGCACACTGAGAGCGTCTGGGCAGATTCTTTGGATGTTTTTCTATTATGAAAGGATGTTGAGCGCGACATGTTTTTGCCACGTGTTGGCTGATCGCAGTCAGAAGGGGAGCGGTCCTGCCTGAGGCGTTCAGAGCATCCCCCACAGACCCAGCTCACAGGGGAGCCCCAAAGCCCTCCTTGCTGTGGCTCATCCCAGCCTGCACTAACGGCCGTGGACCCCGTTTCACCTTTGAGAAAAGCCACTGATGACCTCCAGGATGCTGTACCTGGTGGTGCCCCGTGCTCGCACTGCATCCCGCCGGGCACACTTGACCCACTGTGCATCTGTGGGAAGGAGCGTGTTTCCCTGTGGCCCCCCAGCTGCCCAGGCGCCTGGGCTTTGTCCTCAACCAGAGAGATGTGTATAATCTTTGGTTAACCTCCCCCAAGACCCCCAGCATCCCTCTGCTCAGCCACACTGAAAGGGCCCTTTTGAAGTCTGCCCGGCGTTGTGGGGTGTGTTTGCCCATGGAGGGTGTATGAAACTGGTAAACACCATTTCTGGACAAAAATCTCCAAAGCCCATATCCTTTCAGCCTGGAAGTTTCCCTTTCTCATTGACCTGTGCCCAGAAGTGACTCCTGATTTGAATAGCAAATAGTAGCTGTCTTTCCCTCCACAGCTAAGCCATTTTCTTTTCTTTCTCCCAAAGCAAGGTGGGATCTTTTCGTGACACCCTTCAGAGCAGCCGTGCTGCTGTGTAGGGGAGCGGGAGGCAGCAGAGGTGGCAGGTGCTGCCCAGAGCCCCCACCCTGACTCATGCAAGGAGCCGTGGGGGGACCTGGTTTTCCCTCCACAGACTTAGGCAGCAGTGGTCTTCCACCAGGTAGCGATGACCCTACAGAACTGTCGTGGCACAGGGCCGGGATTTTTTGGAAGCAGCCTTTGGTTTGGCGAGCATGGCATCAGACCACTCAGCAAGGTGTTGATTTTACAGCATCTCACGTCACCTGCAGATTTTGGTGTGTATTCAGCACTAGACATGGAAAAGGGAAACCCCAGCGGAGGTTTCAGATCATCAGTAGGAAATTTCAATGTTTTGAGACTCAGAGCATCCATAGAGCAAACATACCTGCCCCCCCCATTCCAGTCACACACTGCAGGACAGGGATGAGCCAGTGGGTCGGGGCTAGCAGCCCACGACCAGGTCCAGCAGATCAAGCGTCAGGTGTGATGAAGCTTTTGAAATGTAATAACTGGAATTTTATTCCCAGTAGGCTTCTCCTCCCTATTGGCCTTTGGGAAAGCTGTGACATGCCCTGGGGGTTGCAGCCCTGAACCTGGGGGGGCTCTGTCTTCCCCAAAACAGCTGTGGGAATTCAGCAGGTAAAAGGGGCTCAAAAGAGCTCGGCTGAGAGTTGTGAAGGTAATGGCATATTTTCTGTCCCTCTGATGGAGCAGCCTGGGAGAGTTTCCACAGGTCACTGGTACTTTGCCTTTTCAGTGCTCTTCCACTGGAGCGGGACAATGGGGAAAGCGCCTTCATTTGCTTTTGTGCTAATGAAGTCAAACAAGCATCAGGGAATTTGCACTGGGGCTCTGTCTTAGGGGTTTGATCTGTATTAAAAAAAAAAAAAAAAAAACAAAAAGACGGCTCTTTGGGTAAAGCTTATCCCAAAAAGCATCTGGTGGACTGAGGGCATCTCCTTTGTTTTCAAAAGTTGCGTAGTGACTGGGAGTGGGGGATTTTTGTCCCTAGATTTAGATCTGAATCTATATTTTTCCCCTGTTCAGGGAGAAGTGATGTGATGTAAGAATATCTGGTTCGAGCTCATTGCTGGTAATCAATCTGCTGAAAAATAAGATGCAAAAGCCTACAGCCTGGCCAGCAATCCTGTTTGTCCTCCACCCTTAAATCTCCAGGTCCAGGAGTCATGTGATGGTGCTGGACTCTGAACTTCTTGTCAAGCTGCAGAAAGGGACCTACGTATCATTTTAAAAGGCTGAAACCCAGAAAGGAAAAGTGTGACATTTTGCTTTATTTTTCTTTATCTCTTGATTTAAAAGTCCAAGGCATGGACAGAGGCACTGACCTGGAGGGAATGTTTTGAGATTCATTTCAATTATTCAGCATGCTGAGATATTTTGTAAGATTGTAAAATCCACTCCTTTGTTGTCTATATGAACCTGCTGAAATCTCTATCTACTGGTATCACTACTATGGTGACACCAATTCTAATTTTTACCTAACAAAGCGACTGGAGTCTTGGCCCCAAGTTTTGAGTCTGGAGCCCAGAGCATCCAGCTCTCTCCTTCAGCCTTTTCTACTCTCCATTGCTTTTCTTAACATTTGATGTGAATAGCTCATAAACCTCCCTGCAAACAGCAAGCAAACAGCAAACCCAAACATGTCCCCATTGCAGCAAATGCTGGAAGAAATAAATTTAGCTGAAAAAATCCCTGTCTTGGTTTTTCGTTATGTTTCTTTCTCTTCGATAAGGCAGAAGAAGGGGGGAAAAAATTAAAATCCCTTGGTTGCAAAAACGCCTTCAGTCAAGTTCTCTCTCTTACTGACAGCTCAGTTCCAGCTACAGGAGTCTTAATGATATTTTGGCCATAATGCCAAGAGAAGCAAGAAAGCCCCTTCAGACACCGGGAGCTTTCACCCGACTGGAGCAGTAAGTAGACAGCTGAAATGTATCTTTGAACTCAGGCAGGGAAAAATAGTTTGTTGTGGTGTCCCTCCTCCTCCCCACATCCATCTCGCCGCACCAGCACGGTGGGCGCTGGTGGCACATGTGCCCAGTGGCTCGGGATGGTCCCTTGCAGGGCGGGTGGGAATGGAGGATGCTGGCTCAGTGCTGCTGGTGCTCCTCTCACCGGGGTTTGTCCTTCATCTGGCCTAGAGGTGTGCTGGTAGGACACGGCGGGGGGTGCCTTTGGCCATTTTAATTGTATGGGATGTGCAGGTGTCCCATGGCTGCAAATCTCGCTCTGCTCACCAGCAACAAGCATTTCCAAAGATCCCCGTGGAAGGAAAGTGGCTGGACTTCCCCTGGCCAGCAACCAGTGTCACTGGTGCTTGTCCCAGCAGGCTGCGATACCTCACAGGCTTAAACATTGGAGGCTTGTATTAAACTGAGGTTAAGCTAGGGGAGAGAGATCTGCTGTCCTCTTCAGTGTGGGTCTTCCAGGGCCTCCAGCTCCCCACTGGTCCAGGTGGACTCGTCCCCTGCCCTACAGCTCGGATCAACCACACTAAGCCCTCGGTGGTTTTGTCTGGCAAATGTGACTGATATCATACCCCGATTCTGGAGTCAGAGAATTATACTCCTTTTTGCTGCTGCTGACACCAAACCTACAGGGTGCTTTTGATGGTGACCGTGCCCTTCAAGTAACCCTAAGGCAACACAGGATTGTCCTCATGGTTGTCCAGCCTTGTGGGGACAAAGAACAAAGGGCATTGCTGTGGAGACTCTGTGGTTTCCCCCCTGCACCTCTGCTTTAAGAGGATCTCAGAGATGACCCTTCCTCTGGCCACCCCTTCTTTGTGTCCTCCTCAGCGTTGAAGGCAACGCCAAGCAGCCTGGGAAAGATGCTTAGAAGTGAGATCCTGGTGCTTCCCGATGCCAGCTCTGTGGCTGCTGGGCACCTTGTCACCTCTGCTGGGTTTGCAGCCGGCCGGGATGCTCAGTTAACAGCCCATCTGTAGAGGTGAAGCCCCAGAAGAGGAGTGTGTCGTACTCCCAAAGCTTAGGGTGCTCAGTGAAAGTAATTTTCAAAAATGATGTTTTACCCCTTAATCAAAGTCTTTATCCATATGTTTTAGTTGCCTTTAAAGCCCAGCTGGAACCATTTGCAGATCTCTCGCGGTTATTGGCTGATCTTAAGTAATAAGCGCTAATGCTTGAGCTTCAGAATCACTTGCAAAGTTGCAGTCTGGTAAAGCCATCTGATTGAAATCTGTCATTATTATCCACTGGAAGTTTCCCTCTGGACAGCTCTGATGCTGTCTTTCGTTATCATGGAGAACTGATCATATTAAACTAATTACAAGGAATAGCTGATGACAAGTTCCTCTTTAATCTGCAATCTTTTTTGTTTTTTTTGAATCGGGATTAAGGTCATTCTCCAAGGCCTTGAATTTGGAAACTCCCCGGCATAAAATATTTACAAATCCATAGATCTTCTGTTGCTCCCGGTAGGAATGACTAAGCAGGGATTTGTTAGCTGGGCTCAGATTCACCGTTGTTTTAGAGGTACTGAGCATTGTTCCCATGTACTGCTCACACTACGCGGGGTGGATAAGCGGGGCTTTTGCATTCAAGCTTGCCAAGTCAATTTTTCCTAGTCAATGTTAGGTTGCCTTTAAATCAACATGGTTTGTTTCCCATCCCTAGACTTGGACATGCGAGAAGAATGCCAGTCCGGTCTGCAGGAGCAATGAGACAAGGCTTTCCAGGCTACTAGTGCTTCTCCAGTGCCAGGCTGTGAAGGGAAAACAGCCTCTGTGCAGGCTGGTCCCTGCCTGCATCCTTGGAGGCACCTGTGGGCAGATGGGGCAGCCTGCTGGGCCAAGGTTGGGCAGCTCAGGGGAACCTCCTGATCAGGAGGTTTGTGCCCCTGTGGTACAAATGGACTGGAAGAAGTCACCGAGCTGTGGGGATGGCTGGCATCGGCTCTGCCTTCCCGGTCTGCTTGCTGGTGGGTCGCTGGTGAGACGATGTAACTGCTCTCTGCCTTAGTTTCCCCAGAGTTAAAAACAACCCCTTACTGGGGAGGTGGGAGAGAAATCTTGGTGTTTTCCTTTCAGGGTTGGAATCCGTTTGCTTTGGAAAACACTTTTTTTTAGTTGTTAGATGGCTACATCCAAGCTTTGGAGGGCACAGGTCTATCTCTTCCCATTGCCTTCAACAGTCTAATGTTACACCTTCTGCTTACGTTCTGCTGTGAGACCTGGATGGCAGATTATCTGCCAGGACAGGTTAACTTCTCATCTGCATTTTTCTTCCCATGTGGATTTTCAGGAGCGGAAGAGTTTGCTTCTTAATGTGTATAAAGCCTGGTGAGGACACCGCTTTCCAATTACCTTCATACTTTAAAAATTATTTTCCTGTAATATGATGTAATTTTTAGCTTGAGCTTACTGCCAGGTCCCTAGGATGTAACTTGGTATGACTGCCTCCATCCATGCAAACAGGAGCAACCGGAATACTTCCTTTAGGGCTTACTCAAATACACTATATTTAATAAGAGTTAATCCCTTTAACACAGTTGCTGGCCTTGCCTTTTAAAATTGGATTAAGACTGATGCACTATAGAGAGTTTTTAATGCCAATGAACTCAACCTGTTCTAGAAAATGGAAGTTGTAAACACGGTACGGATGCTAAGATCAGTCTAACCCTAGGAACTGGCCTTAGGAAGAGCTGCACAATGGCCTTTTCACACCTTTAACCAGGCAGGACCTGAAGGCAAATCTGCAGACAGATGAGCCAGGCTATGAAGAGTTCAGCTGATTCTCTGCCACTCTCTGAGGCGTAATTACATGGCAGCCAGGCGGAGAAAACACCTCTGGTGCAAGTGTGCTGAGGAGGAAGAGCGGCAGCACTAAGGAACTGGAGAAGCCAAGCCCTGGAATAACGTTAAGACTGAGTTAAAGTGATACAGATCTGAATTATTACTGGACTGGAAAAGTGAAGCAAATATAGTGTGTGTGTGTGTGTGTGGTGATTGACAAAGGGCTGTGAGACCTGTGGGTTAAAAAAAGCTGTAGAAGAGAGAGTTCTTATTCTCCCAGAAGTGACTTTGAGAAAAACCTCCAGACTCCATTCTTTCGGGTTAATTTTCTGTAAAGGTTAGATAGTCTTTTATCCCATTTGGGGGGAGAAAGTGTCTTACCTATAAATTTTAAATGTAAGTATGTATTCAGATTCGACCTTGAAGGGATTGATCAACTCCACAGCACGGAAGTTTTTCATCTGATCTCTTTTTCAGAGCAATGAAGAAAAAGAACTAAATGATTTTATACGTGCCTGGATCTCAGATGCAAATGCAAATGTGGCAGGATGGATGCTGCCCAGTGGACAATGCCCAGACTCCATGACACAGCTGGGACTTGTGCACAGGCTGGGCTCCCAGTACTGAGCGAGGCTGTACCGACGGGCAGCTGGGACTTGGCTTGATTTATTTCCTCCGTACCTTTCGTGTTATTTCTAATGTCTTTTACTTTCCAAAGCAGTTAAGGGGAGAGAGGTGTTTGCTTAGCCTCCTCCATTTGCCCCATCATTTGTAATATGAAGCCATAAAATTAAAACCAGGATATCTCTCGCTTATTGATAGGCATTGGCAATCTCAAATCCGTTCCCCTAAATGGAAGGAGCGGTTCATTGACACAAGCAATTGCTGGACTGCAGTGACTTTTGGATGGGGAGGGGAAAAAAAAGGAGTAAACAGACCTGGGGAACTCCAGCTTGACATAAAAAACAATGTGATGGATAGTCCACAGTGACCATTGGCTCCAGCGGCTGGAGGACAAGAGGAAAAAAAAAGCAAGCAAGAAAAAAACCCAGGACAAGCAATCTGCAACCAGCCTAGGAAGATTACTGCCATAAAAGCAATGCTGGAAGGGGCTAGTTATCAAGTGGAAAACAAGAAAGTACAACTAGCTCCCCAGTCACCAGATTTAGGGGACTCTGGTTGGAAGGTTCATACTCTGGTGGGCCATTAGAGTAGAAGCAGAAATGGATGCAGTAATCCAGAACATATTGAGTCTCTAGGTTACTATGAAATATAATGCAGGGAGAAATGAATTATTTTCCAAGGGAAGCTGTAGAAAGCACATATACAGACTTTTTTTTTATTGGAACTGTGTTATCAACAGTCTCTCTTAATAGTCGCAAACAGCTTCTTATGTTTTTTATAGAGTTTTAAAGATCCCCCTGGACACGTCTGGAGGGGCTGGATGGGGGGAGCTGCAGGCAGAGGAGGCAGCAGGGGAAGCAGTGAAGGGAGGGAGGTAAGTGCCATCAGAGTGAGCACAGCACTGATTTCCTTGGGCTCTCTCAGCATTCCAGCATGGTGCTGTATTATGTTAATTTTGCCTCATTCCTTCCACAGAAATAACAACACACATAGTCTGGGTTACATGTGGAGCCTAGTCAGCCTGGGTGTTTTCCTTCACTAGAGGGTAAGCCAGCACGTCTCAAAAAAAAAAAAAAAAAAAAAAAAAGATACAGGTAAAAAATGTGTCTTAATGCTGTTTTTAATTCCCACACTGGAGTACCCTCAGGGGGTGGTAGAAAGGCAGCTGGAGGAGCCCAAGGAGAACCAAGCTCCTTCTGATTTCGGAGGTTCAGGATCATCTCCTTGTTCTCCAAGGACTCATTTAAAGAATGGAAGAGTCTTGTGAAATCCCTCTCATGACACTGATGGGACTTTAAGTGTTTGGGAGTGAAAATATTAAGGCAGATCTAGGAGGTTTTGATGGGTTTTTTCCATGCACAAAGAGCACTTTTCTACTTTAACAATCTGTATCCACTTCTAATATTAACACCTTGTAAAAGAGCTGCTGCTGATGACACGAAGTTGTCATAAAATGAATCTTGAGATTATAAAAATAATGTGGAGTGAGGTCTCTTCTGACTTTTCATCTGACTTCTGAGGCTCTGCCCTGTGTGCGTGCCATGTTCACAAGGCTTTTTGACAAGCATAGGTAAAACAAAGAGGGAAGGGAAGGAGGAGAAGGCACAGGGAAGGGGTAGATCCCAAGCAAGCTGAACTGCCTGTCTCACAGGAGCTGAGGTTTGCAGAGACCAGAGCCAGGGATTCAAATCATGAATCTGAACATTTGAAAAGCAGACTTCTTCCAAGAAAAAAGATGCTGAGTTCCCATGATGGAGAGAGCACACAAAAGCATGAAAATCACGTTGCTTTGCAATAGCCTGCCTGTGTCTAGCATTGGGGAGCTGCCTCTAGAAGCAGCCTCTGAAATGTAAAGACTGCTGCATGCAGGAATGAATCCACCAGTCAACAGTGCAGACATATTGTCTTCAAACTGCAAAGTTGGACTGCTTGGAGTAAGAGGAAAAAAAAAAAAAAAAGGAAAACTCAGTCTAAACCTCAGAAATTCCTTGAAAAAATGAATTATCTTGGTCAGAAAATGTGCTTGATATTCTGTCTGCCCACCCAACATCACCATGTTGTCTTCTTCCTATTACCTTACAAAGTTGTTCAACAGAAGAGCTCATAGCTGCAGTTTTTACTCTGCTTCAATATTTTTTAAAAGTACCTATCTTAAGAGATTTCTTGCAGTTCAGCTGATGCTATACCAAATACATAGAAGAGAATAAATGTACAGAATAGAATAGAATAGAATAGAATAGAATAGAATAGAATAGAATAGAACAGAACAGAACAGAACAGAGCAGAGCAGAATAGCACAGCATAGAATAGAATACACCAGGACTGTAAACAGTCTCACTTCAGCCCTCTGCGGAGTGATGCTGATGGCAGAATGGACTAATATATACAAAGCGGATTTTACACTGAATACAGAACAAAATCATTTCAGAGACCCAGGCAGTGATCTGGCGTACTGTGCAGTCTAAATTACCTTTTGTTAATATCCAGGGAGGTGCTTAACATTCACCTCTTCAGTTGTCTCCCTGCTGCCACGTGGCCCTCCGCACCAGCTCCTGAGGAACTAGATCAGAGTTGATGATGGATCAGAGCCAGCCTGCAGCCCTGAGGAGGGACAGGGACCCTGGCAAAAGCCCGTTAGGAAGCTGTGGGATGCGACCACCACAGTGTGTTGGGCTGGATGGGCAGGCAGGTGGCTGTGCCGTCTTCCTTGAGGGAAGTGGGTTCCTCCAGATGCCAGGTATCCCAAGGAACAGAGATCCCGACGTGGCACGTGCTGGAATTTCTTTCTTGCTGTGCCAGTTGCCAGGTCTTGTGGGAGCATTTGGGGTGGTGGTGGGGGCAGGCTGGCACAGATTTATATGCCAGGCTTGTCTCCTGCTCTGACTCTGCTGTTCCGCCTGGGCCTCCTTCATTTAGAGCCCTTTGTTACAAAATGTAATGGATATCGCCCTAGGAGCCGTTTTCAATTGCTCGTGACGATGTAAGAAACAATTAGGCAAAGCATATTTTTGTTTATATCCTCACTGACTCCTTTCCTGGGAGAGATTTAGAGATCCCTGGCTGGTCGGGTTATTAAAATGTTGCTCTTGGAGGCAGAACCTGAATGAATCTTGCAGGGTGGGTGAGATCGCATCTCTCCCCAGGCTGGATAGGGGTTGGAGGAGGAAGGTAAGGGGAGAAACCCTGAAAATAGCAAAAGAAATGGAAATCTACAAAATTTAATTTTTCACTTTCTTAAAAAAGGTTTCCAAAGCCCCCCTAAGGGCAGTTTGTAGACTGGTATTGTTCAAACTGTGTATGTATGTATCTATGTATTTCAAACTGTGCCAGGCTTTGACCTGAGACTGAAATCCATATTTCAGTGCTTGTGGCTGGCCAGCCAGAGCTGTTTGGCAGGTGATCCAGACAAGGGTGGAAAAAAATGATGGTGTGAGAGGAAGGGATAGCAATGCTGTTCCCTGAGCTGCAGGCTGGTGATGCTCAGGGAAGCTCACAGCTTGGTTTGTCCCTCCCAAGCTGGGCTGAAGGCTGAATGTAGTGGGATGTGGCTGGACATGGGATGCTGAGCAAGTTCTGTGTGTGTTGTAGAGATACAGAAAGGGACTAAGAGGGAGTGGGGGGAGCAATTCCTCTGCCTCTCTCAGTTCTTCAGGGGATGCTGATGGTGGATGTGGGCTGCCTTGGGTCTGGCGTCACTTGGTCTGGGATGAAAAAGCTCTCAGCTCTGGTACCCAGCAGGAAAGGTTGGTGACCAGGTCCTGAACCCAGTGGGAGCAAGGCCAAGGGAGCCCGAAAGGCAGAGATGCTTAGAAGGAGAAAGGGGAGAAAACTCCATCAGCTATTTAGGGAGCGAGGGGACAAATGGACAAATGCCCGGGACAGTACAGAGAGCAGCACGATGCGAGTCCGTGCCTGCGTGCAGACAGGCTGGGGCACCTGGGCACACAATATGTGCGCTCTGTGTAAGCTGCTCTGTGCTGCAGCTTTCCAGAGAGCAGCCAAGAAGCAGAGGTGTCATGTGGGCTGTGGGGACACCAGGCTTGAACTGATGGGTCCGGTGGCTCCATCCTTCTCCTGACACGGGACTGATTTCTGCTGGATGTTACTATACGGCCTGGCTCCTACAAAATGGCCCAAATGATGGGGTTAGTGCAGCCATCCTTTGGGAAGAGGGCTCTCCATCCGTTAGACACGTTACTGTGTTTGCCTGGCAATGGACCCTGCTTATAAACACAAAACCAGCCGAGAGCAGCCAGTGCCAGCAGTGAAATACTCCTGCTGTCTGCAGGCAGACACACGGTGCAGCCCCATGCCCCCATTAGGGAGGGCAGGCCCCTTCGTCAGCTTAACGAGCCTAGCGATCTGCATGCAAACAAGGGCTGGTGGAGGGGAGCATTCATCACTGCAGAAAAGGGCCTGGAGATGCTCACAGCACATGGCTTGTCCTTGGGAAATTGTAGCCTGAGGATAACATAGTATTCGGACCTTCATCTGGCACAGGGAATAAACTGGAAGCTGCCTTCCTCAGTCATTTCAAATAAATCTCAGTTACTGATACAAAAGGCTCTCAGGGGGTCATTGATAAACCTCAGTGTGAAACCCAAACAGCACAGCTACCTCCTGGTGAGGAAGGAGCAGGTTTAGAATGGGTTAATTAGAAAGATAATGAGCTAACAAGGCTTCATTTCTGTTCAGTGGCTCAATGAGGAATTCATTAGAAAGGCTTAATCTAACTGAACAATCCCAGGGCTTAGAGAGATTGCCCATTGATTGCCAGCCCAAACTGTTTATTTACAGGTTTTTGCTGCCTGAAAGGTCTCATTCCTTTATTTCTAAGGCCATTCGGATGTGCCATAAGGAGATGTGAGTCCCCAGCAAAAAGCAGGAGCAATAAAAATGTGGCAGTAAAGCCAGATGGGAAGGAAAAAGGGATCAATGTTCCCAGTAACACCAACCATCTAATTTCAGTGTGTTCCCCCAGCTGAGGATGGGGCTAGGGGAGTTTATCTGTACTGTTTGGCTGCTACTGGAAAGAGGGAAGAAATGAAATCTTAGGAAAGAAAAAAAAATGGAGCACAAATGCCACGTAAGTGGGGAGAGGGGCTGGAGCTGATCCCTCCAGGCTTTTCTGTGTTTCTCACTTCACAGCATAAAATGTGTGGAAATTTGGAAAGTCTTTTCCAGGGGCTTTCGAACACCCTGGGGAACCTTCCCATCTTGGGAGTGTGAGGTGCCTCCCCAGAGTAAGGGAGAAGCCAGGAATGTCAGGAAATGTCAGAATTAAATCTCTGCGGACAGATCCCCTTTCCTCTTAGCCCTCTTGCAGCTCTGCTTCTCTCCCGTCACGAACCACAAACGTTTCAGGCAGGAGGTGGGATGGGCACCTTTCCCACCACAGGACAGGAGTCCCCAGCATATGGAGCACCGGTGCCAGCCACTGCAGCCCTCTGTGGTTCCCCGTGGGCTGCTTCCCACGGGTTTACAAACTGAATCAATGCTGGGCTGGCTTGCACAGAAGTCCTAGGAGGATTCCCTTGCTGAGATCAGCCTCTGATAGTACCTTTCTCCGGAAAAAAAAAAGACAGTTTGGTAAAATTTCAAGCCAAAACTTCTGCTAATGCACCCTTTTTGGTGATGTGTTTCAGAGGAGTTTCTTTGACTGTTATGCTGGGTTGTAGTTTTTGCAGTGTGTTTTGTTTTTCATAGGAAAGCAAAGCTCCCGGAGACTAAACCGATGTGGTTTGTGTCCAGAAACCTTGTACCAGAACTTCCACCAACATGCAGTTGTGAGGTCATGTGTTTGTTCACCCACCCATCTAACGGTGCTTTTTAGTAACATGTGATGGGACTATATTTAGTGGGAAAATTACTGTCCCAGAGAGGGAGCAGACTTCCTAAGGAGAGGCAGCACCTTTGGTAAGGCTGTCTGCTACTGTCAGAAAAATGGTCAGGATGATGAGCGTAGACATGAGTGAGGTTGAGGGCTGGAGGCTTTCAAAAATTCCTTGGGCATCTTCCAGTGGTGTAAAAGTAAAAAAACCCTAGAGTGCCTTTAAATAAATAGACCAACAGCTGATCTGCCTCAAGTCTTTGTAACCTCTCTGTGGTCGGTGAACATGACCTGTCGATCAGAACCGTTTTGTTTGCACCAGTGACCGAAGCTGGTGGTAATTTCTAGATGGAGTATGTTAGAGTAAAATTATATTTGCTGAGCTCTTTAAAATCTTGCTAGATTAATAGCCTTAAAAAAAAATAATATCTATCTTAGTGCCACATTAACCACAGGCCACAGTGTATTAACTGACAAAACCCAAATTGTTCTTTAATATTCCTAAAGCTGGTGTTAAGCACAATAAGAACAATTTTCACTTTCAATAAGAATCTGACCCTGGATTTGCCCTCTGCCCTGACCTGGGTCTTTCTCTACAACCATGAGAGACCATGTGGAGTCGTTCTGTGCTCCCTTGAAATGATGATAATTAAAAAGCATTTGCTTTCAGATTTTTCTTCCATCTGATTATCCCTTCCCCTCTGGTCTCTCTCTCTCTCTCCTCCTGGATGTACAACTGGACTTCCCATGCTTCTTTTTTCTGCACCATCACTGGATTCCTCTGTTCTTCTGGTGGATCGTAGCACACAGCAATCCAGCTTTTATTTACTGCTATGTCAAACTGCCTGAAGTTTACTTGGGGGATAGAGAAGCGACAGAGCCCAGTATTCAGCGCGCTGTTCTGCCGGTGTGCTTGCTGGTTGTGGGCAGGTTAGTGCCTGTCCTTCACCTCAGTTTTCCCGTGCTGTAAAGTCTGAATAGCAATACCTGTCTGGAAAACCTTGGGTGAGTTTTTAACTGAGTGACATGAATTAGAATTACAGTGGAGGCTATATCAAAAGTTGGAAAAAATTAAGAATAAGTAGCAGGGGTTTCCCCCCCCCCACGCGATATGTTATTAAAAGGAAGAGGTTTCCATGTCGCTGGTGCTGATACCTGGACGTTTACACGCTCAGCATCAATAACCATCGCTAGTGTTTCCAAGAGATTTGAAAGGAATATGAAGTCTCATGCGTCAGGGTTTAAAGTGATCTCCGTGTGTCAGGATATTTCCGTGGAGTCGTGGACCATCTGCCATCAAGCGGTGTTATTGCACCTTCTGCTAAAGTCGCTGGTGCTGGCTCCTGGCTGGGATCAGAGGCGTGAGCCAGAATATGGTAGCTCCTGGCTACCTAAAATTGCAACCAGGAGGGGAATATTTGGAGGGAATAATCAACCACATATAATGGAGGAGATGTGCAGAAATGCAAGCACCATCAGTTACACATCGCCGCTTAACGAAACCTCTTCTCCAGCACCATGTTGGCTTGGGGAGCAGTCAGCTTTCTCCCTGCCTACCCTTCTGTCTCTGCCTGCCTGTTGAGCACTGGGGCACTGCTGTTATCTCAGTGATCAAAACAATGAAGCTTAAAAATGCCCTTCTCCTCCTCCTTTTTTTTTTTTTTTTGAGGACAGATTTCAGCCCGGATCAATTGGCCCATCAGTGTGGGGGGATGGAGTCACAGAAACTTCTTAAGCCAGTGCAAGGAGTGTCTGGGCCTCCCAGATTTAGACCAGCTGAAGAAATCAGGGCATCTTCTTCTGGCCAAGAAATCTTTCTCTCCTATCTGGGTTCAAAGCAGCTGTTATGCATCTTGGGCAACCATTCCTCAGACATGCCGAGCAGGAGGAAACAGACTTGTAGCACCTGATTTGTTTTCTGAAGTGACTGGCAATTTTTTAAGCTTCAAAAATAAGTACAGAACGCAGAGATTGGGCTATGCAAATAGACCAGAGAAAAAAGAGGAAAGTAACTTCATTTGCTGGTTTGTACAGAGCCGGGCAGACAAACAGCTCTATTATCAATTTGGAGAGCTTCTGTAAGGGAAAGAAAACACTCAGATTTCAGCATTTCTGGCAGTCTACTTTAAAATCCTTTAAAATCCTGCACCCAGAGCTCCCCTAAGAGCAAGCCTATGTAATTCACTACCTGCAGTGACTGTTGCCAACGTGTTTTATAGTTTTGGCTGCTGCAATATAAAATCAGTGCGTGGGTAGATTTTATTTTCCTTGATCAGAGAACTTGGTAGTGCTGCACTGGTGCAATACTGCAAAATATTTATCAGCTCAGAGAGAAGCATGGGAAGAATTGTTGAAAGCAAAATCGATGTTCCTAACTTGCAGTTTTCTTTGCTCTTGATTTTAGGTACCTGCTTTTGCAGGGGAATAGTTGGGGGGGTGGAAAGAGAAAAGCGTATTGTCTGTGTTTCCCATGCATTGTTCCCTATGAAAGCATCTCCCTGCAACCTTTACCTTCTGTTCAGACGGCCCCAGCCTGCGAAGAGAGAATGGCAGATTTGTGCTTTCTAAGCTCCAGATGGGGCTCCTTTCTTCTTCCTCTGTAAGTTAATGGTGTCTTGCTGAGACCAACTGGGCATGTAAAGATTTGGGCAAAACTCACAGCAGTGGTCTCATAACCTCAAGGCTTCACAGTCTCATCCCAATGTGACGGCCGGTCCCCAGTGGAGCTTGCCTGTGGCTCTGATGTGGTGCCAAAGGATGATGGGGAAGGTTATGTTGATTACATCTGTTTACCAATGGTTAAATAAATTAAAAGCCCATTGCAGACCACCAGCAGGCCAGTGTCCCGCAGCCCCTGCTTTCTGCACAAGGTCCTGTTCGCACTCTGGTATTGCCCTCTGTGTGTCAATACTGCCAGGCTGACTCTGGTTTGGTCAGGATGATTCTTTACAAATAAAAATAGATGAGATACGAGCTGCCTCCTTCCAGAAACATCACCTGC
Source organism: Microhierax caerulescens (assembly GCA_035590215.1). Taxonomy (NCBI): domain Eukaryota; kingdom Metazoa; phylum Chordata; class Aves; order Falconiformes; family Falconidae; genus Microhierax; species Microhierax caerulescens. Next base: position 25,450,055 of record JAVJGJ010000030.1, read on the forward strand.
CTCAGCCATCCCAGGTCAGCAGACTGGTGTCACACCAGTGAAGTCAGTGGGCTGTGCTGATTTGCACTAGAAGGCAGCTGGATCAGCTCCCTCCTTGCCCACGTCCTATGCTAAAGGCAAAGATGGGAAGACACATTTGTGGGATCCCCTCTAAAACCTTGGTAAGCCCTTGAAGAGCCTGCAGGAGGATTTTGTGCTTCATTGTCACTGTTGGCACAGCACGGGAAGGGTCTGCCCCCGATCATGGTCTCTGTCTGCTGGGCAGTGTGTAAAGTCATTGCAAGGGACAGTCACTGCCCTGAAGAAAATGTAGTCTTACTAAGTGGGAGGAGAAATAAGGCAGTGAGAGAAGTGCCCACAGTGGCAGGAGGAAGAGCTGGGAAGAGGATGTGGTTTCCACTCAGGGCTCCAGTCCAACGCTGTTGTCACTCCAACCCAGCAGGACCCTGTGGGAAGGAGACCCGGAGGCTACAGAAGACTAAGTGGCCAGCTAGGGCTTTGCTGCCTCTAATTTCCTTGATTCTCTGAGCTAAGCTGTCAGATCCCTATTTGAGGATTTTTTTCTAATTCATTCCTAAGCAGCCAGATTACCAG
>JAVJGJ010000030.1:25453857-25502840 GCA_035590215.1 Microhierax caerulescens
ACAGAGGTGGGGTGTGGGAGGGACCCCCCCCAGACCCAAATTAACCCAAATTACAGAGGTGTGGTGTGGGAGGGACCCCCCCCAGACCCAAATTACAGAGCTGCGCTGTGCCCCCCCCAGACCCAAATTACGATGCAGCCATCACAGCCCCCAACGCGTGTGGAAGGATGGGGGGGGGGGGCGGTCTTGCAGCTGTAGGCTGATGGAGGAGCACATGCATATAATAGATGTTCTGGGATCTGCCAAAAGTTCTCCAGCACCTTATTGATGTCCAGGGGAATGGATTAGGTAAGGATTTCAAAGGTGTGCCTGACCAGTGAGACATTATGAAGAGGATTTAGAGGTGTGACACCATGCCCTTCCCATCTGTCCCTGTCCCCAGGTCCCACAGGCTTGCTCAGAGGACCCCTAGCTGTTTGCAGTAGGGCACCTGGCACCACACTGCAGTGAGAAAGGGACAATTAGAGCCATCCTGAGGTGGTGCTGGGACACTTCTGGGGTCTCCAGCACAACCTCCCATCCAGAGCAGGGCTGTGCCAGTGCCGAGTCAGGCTGGCTGTGGCTGTGTCCAGCCAGGGCTTGAAGACCTCTGAGGATGAAGATGCCCTACCTGTGTGTGTGTGGGGGGGGCTGTTCCAGTGCTACACCACCTTCCTGGTATTTAAGTTTTTCCTGCTGTCTGTCATGAACCCCCCAAGCCACAATTTGTGGAGATTGCTCTATGTTACGTTGTCTGGCACTGCTGAGAAGTGTTTTGGCTCTGTTGTCTTTCTAACCACCTCCAGTTACCTGTAAGCAGGATTAGATCCCTCATCAGTCTCCTTCGACAGACTAAGCAAGTTCATCTCCCCTCACCTCTCCTGGTAAGAAACACCCCAGACCCTTCTTCCCTCTAGACCCACAGATCCTAGACTGGATGTTTCCACCTGTGGCCTCACCAACAGCGATCAGAAGGGATGATAACTTCCCTTGATGCCCTTGCTGCAGCCCTCCTAATTCAACAATATCTAGACCAAAAGATGGGCAATATCTATCTATCATACTGTATCACGGGCTAAAGCAGGGGAGAAACGTGGGAATAAATAAGCCCTTAAAGTGTCTTCCACCCTTACTTCTGTGTGTGCATGACCCACACTGTGAAACCATCACAGCCACCTAAAAAAACATGTATAGGGGTATCTATACAGCTGCCCCTGGGCACAGTGTAAATTGGGGTGATTCATCCTGATTTTTTTTCTAGCACAAGTGACATCTGCTAGTGGTTCGGTTTGTGTACATGGTACATTTCCCCTGTCACAGCCACGCCAAGAACCGTGTCAGTCCTTACAAAGTACATGCTGCCCGTGGGTTGAGGCTTGCAGATGTGTACGTGGATTTAACCTTAAGTATGGCAATACAGAGGACTGCATACCTCTAAAGAAAGAGCTATTCACTCAATAACACCTCACCATGCCATAAATGTGGATGCTACTCTTCAACACTTTCCCCTGCATCCATTCTTTCAGCAGTGAAAGACTGAGCAGAGAAATGTGATGCAGCCTGAGCTCTTCCCCATCACCAGTCAGAACAAATGGATTCCAGTAGCAAAGCACACCATGGCTTTATCATTCTTTTGACAGGTAATTTTCTCCCCGGTGAATATATCCGAGGCTTTTGCAAACCACTTCTCAGTGGCTGGAATGAAGTTTCACTCCTGGCAGCGAGGAATGAGCCCGGCAGTGGCGTTGGCTTGTTGTTCTGTGTCTCTCCAAGCCCCACACTCCTGAAAGCCTGGTGAGATTCTTTATTATCCCCCGATTATGTCATGTGTCCTCACTTGCCTGTTATGACCATCAGGCATGTTATTTATTACAGCGTTTTTCCACCAACCTGTTGTGGTCCCTTCTCCGGGGCATTTCACACACCACTAGGAGATAATATTCTTTCCCAAGAGTTCACAGTGGAAAGGCTTACTCAGCTGCAAACTCAGTTAAGTGGTGCCTCTCGCTTGCTAGCAAAACCAAAATTCAGATGCAAGAAGGGCTGTGGTGTGCTGTTGAATGCAAAAAAAAGAGGAGAGAGGAAAAAAAAAAAAAAAGCAGATACAGCCTCCACTACAGGGAGAATCCATACCACAGATGGAAACAAGCTGGTAGGGGCATATTGCAAGGAGGAAATTCAGCCAAGGAAATAGGGTAATGGGTCTAGAAAGAAACTGGGGAGAGAAGTGGAGGCTCCAGCAGAAAAGCTCGGGCTATACGGTCAAAATTAGGGTGAGAACCTTTCCAGTTCTCACATGAATATGAATGCAAACAGGCTGGCAGTGCTGCAGTCCTCTGGGACGTGTCAAATCCCCCCCCCAAAAGATCTTAAAACCGCAGCATCCCAGGTCGGGGTAGAGAAGCGGTCCAGCAGGAGCACCTGCAGTCATTTCTCTTCAGTGTTGGGCTCATGGTGCCCTATAAAGCAAGGGCTTGAGCATAGTCCCTGGATTTTTCTGCTCCCAAACAACAACCAAGCAGTTAAACATAGTGATATTTCCAAGAGAAAGTGTTTGGCTTTTGAAAAACTCTTAGTTGTCTTGTGGGTTTTTTGGTTTGTTTTTTGCCTTTTCTCTTCCCCTGCTCTTTTAGTTTTCAGCCGAAAGCTGACACAACTTGTCACAACTGTGTCAGGAGCATGGGGAAGGGGACCGGGATGCACAGAAATAGGGTGGGGTGGGAGCAGAGCACAACGGTCCTGATGGAAGTGGGCTTCAGCCAGGGCAGAACCTGCTTCTCCACTGGTGAATGGTTATAGATAAGACCAACGTTGCTTGTTGGACATTGTTCATTTGAAGTTTTTCCACTAGGATTTCAGTAAATCCCCTTTGGATTCAGAGTCTGGAATGTTGGAAAATCTTATTTCCAGTGAAGTTGAAACGCTGAGGCTGTGCAGAGCTGGGCATGTGCTGGTGAGGTCTGATCCTGCACTTCCAGCTCAGGGCCCCAGGAAACCTGTCCCTTCAGCTGTCACCTCGCTCGCCTCTCTGCATCTCTCTTCAGTCAGTCCAGCTGGGTCTAACAGCATTTGAAAGTTTCCTCCCGCCGGGCCTTTGTGGATCAGTGCCTGAGTCTCAGACCTGCTAGTAATAAGTCTTATAAAGAAATAATGAGCTAGAAAGAGAGCAAGATAGGGAGGAGAAATTCCTCCAGATGTTTGGTTTATTATTACCTTTTTTTTTTTTTCAATAGCTGTGATCCAGACTTGCAGATGGTGGTTTTCTGGGAAAGATGCTTTGCCACTTCACAGCCTACTCCACTGGTTCCCTCACTGCAGTTTGAAATATTTAATATTTCTATTAAAACACAGGAGCCCTGAGCAATTCAAGGGTCTGAATTTCACCCCCTGAGCAAACCACTGAACTGGGCGATTCAATACCTGAGATGCAGGTAACAACGAGGTGTCCCCTGAACAAGGCAAAGAACAGCAAACAGATTTTTGGTAGCAAACTTCAGGTCCTGGGAAAACAGAGGGCAAACGATGATGGGGAGACCTTGCCAATTCATTGCTTTTCGGGGCTGCAGGTAGCATTCCTGCTGCTGGAAGCATCCCATGGCTGGCTATAGGTCCCTCTGCCTTTGCAACAGCATCTTATGGGCGCTGGTGGTCACCATGCAAGGCTGGGAGAATATTTCTTTCAGCTGGAAATATTTATTTTGAAACATGATTCTGAACCATGACCAAGACAGAAATGAAAACTAAAGTCTTCCTGAACAGAGAAAGTGATGTAGTTAACTTGGTTCAGGTGCAATAAAAAATTCTGCTTTACTTCTTACCATTTAACTTTGAATTACTGAGAGGCAAGTGTTTCCTCAATTTGCTCAAATGTTAACATTAAAATATATAAAGCAAGAAACAGAGAATTGAGAACACTTTGAATCAGGAGTGGTGGAGGGGCCCACGGTGTAAGTCAGCTTTCCTTTCGTTCTCTTCCTTTTTTTAACTTGAAAAAGACATCATTTCAGCTGAGCCATTTCCCCAAATAGATAAACAATTAATTAATTGGGGAGAAGGGCCCTAGGACTGACTGGCAGAAAGCCTTCCCCATGGGCTGCCTCCTGTCCTGCGGAGTGTCTGGACCACGACTTGGCCCGTTCTTGCAGCATGCAAGTACATGGCATGGGTTTTCGTTCCCCATCACTTGTGAAGATCTGGGTGTCGTGAGGGCAAAACCAGAGCAGCGGGGCAAAGCTTTCCCAGCTGTGCCTCCCCAGGCATGCGGATGGGCGTTCGGAGGTGCAGTGACCAGGCATTAGAGATGGTCCTTGTAGACCACAGCTCAGCTAAGACCACATTACACAACTTTATGCAGAGAAGTTATTTTACTTGGGGGTGCCCCCAGAGTTTCTGGGATGGAATTGTCAGCCTTGTCATAAATTTAAAGTGTAGAGCTGTTCTTTACTAAGTTCCTTACTGGAACCTCTGATCCTTTTTGCTCCTTAGCCCAGCAGAGCTCTCTTCTGCAATGCAGATAAGATCCCTCCTCACCTCCCTGGTTATAGACCTAGGAACTGCATCAGCCTCTTTTGCCTGGTTGGCAGCGTGGCCCAGAAACCTGTCCCTGGGTCCCTGCTAGACTGCTTGTCCAACCCAAGTTCTTGCCTTATAGTCCTCTAGCCAAGCTCCAACCCCATTTTAGTACGTTGTGGCTGCAGAGCGATCTGAAACATCACTCTTGTGCTTTTCCACGCGTAAGGACTGTGCCTGTCTCCTTTGCCGAGGCAGAACGCGAAAGGAGAAGGTTGGGCTGTTTCCATGACCAACGCAGGGAGAGCTGACAGGGTTTGCACCATGTAGCTGCCCTAGTGATGGAGGGATTAGGATGCTGGATGGGTGGAATGATGCCCAAGGGACCATCTGAGCAAGAGGCAGCCTCTTTGCAGCCTCCCTGTTTGCAGCTCCCAGCTGAGCTGGGCAAGCTGTGCTGGTGGGTTGGTGGTCAGCAGAAGCCTGGGCGAGGGGGCAGGCTGGGCTGTGGCACTAGTAGTCTGCTCCTTGCACCCCTCTTTGTCCTCCCTGAGCCCCTGCTCTCCAGGACACAGCCCCAGCCCTGCGAGCCTGGCCAGGTCCGCTCAATTTCAGCAGATCTATTTAAAATTCAGCTGGGAGATGGGCTCCAGCTTGTTACAGTGCCATTGCTGGAAATGGAGTCATCACTGCGGACTATTCCTTTTTTACAACTTTAGGTATATAGATTTCCTCTCAATTCAATTTATTTTTATATAGTGTCTTTAATACACTGTCTCTCCAAACGTTTTAGCAGATAGAATTGAAATAATGAGATAACGCTTTGCAGAAGTGCGTGCAGCTGCTCTCAGATGGGCAGCGGGGTAAAGCAGTAGATGGAGCTGGAGCAGAAAGCACAAGGTGGAGGCAGCATAACTTGGAAGTAGCAGTAATATAAGCAAACATTCACGTAGGCTATTACGGCGAGCACAAGGACTGATGGATATGAGGAAAAGCTCGTAGTAAGGTGTGCTCAAAAAGGAGGAATTAAGGAGCAATTTGAATTGAGGAAAGATGGCTCTAAAGGGGAATGCATTCAGGGGAGGGATGTTTTCAGACAAATGGATCAAGGGTGGCAAAAGCAAATCTTGATTCAATCTGTTCATCAGGAATGGAAGTCTTGTTTGCTCCTCCATCACTGCAACATCAAACAGAGCCAGGGACGGCGTAGTGCCACAGCTCTGCTCCAAAGAAGTGCTTAAATCGCTGTGTTGCCCTATTGACTTCCCTGCAAATGGCCAAGTGTGCAAAGATGCAAATGCACCCAGCTGGGAGTTGCTCCCTGAGCCTTTTTTTCCCTGGATAATGTTGATATGAGAAGTTTTGGAAGAGGAGAAGAACAGGTCAGAAGGAGAAACTGTGGCTTAGTCTCATAAACTTGCAAGTAACAGAACAGACTGTTCTCATGTTTTCGTTAAAAATAAACATTAAGCCAAACTATGCCGTGAAAAATGTGAACAAAATTGGAAAGAAAACTGAATTTCATCAACCTCAACTTACTTTTAGTCTGTAGGGAAGAGCAGCATGAGAAATTTCAGTGCTTTTTATTTTCATTACAGTTAGGACTGGCAGGAAAAATGAAATCATGGGTTTTCTTGTAAAAGGGACAATCCTGTCACCACTCAGCCACAGTGAGTGACGGGAGGAAAGTTGAAAAGCTTTCTTGGACTGGGATTTCTGGGCCTAACCAGTGATGACTGAACCTGAGGGTAGTTTCACTGGGACTTCTTAAGGGACAAATCTTGAGTGACAGGGAAAGCCGCGGGCAGACGGAGGCTGCTAGTCAGAGATCAGGCGAGAGGACGGAGCTAGCTCATGACACCCTGCAGTACCAAATGGTTTTGAATCGCACCTGGAAATGAGCAGGGAGCCAGGGGGTGTGATGAGCACAGCGTGGTTTGCACGGAGGCAGCGTGCCCCTTACAGCTGTGCTGATGCACGCAGGTGCATGAGTTTGGGGAACAAAATTATCAGTGGGGTAACCCATCTCCGTTGCTGATTTATTTGCAGAGCACCCCCTTTCCAACATGCTCGCGATACCTCCCTTCCCAATGCCCCCTCCATTTCACAGGGCCAAGCTGTCTTTCCTCTGGTACTTGGTGGCTCCCACCAGCATCAGGGTCATCTCTGTGCAGAAGCTGCTCACGTGGCCCTACCTCTGCTCTGTCTGGAGGAGACTCTGGATCCCCAAATCCTGAGCTGTTCAGGGTGGGTGGGTGGGGGGATTTGGCTGACCAGGGAGGGTAGTGAGAGCTACTGACAGGGAGAGGACAGACAGCCCAGGGTGCTGCTTGGCTAAGCTCCACTGCTGCACTGTCACCGTGGGAGTGATGGCTGCCAGGAGTCCACCAGCTGGCACAGCAGGGAGGACACCACTACAGCCCAGCATGGGTTATAACTGGGACCCGTCCCGAATATCGTGACAAGCCACTTGAAAGATGGCAAGGGAAAGGTGGTGGGGAGAAGGCAGGGATTGCTCCTCTCCCCAGGGTTTGTGGCAGCAGAGCTCAGGAGGGCTCCTGATGTGCTGGTTGCTGCTTCTCCTTTTCCAGACCCACCATAAAAGCTCAGTGAACATCTTGTATTGGCTCTGAATACGCCAGCGTTTAAGGTAATGTGAAAGTGAAGTGGATTTCTCCTGCACGAGAAATCCCAGTCTGGATCCCCATTTCTAAGACATCTTCAAACCTTGAAATAGTTTTATCCTTGTGGGTGGTGGCTCTGAAAGCAAAGCTGTAGTGAACTGGGAGTGTTTGGATCTAGGGTCCTGATCTGGACTTAAAAGAAAAGGTACAGAAATGTGAATTTTGATTATGTTCCATGTAATGAGTTTTGAAAAGATTTGGAGCTGAATTAAAAGTAACAAAAAGCCAGGGAGATGAATGACCCTTATATTAAATTCAATTGGCTTTTGTGCAATTTGTTGCATGGTGAAGCCTCGTTAATACATTTTGCAGGTGGTTGGGTCATTTGTCATCAGAATCGCACTTTATGGAAAGCGACTTCCCTCCCTCTTCAGTTATTTTGCTCTGAAATGAGTTTCCCTGGGTCCTGTCTGCTGGCAGGAGCTGAATTGGCTTCAGCAGAGCCACGTAATTTCGTGGTGGAGAAGGATCTGCCCTGTTATTTTCTATATATTCATAAGTTATCTTCATATAACATTGTCTACGGTTAATATCTCAAGTATATGTAGCCATAGCCCTTTATCCATTAGAAAGAACACAGCCTTATATTATCATTAACAGTTTGTATTATTTCCTTTTGGTTTTTTTTTTTTCTTTGAGAGCCAAGGCAGCTTCTCTCTCCAGAGGGAAGAAAGGCTGGAAAAAAAAAAAATAGAAAAAGCTTATTTCGTTTGCATTTTCCTAATTTGCTTTCCTTTGGCTCAGACATGTGTTGTCTATAAGCTATTAAAACTCTTTCTCTAGGGTTATTCTTTCCCCTCCCTTCCCCCTCTGATACTCACAACTTCATTCTGCCTGGATCAATGACTGCAAATTTGCTTTATGACAACTTGAACAAACCCATGATGGATCAGAAAGGACCTCAAAGTAGGCTGAAGCCTACTCAAGTCAAGAGCACCAGACACGTTTGTTAAAGACCTCATTGGCCTCTGATCCTTGGGTTGCTGCAGTATTGATTTTTAGGGTCCGAGCTCAATTGCGCTGGAAGTCGAGTCGTATGGAGTCGCATGCTCGTGGGGGAGACGGGAGCTTTATAATGGGAATGGATCGATGGAGAATGATTTAGCACGGAGGGACCTGGAGGCTTGGCAGGAAAGTTAAGCAATGATCGAGTTTTGGGCTCAGAGCCGTTTCGGGCTGGCACGCCGCCTGTCTCGCTCAGCTCCGGGGCTGTGATGCCGGGGCTGTGTGTGGCCCGTTGGCACAGGTCCCGGCTGGCTCCTGGCACAGCGGGTGGCAGCCGTGCGCTGTGTGTGCAGGGAGTCACAGTGCTGATATCGTTCATCTCCAGCGGGTGGGCGGCAGCCTGCTTCCCCAGCCCTCCCTAAATTTAAAATACACCGAGCTGGATCCTCAGCTGCTGTGAACTAAGACCTGGCGGTGTTAGTCTGCTGCAGCTCTGGGCTAACCCTGTAAGCAGCTTCAAGGAGGCAGAGGCTGAGCATGAAGAACAGAGCACGTACAGAAGTGGTACATTTTGCACAGGCTTGTAAAGGTGGTTTTTTTTTTTTCTTTTTAAACTGTGACTTCCTTGCAAACAGACGGTTTCTCTATTCCCTGAGCCCTGTCCCATCAATATGGCTGGGGAACGAGAGACGCTTGGGCAGGGACTGGCTTTCTGCTGAGTGTCAGCCAAAGCATCCTGCAGCCCTGGTCCATACCTGGAACTGATAAGGCACAAAAGTACAAGCAGTTGCACTAAAAAAGGTAAGGGGGCAAGCTGCAGATGTAGCCCTCAGGCTTTGGGTCCAGCTTATGGCTCTTTATCCACTGCTGCGTGCCTCAGTTTACCTCTACAGTGTGTAAGAACGAACCATTATTCCCCACTTTGAAACAGAGGTGGTACCTCTGGTGTTTCCATGCATGACACCCATAGGTTGTTCTCTAAAGCCAAATGGGGTTTTATATCTGGGATGACTGTATACAAAGTCCATCTCAAGGTTCCTTTCTTCTATATCTGAGCCCTCAGGTCATCAGTGTGGTGGCTCTGCCTGATCTCTTGTGCCATTTTTGACCTCATTTTGAGTCCTGATACTGTTAAGGAGTGGAGTGTTGTCTGAGATGGAGTTCAAGGGGTAAAATCCAGCCACCATCCCAGCAAAATTCTTCCTTTTCTGCCTTATTGCCAGAAAGTCCCTTTTGCTACTGCATCTCTTGAAGCTGACTCCAGGGACATTTCCCCCTGCATGATGTCCTGTGCGGTGGGCAGGAGTGTCACGGTGCTCCAGCTGGGAGGCTGGATCTGTCCACACAGGGCTCCTGGCACGGCACAAAACCCACAGGCAGAAAGGGAGATGAAATGTGCAATAAGAGCAGAAAAGAGGCTTTTCCTCTTCAGCTCAAGCACAGGTAATTTCCTTCCCCTGTGAGGAAAATGGGCCTGGATCTGATTAATAAAGCTATATTCCCTAATAGCAGTCCCTCGGCAGCCTGTGCTGCTGCCTGGGGGCAACGAGATGGAGGACAGTGAGGAGAGATGCGGATTCTTCCGAAGGGATAACAGATGTACAACCCCTTTGCTGCAGCAGAGTCAGGGTGTTGGGTGAGCTGGACAGAAACAGGTGGAAGCTGATATTTTGAGCTTTCTCGCCTTTCCCTTCCCCTCCACTGCCATCCATGTGTTAACATGAAGGACTATCCAAAAATCCAGCAAAAGATGCCTGTCTCTGCGTTGCCTTGTTCTTTGAGGCAAGCGCAGCCTTGCTTTAGGAAGCCCATGCGTACCGGTGAAGGGTGCATCAGCTGGCAGCGAAGGGTTTCTGAATAGCTGTGCTCCTTCTCTGGCCACCTTCTCCCACATCTAACGGTTGGGGCTTCTGGAGGAGAAGGAGCCCTGCAGAAGCACAGGCTGGGACATCCTGGCTTCTTGGGCAGCTTTCCTTGTCTGCAAGCACCGTGTTGTGCAGTCTGTTGTCAGCACTGTAAAAGGGACCAGAGAGGCTGTGGGGTCTCCACCCTTGGAGATACTCAAATCTCAGCTGGACAAGGCTCTGGGCAACCTAATATAACACTGAAGTTGGATCTAACCTCAAAGGTGTCCATGTTTGGAGCAGGAGGCTGTAGTAGAGGCTGGACAAGTGCCTACCCATCTAAATTACACTGTTATCCCTCCCATCATCCCACCAAGCTCAACCTGAAGCTTAGTTTGGTTGTTTCAAGCCCCTCTGCTCCAACTGGAAGGGCTGGTTCAAACTCTTTCTGTTGGTGAGAAGGTTATTCCCCAGTCTGGTGATGTTCGTGGTCATTTCCCAGCTATTCCCAGTGCCTCTGTACCAACCTCACCTACATCTCATGTATGTTGGTGGATGGGTCTAGCAGAAACAGGGTGAGTGTCCCTAAACTGACAGGGAAGATTGAGAGCAGAAGTTGGCTTGGAGTCCAAGTTACTAGAAACAAAGCTGAGACAACTTGCCTGGATTTGTTTAGACTCAGTGTTCGGTTTTCAGAGGGCTGAATCAGAGACTGAGCCCTCTGTGCCCACGTTTCCCACAGTTTATGCTGCAAATAATCCTGTTTCCTTTGTGCATCATTTCTGATGGTATTTCTTTGAGGACCTCTGCAAAGAAAGCTCTGCTTTTTGCCCTCTGGATAAACAACTTGTTCCACCCCACCTATGCTAAGTGACAGCCAGTAAAAGGTGCAGGCTGAGAGCAGGTCTAGGGATCTAGATCAGTGTGGTTAATAAATCTTTGCTTGGCATTTCACAATAATTTTTTTGGAGGAAAAAAAAAAAAAGCGGTGTCTAGCACAGTGACAGCTAGGTGCAGCGTGTGCTCTGAAATCTTTGCAGAGAGGTGGGAAGAGGCGGCCAGGTTTCGTATGTACGGGCAGATTATAAGTGTGGGGATTAGCGAGGAGTAATTACAGTGCCTCCACTGTATATTAAGTGTATGAAACAATATATAGGCACTCGGCGCGCGGCAGGCATTATGGCTGGGTGTCATAGTTGACGTTTTTAATATCCATTATTCAAAAATTGATTCCATGCCTGACTATCAAGCAGCATCCAGCTATAATATGGGAGTAGTAACACACAACAGCACTGTCATCTGCTAAGAGCTTTACAAACATTAGCTAATTCTGCCTACCCTCTCCACTGGCGACAGGTAGGGGCTGTTATTTCCAAGTGTTTGAATCCCCAGGAAGAGCTGGGATTAGATGAAGCTGCTGAAGACTGAGACCACAGCAACCACAGGGATCCAGGGGGTGAGCAGCACAGAGAGTGGCCATGACTTGGAATGACCCCCAAGTTCCCCAAAACCCAAAGAAAAACATCTCCAGCGTTCAGAGATGCTGAAAAATAGGACTTTTTAAGAACCCTGTGTTTTGTGCTCACTTTTATTTTTTTGCAAGTATTTTTTAGGAAAGCTTTTCACTTTCAACTTTAGCAAGCACCTCTAGGAAAGGTTTTCATTTGGGATTTTTTTTTTTAATCTTTCTTTGCTTTTTCATGTTGTCCCACATGAAAGGAAGAAGTAAGGGCAAAAAAGGCAGGGAAAGCAATAAGGAGATGGGGGGGAAGCCCAAACATTGGAATAAAGGTTTCTCTTGTTTAAGTGAAAAAATTCACTTTGTCAAAAAGATGACTTTATTCTTTTGTGATTTAAAGTATCTGATTTAGAAAAAAAGATGCTTTTTCCCCCCCCGATGAAAATATCCACGACTCCATAGATGAACTGATGTGCGCATCCTAAGCGAAGGCAGCAACATCTTCTTAGAGAGCCTGGCTGACTTTTGGTGGGTCCACATTCCCCTGATGGCTGTTGACAAACCAGATTTCATCTTCCTTTTCCACTCCCACTTGACTCCAGGAATTTCTGTTCCCAAACCTCCATCTCTTTAGGCAAATCCTCTCTGAAGATTACCTACATTATCTGCTTCCCCCCAGAGACAGCTTCCTCTCCTTTGCTATCAATTAACGACAGCTCTCACCAACCCCGCAGTTTAATTGTACCATCTTTAAAAGCAGCCCTGACGTTGATGTGCCTTTTTCCTATTTTAATTTCTTCCTCTGAATTATTCTGTTGCTTCTGACTGCAAGCCCCAGCACTGAGGTCCTGGGGGGCTGATGGGCTCCTGTCCTCTTCTCTTGGCTCCAGAGTTTCCTCCTTACACCCATGGCAGCATCACACCTGGGGGCATGAGGTCTCGTGGACTTGTATCTCAAACCCAAGCGGTTCCATGAAACCGAAGGAGATGATTGTATGGAATTGCTTTTCCAGGTCATGTAGTCCTTTCTGCTGGGGATATATTTGAAGTGGTGTTTAAAAACGTCTGTGTGCGTGGAGGGTAAACTCCAAGTGATTCCAACAATCTGCACTGAGGCTTGTAAATGTGAAATGCAGAGCCAGTAAAGGACCAGAAGGGATCTTAACTGCAACAGCCACAAAAGGAAGCGCACTGTAGGCTCTGCATAACCTGCTTGTGTCAGAACCAGGGACAAATTACCCCTTGTGTGCTCCTGTTCCCCTCCTGGGTTTCTGCTCTCCCCTCCTGGTGCTGCTTGTGCCACAGGAAGACAAGGAACGAGTCTCACTCAAACCTGGGCACCTCGTCCTTTCCAGGGTCATTCAAGAAGCATTTGTTCCCTGTAAGGACACATGTAATCTTGACTTCAGAGGTGTTTTCCAGCGGGGAAAACTAATTATTTTTTTTATGAGATGTCTCCATATCTGCCTGGCCCGAGCTGAAGTGCCCTGCTCCTGTGGCTCTCCCAGGCTCCATGCCTCTTGCCGCTTGGTGGCTGCTCTGTGTGGGGTGTCATGCCGTGAGGTGAGATGGGGCTCCCCATCACCGCCAGTGCACCCCAAACCTTTCTCCAGTGTGTGCACCTCCAGTACAGCAATGCAAAGGAAAACAGATATGCCCTTGGGCCCAGCCTCATTTGGAGGTTAAAAATAACGCAAAGGTGCTTAGAAAAATAAAAAAAAATATTAAAAATTAAACCACCCCCACACTTGAAAGAAACCTGGCCCTTTAAGAAAGGATTGAACATAATCTATTTCCAGCGTACGAGAGATCGGCTAAGGATTGCTGGGACATTTTCACTGACACAAATCTACATAATCGTTTTAAACTTCTCACCATTTCTTCCGATTATTCTCTTTCTGTCACTTTAGGAAGCTCTAAAACTGATTTTCTCTCCGTAATCTTCCAGTATTGCTTAGCACCCAAATCTCTAATATTTTAAGAAGATTATTTCATTTATAATTGATTGAGTGTATTTGCCAGTTTGCTACTTCAAAGATGTTGTGCTTCAAGGGGTTCAGGTAGAGCATTATTAAGTTTCCACCCCTTACCCCCCATCCAAAAAAAAAAAAAAAAAGGCAGAAAAATTTTGCATCCTGTGTGACACTTGATGCATTTTTATTTTTTTACGTTATTGGTATTATTTACATAGCCAGCACGCTGAATAGCTGAAGAAATACCTCCAGAGATGAAAGGCAAGTCGAGCTGTCTCCAGCCGCAGGCTCGGGGCCGCGGTTGCCATTGCAGGGTGCAGTTTGATGAGCAGCGATTGCAGCAGCCAGCTCAGGCAGCGCCACATCTGCCTGTGCACCAGCCTTCCCTCCCGGGGGCCACCTGCCCACCCCGCTCTTCTCACTGAGAAATGGACTGGAGAACCGATAGGAGTTAAAATTTTTTATTTTTTTTTTTTTGCTTTTCAACGGACGGGCTGGTTTTTTTCAGCCGGATCCGCTCCCTGGGGCTGTTTTCTGCATTGAGATGGAAGGGATTACATGGGTGGTGGGCAGGGGGAGAGGTGGGGGCAAAGGGCGGGGAGAGAAGGGACTGGGTAAAGGGCATTTCTGAAACATATCGCTGTTGAAAGTCATCTTCATCCAGCTCAGGACCGGGCTATGGTAGCTGCTGCTATGTAGTCCGTGGACTTCACCACTCAGCGGTGGATGTTGTCTTGTAGAGTGGTGAGAAGGGGGTTGAGGGAGGGAAGAAGGGTGCGATAGGTCATTTGTACTGAGAGCAAAGGCACTAAGAGATCTGCAAGCAGAGACGTGGAGGGAGGGACCCCATTTAATGCACTGCCGCTCCCCACTGCAGAACCAAAATGCCTCCAAAACAGGGGGAGATTTCCCCGTTCTCAGTCCTGCTCTGCTGTTCGTCCTTTAACACCTGTGAACTAGTGAGGAGATGCATGGCGCAATGCTCAGAGGAAAGCTCTGAGCCCTCTTTTTAGGGCTGGCAGAGACTTAGTGATGCTCTGTCACAGTCATTTCGGAGAATGGAGCAGCTATCAACTAACAAGAACGAATTTCAAGGCTGATCACCTGCAAGCCAGGGATAATGGGAGGTCTGCACAATCAAACACGTCTTCTGTTATAGTAAAACAAGCAACACTTGAAAAAGACATGGAAACAGGCTTCTTTAAATCCAATTCAGGGATTTGGAATCCCCACTAAACGCTTAATTAATTTTTGATTAGCTGAGAACCCATTAAACAGACTGATTCTTCTAGCTTTATAAGTAATGGCAGCATGCTGCTTTAATTAAATTAATACTAAGAGATGTTCATTTTCAAATCCTTATGTTGGTTATTTGAGAAAAATCATTTCATTCCCTTCCCTAAGAGGTTTACCATATTCTTTTAGCCCAATGCAGTATCTCTTCCCACTCTGTTTGTATTGCTCTTGGTTTGCCTGGAGGCAAGGTCTGTCAGGGCCCTGAATTTGTTCTGCCCAAGGGACATGGGGGTGTCCCAGTGGTTTGAAGGACCAAGAACCTCATATTCCTATCGGGGTTCACCATATTGCTATGAGCAGTCTGACTGTTTAGGGTCTCGCAGCCCTGGTTTCTCCCATCCCCTCTCCCTGCGGAGCTACCGTCGGCTGTTTCCCGCGGCAGGTTCTAGGTAGGAATCCTGATTCATCCTCCACAACACAGCAAGGGGCTTTGAATTGTCACCTCTTTTTTGAGGGTAAGTTGCTGCAGAGCAGCTGGTGCAAGGTAACCCATCCCAGGTACCCTGTGTGACACCGTCATGTACCAGAGATCACGCCTGGCTTCTTTGCTCCTGGTTTTCAAATCCCTAGGGCTTTCTCCCATGGAAATCAGTTGCTGGCCAACCTTGGCTTCTTCTCCAATGACCGACACCTTTCTGTGTCTGCTGGATCCTACGGCAGTGGGACCATGGAGTCAACCCTTGGGCCCTTCCTAGGCAATGGACACAGACACCGCTGGGTGTGATTAGGAAAGGAGGTCGGACTCACTCCTGGAGCAACCCATCTCACGGGAGGAATCAAAACCTCCCCCCTTCCCTTCCACAGCAACATCTGCAGCTGAATTTTGCAGCCTTGTCCCACTGCTAAAATGGGTGAAAAACTCCTCCCTGATCACTGCAGTGCCAACATGTGAGAGTTTGCAGGGGGAGGCTCACCTTGCTTCACTCCTGGGTCCTGTGCCAACCTCTGACCAACCCCCAGCCCATGTCAGCCCGAGCCCTGCACCGGGCAGCCTCTGAGGTCCCTGCCTGTCCTGAGTCGGGGTCCACGAGCACCCAGGCATCCAGGGATTGAAGCCTGGAGCAGCCAGAAAGTTTCCATATTTATGCAGGCTCACTGCACTGAGCACAGGGACCTGCCAGCCACATTAGTCCCAGATGACAACATGGTTTTCATGATGTTGCTGAACAACATTACATTGATTATTGTCCCATAAGGGGGGAACGTTTCTTGTCATCTGCCAGTTGGGATTTTTTTTCCTTTTCAAGCTTCTTCCATCTGGCAGAAGAAGAACCGCTTTTGCAAACATAGTTCACAAGAACTCACTGCTGGGATGAGCTGCTTGGGAATAACACCAAACCTGGCTCTGTACAGGTGTGACTTTCCTTATGCCATCCCCACGTCATTTTGGCTTGATGTCCATCCCTTGCTCCCTTTGCTCTGGGTGCAGCTGGATTAAGCACAGAACATGCTTCACTCCTTGCTGTCTTTATGTTAGAGGGTGAAATGGGTCTTTCGACCCACCAGCATCCCCCTCACTGCCCTTGCAGAGCTTGGATGTCACCCAGATCCCAACTGCTGTCCATGCTGGGGCAACCCCCCAAGGATTTAATCACAGGCACATCAGCAAACTCTGCCATCACGTGGGAACTGGAAAGGGAGTTTTGGAGAGCAGCCCCAGCCCCTCACACCTTCACCCTTTTGCAAGCCTCCCCTTGCTTCCCCTCTCCCCACTGCCCGCTTCTTGTTAGGAGCTGTCGGAGGCAGCTGGCTGCTCGTGCATTAAATTAGCAGATGTTGCGGCTACACAACATTAAGCACAACAATGCTGTTAATGTGCCCTCCGGAGCCCTCTGCCTCCCTCCTCACCGGGCCTCGCCAGACACAGCCTCTCCGGAGGCAGATTAATTTCAACTCTCTGGATCATAATAAATTAATTTTTATTAGAAAAGGCAGAGTGGTGGGAGAGCGTGTGTGCGCGCGCGCTGATCTCCTGAGCTGCAAAGATTTAAGCCAGCTGTCGACCGCCTCCTGGCATTTGGGTTAGGAAGTAAATACAGAAGGAGGGGATTTTCCAAAACACACATCAGCCCTCCTCTCTGGGAGGAGCGTGAGGGAGGCTTGGAGGAAAGTGAGAAAAATCTGTGTTGTGAGGTTAATGCTGTGCCCAAAAAAACTGGAGGAGGGATATTTTCTTTCTGACCTATGGGGAACAGGCTTCCATCACGCTACACTGAAGACCACCCTCCCTAGATGTGAGGCTATGGGGTCTCAAAGCAGGTCCCTACACCCACCAATCCTTCCTTTCCTAAGAAGCCCTTTTTCCACAAGGTGCTCATTGGAACAGGATTTACCAGCTTGGCATTGCCACTGCTTTTGGAGGTACATGGCACAGTCCCGACCGCCTCTGGAGCATCCCCATGAGCATCCCCACTGCAGCCCTGACTCACGCTCTGTGCACAGCTCGGCTCCCCAGCCACAACCAGGCAGCAAACGGGTGGCAGCTGACTCTGTAGTACCGCAGAGTTTCTGAGCAGAGGGGATTTTGACGGTTCAGCCTCGTTCTCTTGGACGCTGAAGGCTCACAGCTCCTTTTGGCTTAAGTAGGGGCTGTCTGTACTCAGCACTTATGAAAATCAGCCCTAGGTCTTTGCTCAGATTAATGATCAGGATGAGCACAGCAGCTGCTGGAAACCCAGATCTTCGTTTATCAGTGGGGAGCGCATGGCCAGCTGTGGATTTGGAGGACACGGGAGCTGAGCTCTGGCTGTCCATCTCTAGCTTCGCTCCTGAGCCAAAAACTTGGACCTGGTAGTTTTCATATCAATCAGAATAACTGCTGAGAAATCTGGACTTTGAAAGGGCTGTGGACACAAACATGTTATCTATCGGTGCTGTGTTAAATGCCAGTGCCGTTCCCAGCAACCATTCCAAAGGCCAATACATGGAGCAAACCTCCATACGAAGGCTGATCTCGCCTCAGCTTCCTGTCTCCAGCCGCATCCAGCAGTGGATGCTGATGAAGGAATGTCACACGAAAAACTCATAGTGATCCTTCCTCAGAATATTCTCCTAAGCCCCAGATGTGTGGCCAAGGGACTTCCCAGTGTAACCAAAATTCATTTATTTTCTCCATTATTTTTTCCATTTGCCTTTGATCATTCACAACGTCCAGTGGCAAGGAGCTCTACAGATTGAACAGGCTTTAGGTGAAAAATTATTTTTGCTTTTCCAGCTGGCTCGAGTTGCCACCTGCAAGTTTCAGCTGCTGCCCCCCTGCTCCTGTACTGAGAGAAAAGGTGAACAACTATTCTGTTTACCCTTCTCATCACATGTTATCTTTGCAACTTCTCTCCTTAATAATTTCTTTTCCAGAGATGAGGAAGCCCAGGAACAATTGCTCCTCGTGCAGATGCCATACCGGGCTGGGTTGGTAGCTGGCCCAAATCCTAATGTACCTTCTGTGTGCTCAGCTAGTCTTGGGTTGTTGATTTGATGAATAATTCTGGGGTTTTCACTGTGTAACTGTGGAGCTAATCCTTCAGTGTGAAGGCAATATAAGAACTGTCCTTCCCATCTACACTTTCCCTCCCCATTTTGACATGGTCTAGGTTAATAATAACCCAGGGTTATGGAGAAGGGTTAATTTTTTAACCTGAACCTGTTTGGACCAGCAGAGCTGGTAGCAGAGCAAGGGAAGTAGGTTTCACTGCAGAAACGATGCAAACAAGCTCTGAAGTCAGGGCTGGAGCTCAGGAGCTGGTTAGGCTGGAGCAAGGATCTCCAGCTGAGGTGCTCCTGGCTGGAGGGCATAGCAGTCCTTGGGCTCTTGAGGCAAAGACCGGCCCGTGCATCTGCTATAAAGTTCTCGGGAGCCGCTGGTGTGCATCACCCATGGTCCTCAGCCCAAAAGTACCTTGTTCACTCCATTACAAAGGCCATGCCAAACCTGACCCTGTCACCCTTACAGACTTCTCCTGAACCTCCCTTTGACGGGGGATCTTGGGGGAAGGCGAAGGAGGCAGCGTGGGTGCAGGGGCTGGGAAGGAAAGTGGTGCTTGTGCTAACACAAGGTCAGGTTTCACCCAGCCCTTTTTTCAAACCCCAATTGAAAACCCCTCCCGCCACTTGACAAGTTTCCAAAATCCTTTCTTTCCAGGGTCTACCCATGGCCCTTGAGTGGGGAGAAGAGGCTGTGAAATGAAAGCCCTGTTTGCTCTGTAAAAGGGTTTGACAATGTGTTGAGAGAAAGTGTTACTCGCTGCTTTCCGAGCGTTCAGAAAGGCGTCCATTTATCTCTCTCTTTTCTTCCCCCCCCACCCCCACCCCTCGCCCTGCTTCTTCTAAGGAATCTCTGGTTGTAATCCCTCTCTGGGATTTTTCACAGTAGTCTGATAATGTTAATATTTATCCTGGCTCAGAGATGAACTGACAGCGCTGTGTTCTCTCCTCTTTCATTTTATCTTTGTACATCTATTAGGTGCTCTGTGTGGCTTTAGCTTCATCAACACCCAACCTGGCGCAGTGGCAGGTAAAAGCACTCCATTGTGCCCTTTCACCTCTCTCATCTTCGGGGGCTTGTTTTCTGTGTTTGTTTTTATTAACTTATTTATTAAAAAGGCTGAAGATTTAAAGTAATGTCAGAAGCACTTCAGTGGTCAAAGGATTTGAGGCTTCTGAGGATAATTCCTAGACTATTTCTTGCCCTGTATGAAAGAGTTGATTTCAGACTTTTGGCAGAAGGATTGTGGGGACTTAGAGACAGATTTTTGCCAAAAGTTCAGTCTTTGAAGAAAAGGACCCATGCAGTGGTGGAGTTCTGTTCTACTGATGGTCAGAGTGTTCTGGAGCCTGACCATAAAGGTCAGTGAAGAGCCCATAAGGGTTTGTGTTCCCTTGGAAAAGGTGCCTGCAGAATAACAACAGCCAAACATAATTTGTAATGGAGACAATCAAAATTTCCCACTCTGGGGTGTAGCACGAGCAATTGGAAAAGGGCAATAGTAGAGGTTTTTTGTATGGAATTAATGCCTGCCAGCCCCTGTGATTTTGTTGCAAGTTTTGTGAACATCTGTATTTATCTTCAAGCCTCTTGCCTGGGAGTCAGATGAATACAGGGAAATCTTGATTTGCATATATATAAAAAATGAGTTTATAGGTCTTGAGTGCCAAGTGCAGTCAAGAAACAAGTAAAAAGGCATCTGAACTGGTTCAAAACCTGTGTTAAAGATGAAAGTAATCTCATAATTGTTATGAAGAACCTGACTTAGAAAACAGCAATGTTTGCAGCTGGCCATACTCACCCAGTAACCTCTGCAGTACCTACAGTCCACCTTCATACGTGCATGACAATGATGTAGGAGCAGGGAATGTCCCTCTAGCCACCCACAAGAGGACAGATACCCAGAGTAACTGATTTCACTTCAAACTTATTGATGCAGTGGAGTATCCTCAGCTGAGAGCACAGATAGGAGTTTGCCGGTGAATAAAATTTTGGAGAAATTATCTCTGATTTATTATCGTAGGGTTGGGTTTAGCAATGTGTGAAACTGCATCCAACAGAGGGAGAACCAGTTTGTGGAGAGTATGGTTTTACATGCAAAGACACCGTATTTCTAGGACTGAAGTTTTTTCTTCATCACTTCTACTTCATCCAAAGCTGAGCTCATTTTAATCTTCCAAAACTCCTCTTATATGGGAAGCCTGATCCCAGATCTCCTCCAAACTGCTGTTCCTCCTATAAGGACCCCCAGATTACATCATTTCAGCTCATTTTGATTCATCTCTCACCTTTAGTGGCAAGGAAGAAAGAAGCTGAAGAACCTGGAAGAAGACTTTCCTGCAGATGACACCGGAGGTAAATGAAGGCTAATGACAGTTTTGTTCCAAAAGCTGAAATAATTACTATCATCAATAGCTCGTAGGATTTTTCCTTCATTCGTACACATTCAGCTTTGATCATCTGTTGACTTCTGATCGAACACACACATACGCTTTTGTGAATCACCAGGTTTCTACAGGAAAGGCAGGAAGCTCAGTGATGTTTGCAGTCATACACCAAAGGCAATGGGAAACGACGCTGCAGTTTCAGTGAAGCCAGAATCAGCAGCAGCAATACAGATGTTATGGTGTGACCACCACGTATGTGTCAATGGGAGCACCCACATTCCCAGAACTGGCAACTGCAAAATCCCCCATTTTGAAGCAGCTGCTATATGGTAAGCTTTTAAAACTACGCTTATCATAATGATATAAGAGCAAAAACCCCAAAGCAACCCCAAGTTTTGCTGTGTGAGGAGGAGTTACTGTTCACCACTAAAGACTGGCTTGTTGCAGGATGACCAATATTACCAGTCATGTTAACAGTAACTCAGCTTGCTGTGATGCTCCTATCCCAAGAGTGATGTTATTTCATACCTGATCTGCTTTTTTACATCGTGCACATTTCTGGCCACCAGCAACCCACAGGACATGTAAAGTTATCTCACAGTCTGGGCCAAAGTAGCTGCCAGCCAAATTGATCAAGAAATTTCCAGTGTGACCATTCATTCCTCTATAGCACAAACTGGCTAAGTGGCTGAGCAAAACATCTGGAGATGTGAATGTCCTGGCAGCTGGGAGCAGTCTTTCTCTCTCTTCTGATCCAGGGGCATTGGTTCAGGCCCTTTCAAACTGAGACAGAGAAGAATCAGGCCAAGAATACTGAAGGGAACAAATCATTTAATGAAAGGCTGCCAGTGAAAATATCAATAGCGCAAAGATCAGAGCTGCTTTTTGAGATCTATGCTGCAAGCAGCAACCTCCAGAGAAAATCCAATTCCCTGCAGCCCATAGTGTACTGTCGACACGCAGATGTGTGTTACTGCACGTGTCAGCATACCCATCCGAGTGCTTCTTCCCTCCCCATGAAATCACTGGATCGTGTAGAAGGATATCGCTGTCTACACAAATTCCATCACGCTGTATCAGGATTGACCTAAGAATTCACTGCTACCAAATTATGCCATGGCTGCATCCACACTAGGAAGTACTAATCCTACCCTGCTCCAAGAGAAAGAAAAATAACGTATGTCAATGTTGCATCAGCAAATTCATACACTCATTAATTAGAATTGATTAATTCTTACATTGCACCCCAGACAGGAACACGTCACTGCCTCCTACTGCAGAACTCCTCCCAGCATCTGACCTGGCTTCTCTGAGCAAGTTTTCTCAGTCGAAGCAATAGAGCTTTTTCCAGTTCTTCCACTAGATCTGCAAAATATATGCAGATTTATACAGTGAGGCACACACTAAATACTCTGGGGGAAGGAGTGAAATAGACATTAATCAGATATTAAAGTACTTATGAGACAGGGAGAAATATGCATTTGGGCATAGTTTGAGGTTGTTTTTAAATGTTACATATACGTATATACAATTACGACATATAGGTGTACATTATTATTGTGTTTTAAACAACTGGATTGGATAGGCTAAGAAGAAGGAAGGAAGAGGAAGGGAAAAATACCTAATAACAGTAATGTTGGGGAACTGTAGCTAATTTACAAATGGACGCCAAATGGAAAAAAGCTGCCTTTAATCTGTGTTGCTTTAAAAAGAAAAGAAAAGAAAAAGGAGGAGGAGGAGGTGGCGGCTGGGGTTAGTAAGCTATCTGACAGTTTGAGCAGCTCATCTCTTTGCAGGGATCGGGTCGAGGGCAGATACTCCCAAGTGCCACGAGTATCAAGTGTGTTGGATATGGCTTTTGATCGGAGGGGCAAGGTGCCGTCTTCGCTTCCCTGGGACGGCTCCCACTGGAGGCAGGTACCCCCCCGAGGGAGCGAGGAGAGGGGGTTTGATGGCAGGGAGAGGGACAGGGACAGCCCTGCCTTGCCTGTTTACCTCAGACCCTGGCCTTTCCCCTGGCTGTGTTCCTTGTAATTTCTGGAAATCAGAAATAAGCTGATGTGATTAGAGAAGGACAGATCTGGCTTAGTGCTCTTCAAGCTTAAAAAGGTGTTAAAGCCTTGCCAAATTACTAATACAGAACTAATAGAGATCCAAAATAAGGACAGTTGCCTAATTCCTTTACACTGGGAGACAAAAATGAAGGGTGGCATTACTGTGATTGATGGACAGATAGCGAGCTGCTGCACATCTGAAAACATTTCACATCCAGCCCACCCTCCATCTGGGTAAGGACTCGTTTTGGCAGGCTCGTAGCTTTGGTGATGTTTGCTGCTGGTGACCCAGTGGAGACAGTTTTGTGGTGTTGTTTCTCCTAGGGGAGGGGTCAGGCTTGGTTTTTCTTTAGGTTACACTTTTTTTTTTTTCTCTTCTTTTTTTTTTTATTTTCTTTTTCAATGCAATCTCTTGAAGTCATCTTGCATTAATTAGCCGTCAACTTAACGACACTGTTGCATGTTAGACGAAGAGATCTCTGAATTCAAATAAGACTTGACCCTAAGAGGGACCAGCTCCCTGGCTTTTTCTTCTCATCTCCTTAAATCTAAAAATTGCTAAGTGATCTCTGAGGCTCAGGCTTTCCTCGGAGATTAGTGTAAGAAAAGCCCCAACATCTGCAAAAGTGACTGCTTTTGACAACCGTACAGATATCTTAAAGAGCAGGAATTTCCCTAATAAAACCCCTTAAAATAAGTCTTCTTAAGATTTCTTAATGCCACAGTGATCAGTTTGCATGTTTCAGAAATTCAAGAATTTTTTATCTGCTTTGGAAAGTTATGAAAAAAAAATGAAGCAGGTTTATTTAAAGGGGAGAAGTATTTGAGATGCAGGAGAGACGGGGTAGCAAAGCTTAGGAACTGGTGATAAAACCATAAATTGTATAGCTCAGGGAATTTGTGGACTGACTAAAAATGACAAAGCAAAGCAGCCCAAGTTGGTCATCAGAATAATAACAAAGAGGACTTTTACCAAGAAGAAAAAAAAAAAAAAAGCACGTGGACCCTCTGGCATTCCTTAGGCAATTTAAATAGCTTAATTCGGCATTGTTGTGATTAGCCATATGCCTGATAGCCTGTGGGCCAGATCCTCTGCTGGTGTAAAGCAGAAGCTTTTGCAGCCGCCCTATTCAGCAAAGAATCTGTATCAAAGACAGTGTGTTTAGGCGTCTGCTGAAATGTGTGCGCTTAGATCCCAACAAAGACACGGGAAGTTAAGCATTGCAAGGAAGCTGCTCTGGTACACGGAGAGATTTAAGTAAATATAGCCTGGAGCTGGGGCTGGGGCACAAGCCCCTCACCCAAATTTACCACGTGTTTCTAGCTTCTTGGATGCCGGCACAAAAGACAGGGCTGCCCGTGAGATCCCAAAGCACAGAGATGCTGCTGGATGTATCTGAAGGCTTTTGGTGCCTGATCCTGGACTCCTTTCCCCTGCCTGGAGGCTGGTGTAAATGCCTGGCTCTGGGTTATTAGGGCTGTGTATGCAGGGTGGGATGGGTGGGATGGGATGCCACGCACTTGCTGCCAGGGGTAAAACTGAGCCCAGCACTGCTGCTGCTGAGCTCGGCAGGTCTGCAGCAGGGCGAGTTGGGCTCCGTGTGCCGGAGGAGCCCTCGAACGAGAGCTGCCAGCACCCGCGCGGGCAGAGGTGTGCGATCGCACGTGGCCTTGAAACGGTAACGCCATTGGCATGAACATACTTGAGGTTGGTTCCCATAAAAAAAGTCCCACTGAGGGTAGGATTACTTAAGGATTTGGGGGTTTTGTTTTAGGGGGTCTTTTTTGTTGTTGGGTTTTGCCAGGTTTTGGGTCTCCAATAAAATGAGAAGGGCAGAAGTTCAAGTGCCTGAATTTCTGAACCTTTCTGCTTGCCTGCTCTTGTACTTCATTCCCATAAAAATGAGTAGGTCTCAGCACCAGGTAGTCTCATTTGAAATCTTGTTTTGTTTAATTTTATTTAAATTAAATTTTATGCTCTAGAAAGATCAGAAGGAATCCAGGCAAAGCACAGGAATTCACCATGGATATTTCTGTAGCAACCAGTGAGAAGGATAAAATGGAGTTCTACCAGGAGTAAACTGCATAGGGACACATTCAGGTATGTTTAATATGCAGAGGGAGGATGCTGATGATTTATGGCTCCTGCTATACAAGCCCATGAGCAACAAGGTAAAGGAATTATTGGGGTACAGCACAGATTTTTGTTCAATAACTGGCTGTAGGTCCTGGGCATTTGTTGCAGATACATCCCATGCACCTCGGCTGCTGTGGGATGGGGCAACAGAAGGCAGCAGGAACCAACATATTACACTCCACACAATTATTTTTCTGCCTTCATTCTTTCATGGGGGCACTTTCCAGCTGTTTCAGAGCCGAGGGACACACCAGAATTACAGAATAACCCACTGAAACCAAGAAATCTGGTGCATGCCCAGCCCTAGCAAAGGTGGAGCAGGAAACAGATCGGGGGTTAGACCCACGAAGGGACATAGGTTCACAATTACCATGTTAAGCCCTTCAGTCCAGCTGTAAAGCCTCCAAACCACCACCCAGCTCCTGCTTGACCCTGGATGCTCCTTAAATCTTTTTGGTGTGTCAGTTTGCAATGCTAAAATTCCCAGGTGTTGAAGAGATGTGTTGCAGACCCTCCTGGGAGCACCCCCATCGTGCCTGGGCTGAGCAGCTCAGTGCCCTTTATCAGGTCTCAGAGATGTTTCTCAGCCTACTTTACCCACGATGTCCATCTAAGGACGCCCAATGCCCTGGAAAACCACGATGGGGATGGTGGTGGTAAGGATCAGAGAGGGGGGTAGAATACCTCACAGCTAACATCTTTTATCCCTGTATTTGTGTGTGGGTCTTTCCTCTGACCCAGTGAATTGGCAAACAATTTTAAGAAGAAATTCAATGGGATGGGATAGGATAGGATAATAGAATAGAATGGAATGGAATGGAATGGAATGGAATGGAATGGAATGGAATGGGATGGAATGGGATGGAACGGAACGGAACGGAACAGAACAGAACAGAACAGAACAGAATAGAATAGAAATTTCAGTCAAAAGGCACCAACAATGACCATCTAGTCCAACTGCCTGACCACTTCAGGGCTGACTAAAAGTTAAAGCAAATCCTTGAGTTAAAGTTATCCTAGGACTAAATACTTAGATACTCGGAGGTGGGAGGCAGCAGGTCAAATCCCCTCAGACAGGGCTGTAAGTAAATACACCAAGGGGGTGTAACAAGGCATGTGGTGGTGTGTGATCAACCTTAGGATTCTAAAATGTTTACTGGAAAGTTTAAATTTTTTTACAAAATGTGGTTTTGGGGAGGTTTTTTTGGTTGGTGGTTGGTTTTCTTTTTGGTTGGTTTTGGGTTTGTTTTGTTTTTTTTTTTTGTGGCTTTTTTTTGAAGAAGGAAAGCAGGACATTCTGTTGATGGAAGCAGCTCAAACTGCGAGCTTCAGAGGGGAAAACCAGCTCAGGTGAATTCACCTCTTAACCTCTCCACATCTCCATTTCCTCACCTATCAAATAGGCACAAGCTTTCTTAGACTGACTTTTCCAATGTGCCCCTGCATTGTGGGCTCTGACATGATGTAAAAAGTGCAAATTAAGACTCAGGTGTCTTATCCCTATGCAGCAGTATTAGAAATGCTGCTCTGGGAGAAGGAATTGTACCACCAAAAGGAAAGTTTTATTTAGGACACCGCAGGTCTGGATTTGCTGCCAGCAGCCTAAAACTAACAAGAATATGAAGCAAAAAAATCCCTTCTGATTTTATATCTCAATCAGGAAGAAGTGTCCTTTTTAATTCAAACGCTGGGGTCTAGAGTTGTTTTCCCTGCAGATGCCGCGTTGTATTGGGAATATCAGGAGCTGCCAATTGCAATAACAGTTTCTAATTCCAAATTAATTCAGTGTAAATGAACTGTCAAGAGAAGATTGATTTGTTTTGGTAATTGCCCTGATGCAGGCTGCTGGGTGACAGCGGGAAAGAGCAAAGAAGGGAGCTTTGGCAGGTCTGGCTGAGCCTAAGGGTGGATTGAGGAGACGGAGGCCGAGCTGCAAATATCATCTGTCAGGACCACTGCTGAGCCCGGTGCTTTTTTCCAGCCTTCAACAATGTCTTCAGGAATGAAGCCAATGCTGCAAAATGCTCCTTGAGTTAAAGAGATCAGTGTGTTAAGCAATTAGGAAGGAAGAGAAATTAAAAGCCCCCCTCCATTTAAAGGGTTGCTTTTTGTTCAGCCCCCACCTCTGCTGCGCTGTACCACAGGCCATCAGCCTTCACCCCCTCCGGGGTGGCACAGTGACAGTCCTGCTCTGCCTCATGGCTGGGAAGGGCTGGGAAGGGGGGACCTAGGGCCAGACGAGGCTGGGTGCTGGAGGTGCAGCGCTACCTGCTAGGGTGCAGCAGGGCATGAGAGCATGACATGGCAAACGGGACATTTTGCGCTACCTGAGGCAGATGGAAGAAGTTTGGTTCCCAGCGTAGCTCCATGTGGATGTGTCCGATCTGCTGAGCCCTTCCCAGGGGCTTCATTTGCAGTCACAGAGCGCAGTCCGTCCACACACAGACCTGCACCAGCACCACCCAAGTCCATGCCAATGCTGTAGGGTCTGCAGCATGAGCATCAGCTACGTGTAGAGCCCAAAAAAGGGATTTTAGCAGGAAATTCAACATGTTATGTTTCCAGCAGTGCAGGGAAAGGCTGAACAAGCCAGGACATCAGGAAGCAACACTATCTGCAGCCCAAAAGCAGATTTTGAAGGCCAGAAATGTGGTATTAGCTAATTCAGCAACCTGTAGGTGCCTTAAAAGGACCAATGACCAAATAGTTTTTAACCTATTTTACAGATAAATACATAAGCTTTGCTAAAACTACTCCATAGACATAGCATGCAGGCTATTGCTACAATCTATAAAAAAGCAAGGCAAGAAAACTCCCAGAGCAAATTACACAGTAAACTCCCAAATGTTAATGAAGTTGCTTACTAAAGCACTGCTAAACAAGCTAGATTTTGCTGGCTGTATTTTTGGGGTTTGTTTTTGTGCGTGTGCTTAAATTCGCCGATCAATACAGGTGCTGTGTGACTGAATTGCTAATAGAGTCTGTAGATTAGTTTATCAATAGCATTTAAATACTTTTCACACTTGCAGTAGATTTTGAATTATTTATTTGTTTCTGGTCAATTGCTTATGATCTCATTAGCATTAGTCTGTAAAGTGATATTAGACTTGTTGGAATACTTCAAAGATTCCATGGCTCTGCAAATTTTTCTGGGGGAAGGAGGTGTCAGGGCTTAAACTCACAAAATCCAAGTCCTGCAAAGGGTCCTTTTTAAGGCAGGGGATCTGCTAGCAGGAGGGCACTCAGGATTTCCTTGTCGAGGAAAAGGAGGGGGCGTGATTATTAATCACCCTTGGATATTGAGAATGCTGATAGGTGATTATTGTTCCTCCATGCTCAGTAGCACGAAGTGCTGGTGGATGTCACAGCCCTGGTTGTGCTTGGTGCTGCACGTGTAGGTAGTGTAGGTAAGCTGCTGCCCTAGAAAGATCAGCCATCACAGTGAATGCCTGAAAATGGGAGGAAAGAAAACTGCCATCCTCATTCCGAATCTGGGGCACAGAACGGGTCACACATAAGTCTGGGTCCCACGGAGACCCTACAGCAGAGCTAGAAAATGAACCGAAGCCTTCTGAGTCCCTTTCTCTAGTCTTCACAACAAATCCATTCATCTTCCTAATTAAAAGAGTCACAAATGTGCTAAACAATCTCATTTTAGATGTTGTGCCATTCTGATGGAGGAGGGGTTCCATTGTCTTGACAGACATTAGATTTGTCTTTTAGTCTTTTGATATGTCACATGCAGAATCCACATAAAGCCCATAACAAGCTGAATACATCTCAAAAGGGGAGGGGGTGCCTTAAAAAATTGGAGGTATATAACTGATAAGTATTATCAATGTACTTTGAGAAGGGGAAAACAGATTAAATGTAAAGGATAGAAACCAGTAGGAAAAGACAGCAGAAACATCAAGTGAGGAAGGCTGTGGAAGGAGATTATTTAACCCTTAACAATGTCCTGTGGTGGCCCAGTATATGTTAGCAAGCAACAAGAGAGCTGCCACAAAGTGGGTGAACAAAAGCAGGGCTGTCTACCTGGGGCTGAAAGAGGAGCGTATCGCCCAGGCAGCCTGAAGCAAGAGTGGGAAAAACCTTCCCTCTGGGAATCATCCGCCCCGTGGCTGCTCTCGGGTGGGCCGTGGACTCGCACCACTCATGGCATGAGCCTGTTGCAATGCGAGCACAGCTAAGGAGGTGTCATACCGTCAAGTGTAACGTACTGTGTTGTTTTACCATCCTCATTCTCTGCTCCGTGACTACTCACCTGCTCTGCCCAGGGGCAGATGTGCTGCTCTTGTCCCAGATTCATCCCTTGCATCTTTGACTTGGAGACAACTGACTGCGGTCAGGTCATGGTATGAAGCAGAGCTCCAAAGACCTCCAGAACTTTCCTCACCTCTTACAGAGGCATCCACAAGATTTTTTTTCTACTGGATTTACTGTCGATCTTCCCACTGAGAGGTCTCATCACATACTAATCACACGTCCCATCACATGCTGAGCTATTGGTAGTTTTGGAGACTGACAGCACCATAGAGCGATGACACATGCTTTCCATTGCTGAATTGTCAATTTTGGAGCATCTTCTGAAGTGGCCTGTACACTTCACCTTAACCAAGTACGCAGAGAAAGGAAACAATACCCGGTGCTGTGTTCTGTGTCAGCCCTCGGAGCACCTCTGAGCTCTGCAGGCAGGATGGAAAGCCCTGCCTTTTTCTGGTTTTTCTGTCAGGATACTTCATTTTAGTTAAAACAAGATAATCTCTATATCCCTGAATATAACCATGATTAAGACTGGGCCGGGATCACAAATTGCTGTCAAGTGTCGTTACTGCTTCTTTGTAGCCATCATCACAGGTAATCTATTTCCCCTGGTTAAGGCAAAGCGGGCAGGTAAGCAAGGACTGCTGTTCTGCTGTTCTGGTGGAATAACAAGGACCGTAAGTCAAATTTGCTGGAGATCTGGTGGGAGTCAGTCCTGAAGAGTGAAAGGAATGAGGCAGGGATCGTCACCTTCTGCTGAACTTGGCTCCCGTGTGGATGCACTGTCCCTCCTCCTTTGAAGCAGAGCCCATGGCTCCAAATACTTTACCATGAGAAGAAGGAGAGGAGGGAGGACCTCACAAGATTCTCATGACCAAGGTGTAGTCTAGTGAAAACAACCCAAGGTCTCCCTGTAAGATGCCCCCAGTTTCCCAAGGAATCTTATATCAATTTGCAACGGTGGACAGCTATCCCTCCCATGCACGCTGTGCACTGCCGGTGGAGAAACCCAGATGTGATTTGGTAGCAACCAGTGGCAGCTCACAAAAAAGGGGACAGGGATCTGCGCTGAACCCCCGGGGAAGGGCTGGTAGAGCAGTCACAGGTAACCTGAATACTGTATGGGAAACGTGGTGTTGGTTTTGGCAGAGATACATACGTTTTCTCCCCCTTGAAAGGCTCTGGCACCACATAGGGCACCGAGTCAGCTGGATTTCAGATGCAACACCTTTGCCTTTTCTCTCCTCTTTTGTCTTCTTTTCTTTCCTCTCTCTTTATTTCGCTTTTCCAGTTCAGCCTAAATAATGATCTAGGACAGCGCTGTCTCTTTAAAGGTGGCCTTTTTAAGTGCAACCTAATCTTCTTCTATCCACTTGGACCTTGGATTTAAAAAATTTCACCAATCCGGATTTCCAAATCCTTGCAGATTCTGAGGGGGCTTGTTTATGGAAGTATCCTTTAGAAAACGGCTTAGACTTTAAGATGAGGAAACGCAGGGGAGCTAATGTGAAGATTTAGGACTTTCTAGGAAGCTTGCAGTGCCTAAGCCCTGCTTGCTTGAGCAGTCTGAAGGTCCTTTTGCAGACTAAGAGGGATTAATACCCCTTTAACCAGCGGGGCTATGCACACATTCATAAATATACCATCTCTCTCTCTCTCTAATCGCTTCGCTCCCTAATCCACAATGATTTCTTAGGAATTATCACTTTATCTCAGCTAAATAAGCACATTCCTTGTGCTTTCCCGTAGAAAAATAAATTTTTTCAGAAGCTTTTCAAAAGTGGTCCCATGAAAAGCAACCTTTTATTTAAAACCTTGAGTAAACAAAGGAAACTTTGTTTGTTTGCTTCCCAAGAGACAGGCAATTGGTCGCACCCAGCCAGCATCTGCCCACGACTCCACCAGCTCCTGGTCCAGGTGACTCACCTAGAGCCAGGATCAAGCCTATTTGCCCAACACCTTGTGAAGTGACACCTCTCTGAATGCACAGGAGTCAGGTGGAAAAGGTTTTTGCAAATTACTGCTAACACCAACGTGATGATTGTTGAAAGAGACCATTTTTGAGAACCCCCCCATAATTTTTCATGTTTTCTGCAGGGTTTGCTTTACCTTTTTTGCTTTTCAGGTGTTTGGGGATTATATTTTTTGCATTTCACCTGCCAGAGCTCAGCTACCTTGCACGGGACTATCAATCAATATTTTTTTTTACGAAATGTAATCTTTTTTTTTTTTTTTTTTTTTATTTTTTTGTAATAAGCTGTACTCTGGGCTCTCATGCAGCAACATGATGCAGGCTGTAAACACAGCTGGGTTATGGGGTTGATCTGGGGCAGGGAGGAATTACAGGTAATAGGAAATCTGACTTCTAATGGTATTTTAAAAATAAAAGAAAATTGTTCTCTTTATTACTAAGAATATTGCACAGAAGTGAGCATTTCTTTGGTAAATCATTCCCCACTTAGGCTTTGGTTTCTAAGATCACTTTCAAATCCAGAAATGAGTTCAGGCAAATTCCAGCTGACGTGAAACAGTCAGCTCTGGCAAAGGCTTTAGTTTAATATAAAAAAGCCGCTGAATGTCCTCTATTTCTAATTCTTACTCATTTTAGTTAAACTCTTGCCTTCTATCACAAAAAATACACATAACCTTGAGAATCAGTACCGCTGTGCTGCATGGGGAGCTCCAGCACCTATAGGTTTTAATGTTCACAGGCTGAAAATGTTGTAATAAAGTATTTATTCTGGTGGATTTTATTTTGTAAATAGAATTAATGGGGACATCATGAGTGATAGTTGTAGAAAATCAAAACTGTTCTGGAGAAGTTCTGTTTGTTAAACATAAGAATTAAAAAACCCCACATTTTGGGATGCAAATTAAAATATATATCTCTTCCCTTAGTAGACACAATAATGATAAATGAAGAATTAGAGCTATCTCCAAGTATTAATGGAGTTCGGAGGTATTTGAATATGTGGGGTTTTTTATGTCCCTCTCTACTGACGCTATTCAATGTAATAAGAAATTAAATACTGTGACAAATCTGCTGCAGCCTTTTATTACTTACATTCCCTTTGGGCTTTATTTTTTCTTCTCCTTTGTCCCCTCCCCATGCACTCAGTGGCCAGAACAGAAACACAGAAGCCACAGCATGGAAATGTAGATGTCCTACAAGGAAATCTTTGTCCCACGGGGTGTGTTTGCAGTAAGCATCCCAGGCTGGTGGCCATGTTCCCCCCAGGGTGCCGGGGGCTGAGCCTGGCAAAGATCCTCTGTACAGAAGATATGGAAGAGTCCCATTCTCTCCCCTTGCTCCAGGAGACCCTTCAGTACTTGCTGCACCTTCAACTGGGTTCAGAGCCAGCTTTTGTCCACCCTTGCCTGCACACAGGGACCTGGATTTGTAGCTCACATGAGCCTAGGGATGGGGCTGGCTGAACCGAAGCGCTATATGGATGAGTTTGACAGCTACCAAATGAAATCTGCTCTCCTAGCAAACCCATCCTTTGCGGGGAGGTGTTGTTGGAGGACATTTTCCCAACCGTAGCTCTGCCACCATGGCATCTGCCACCTTCTTTTGCCGTAGCTGGCAGGTCTTCAAAGCAACCAGACCAACGGAGGGCTGGTGCTCCTGGCTTTGGTTCTTAACCCGTGTTTGCCTACTGATTGTAGTGGGTGCCCTCATGGTGTTAAAGGACTTGCAGCCCTTCTGCCACAAGGACGTTTCCAGGGGTTTTTCCTAAATTCTTCTTGCAATAGCAAGAATGCCCATAGTGCTCCAAAGGCGCTCTCAGGTAAACCTGAGGCTCATCTGACTTAATGGCCATTTGTACCTGTGCTGTGGCCCAGACTTTGCATCCT
The DNA here is from genome assembly GCA_035590215.1 of Microhierax caerulescens. Taxonomy (NCBI): domain Eukaryota; kingdom Metazoa; phylum Chordata; class Aves; order Falconiformes; family Falconidae; genus Microhierax; species Microhierax caerulescens. Next base: position 25,486,727 of record JAVJGJ010000030.1, read on the forward strand.
TCCCTACAAGGCTTCTGCCCTAATGCTCTCCAAACACCTGGAAGTGGCTGGGAGGATTAGTTAATGGGTAATTTAAATGGGTCATTTCATAGGAGATGTATATGATAGGCAAGCCTGAAGCCTTGCTTAAACCCTGTGGCTTTGTTTTAAACTCAAAACAAAGTGTGTCTCTGTACTCGTCAAATGTCTCCTGGCTACTTTTTCTGTTCTCGACTTCCATCCCATGGCTGCAGAGCTCCTTTTCTTTGTCTTTTCAGCCAGTCTCAGCTCAAGCCCATTTTTGTCAGTGGGAGTCATGGACTAGGCCTTGGAACTCCATCTGACAATGAATCTTCTACACATGGAAACAGAAGAAAAATTAGGTTATGGAAAAGAGCTTTATATGTGCCTGCACATACATGCACAGACTTATTCTTTATTTCCTTATCTCTGTGTTTCTCTTTTGCACTGAAATATATGTAGGCTAGGGTATTTGTGATAGTGAGCCCAGAAAAGTGTACATAAAGGATGCCGCATACCCATGGCTTAATAATCCTCATTAGGGCTGGAAAAACAAACATGTTATGCCTCAAACTGTAAGAACGTCTTTTAATAGAATTCGAGGAATTAAAATGTGGAACCAAGGTTTATCAGCCTGTTGCTAGGAGAGCTGCAGTCTGTGTTTGCTTAGGGAATCATCATCGATAATCCCTTAATCTAATCGCAAAATATAGAAAGCTGCTGCACCAGACTGACCCTATTGGATGCAAGCAGTAAGCAACAGCAGAGAGCAGCGGGGTTACCCAATAGCAGCTGTTGAGTTATGACTGTATCCAGGAGAAGGCCATGTGTGCAGGCATCTTGGAAGCGTAGGAAGAGGCTTTTTGTCAAGGAGCGGACCAAATGGACCTCAACAGAACAAGCACACCGTCGTATTTCCCCAGGAAGGACCTAACTCCACAAGGATGGCCACACAGGGCCAGGCCAAATGTCTGCTGGAAGTAATATTGATCTTATTTCTGAAAGTGCCCAAATGGGAGGATGTAGGGAAGAATAGGGAACGTTTCCCTGGAATACTCTTTAATCTCTGGCACTTTGCTGTTTTGTCCTACAGAGCCAGCAGTGGTATCTTGGAATGGAAAAACTTTTTGTAGTTTTTGTTCCATGAATTTGTTCAGTTGCCTTTTGAAGTGACAAAAAGTCTTCACATCCAAAATATCACTTATGGAGGAGTTTCACAATGTATTTGCAAGCTCTGTTTGTGTTTGGTTTGGATCACTGTTTGTTAGTGTCATTAGGTTATGTCTACTTCTTGTACTGAAAGAGACAGTGAACAAACATCCTTTATTTACTGTCTCTGAGCTTCTCACCACTTTGTAGAGATAAAAGTGCAATTTCAGATGCCTTCCCAGGAGTGTATGAGCACAAGGAATACCAAAAATCTCCCTGAATCTTACATAATTTTGCTTCTATCTCTTTGAAATGCTTAAATACTGAGCTTGCAATCCAAACACCTAAATAAGAAATTACATAAGAAACGGAGCAGTGTAGAGGAATGCACCTGGGTTAATTAGCATTGATACTACACAGCTGTGGGCTGGCTTCAGGGACGGTGGGTTGGTGGATGTAGATAAGGTGCAGGTGTGGCTGGTTCTGTTAAGGGGTTGAGAGCCAGTGAAGAGGGAGCAGCCGAGGAAGAAGAAGAGAGAACACACGCCTGGGATGAGTAGAGATGAGGAGAAGGCAGCAGAGGGACTGTATGGAGAGTGTGTTGGTATGAGATGGTAAAAAGACCTTATTGTAGCTTGATAGTTTGGAGAGTGCTGTGACAGAGCAATCGTTTGATTTCACACCTGAAATAACGTAAGTCCTGATGTATTTGGTGTGTGGGTAACATACAGTGGTGTTTGTGTGTATGTGGGAGATGGGGCAGCAGAATGCAGGAGTGAATTGTCACTAAACCCACTGAACAGTTAACAGATTTCTTTGGGCAATCAAAGTTAAGCCAAAAAGAATGTCCAAAACTTGCTGCACTAGTCTACAAGCGTTTCTAATAACCCCCTTTTGCTGCTGAAGTACTCTGAAGAACAATTCTGGCAGCAAAGCTGGAGTCTTCAGTTTCCTTTCAGATGTCGTCAATCCAAAAGTACGAAGGTTGTATTTCAAGGTGAGCACACCAGCCCTGGGTCAAATCTCTCATAAATCACTGTCTAACTCTTGTCTCTCCCACCCAGGGCCTAGGATGAGCGTTGTGATTTACTGCTTAATTCAGAACCTGATCCAAAGTCAATTGAAGTCAGAAGGTTGACACCAAGACGTTCATCCCCCAGGGCTATTTAAGCAGGACTTACTGAAGGAAGGACTTACAGACATGAACCTTCTGTCTCCTGCTGTTCACTAGTTTTTGTTTTGACCAGTGTCTCTATGTTCCCACCTCCCATACCACCCCCTGGAGTTCTGATCTCTATCATGGCTCCAAAGCCTGCAAAGCAGTCAATGTCAAAGTTTTTCTTGTTCCATGAGAGAGGGGACAGTCTGGCTGCAAATGCCCACAGGAACAGGTGAAGCAGACGGTAGAAGCTATTCAATTTTTGCTGAAGCTGATTTGAGCTGAATGTGGCCTGGGGAAGATCCAAGATTTCAGCCTGTGTATTGTAACCTGGATGTCTAAATTTCCTACCCAAGTCGGGGAACTCACTATAACTATTGTCTTTAATACCCATCCTTCTCCCCACTGAAGTGTCTAGGATAAGGTTCACCCAGTCTTAGCCTACTACATTCTTCCCAGTTGCTGGGATAATTCAAGGTCCATCCTTCCATCTTGTCCCTGAGACCAGACCCTCATAGCCCAGGGGGGCTATGAACAAGATCTCAGCACATCAGACAGCACTAGAAGGCCATCCCAAGTGGAAGAGGCATAGCGACAAAGACCTGGGGACCTTTGATGACGTCCTTTGGTAAAGCCAAACTGGTTCTCAAAGAACAGCCAGGGTAAGTATGCAGAGAGGTATTGCTTGCTGTTCTTCTGAATGCCTTCAGCAAGTTCCTCAGCTTTCAGGGGGACCACACACTTTTGTTCTACCAAAGGGTAACCAGCAGCCTTGCTTCTACCGGGATAGAGACCTGGATGAGGCTTCAGGAATCTGCCTGGACCTAATAGCCCTGGGAACCCCTGTTACACTGTGAGCTGTGAAGGTTGTTTAGCAGGTGAGATTGCTACAGTGCCACGCACCTGTGTGAGGTCTGGGGGATGTTTAATAAGGTCCCAACCTCTCTTTCCTGGAAGAACTGCTGAGGTCTTTCTGCTCCACCAGGCTACTTGTTTTCCAGAAACTGGCAGAAACTTCCCAGCTGTCTAGCAAAAGCACCTCTTGGAGACCTCTGTTCAATGTGGCTAACATTGCCAATGGATTCAGAAGAGATTTTAGGGAAGAAAAGGGGGTGGGTGGTGGTGAAGCTGAGAACACAGATGAGTACACACAAGAGACCAGCCAAGTGTATCGATCCCTTTTTCAGGAAATCATGGAAAGGTGTGAGTAGAGCAACACAAGAACTTTCATGGGCGTTCCTCAAAGCCTGTTGCAGCAGGCAGCACAGACCCACCTGTCTGAGGACAGGAGGGAATGATGACATGAAGGTGGATGATCTTGAGGTTCACCTAGCTTTCCTGTTCCCCTCTCTTAGCACCCCACCAACAGTGCTGCCTGCTGGAAGATGAGGCTCCACCTGCTCCTGGCCACTGCCTGCTTGTTAGTGGAGCAGCGGCCAGTCCAGGGCCAGCTTTTCCCCTGCCCAAGAGTGACCTCCCATGAAAATTGCTGGGGATGGGACCCATGTCACATCACCCCTCTGGCACACACAGGTTGGCCCGTGGCTGCCGTCCCAAGCAGCTCAGCCAGGAGATGGAGAGAGCCAGCGCAGGTATGAGCCCTGGTGGCCTCCATTCTGACCATATGGTTCCAGCACTCCCGAATCTTGTCTAACAGTGATTTTCCTTAAATGCAATCCTTTAAGGTGTTAAATCTAGCTTTAACTTATTTGGCTGATCCAACTTAGATCAGATTATGTTTGTATTTATTGGGATTTATGGATGTATGATTGCCTCTGAGCCCATATGGACAGCTAATTTGTCAATTAGAGCAATGCTGATCATTGCTGAGGCATGGCATAGGCTGTTAAGCACCATTATCGGTTTCAACCAGGTCTGACCTTGAGACACACATTTATTTTGCCTGACAACCTTTTATTCTCACTGCCAGATTACAGATGTGTAAATTGGGCTGAAACCTTGAATATTCATCTTAGGTATGTCAAAAAAAAAATCAGACCTTGTGGGAGATGCAGAATATCACAGGGAAAGCTGTTGAGCTGCATGCAACGAATGGGACCTGCTTAGATCTTGCTTTGTACTGCACTGGTGGCAGTGGTAGAGTCTGGGGCCAGCATGTCAGGGTAGTGCCTTGGGAGTCTAATTAAAACCAATGGACTTTTGCTTTTAACAATTAAAAAAAATGGACCAATGCTTTTCAAAGCAGAGAGAGGTCAACTCTGATTGCTAATTAAAGGCCATTATTCCTATTAGTAGTAGCTATAGCAAGGGCAATTTCTCCCTAAATCAGAGGTAAAGGGTGTTTAGTCGGTGATTTTGTCTGCTTCTTCCAGGTACCAGTTCCTCCTTGCTGACCCCATCCCAGTGACCAGTAGGAAGGCTGGGACACCCGTGTCATTTGGCCAGGCCTGAATGGGTGGGGTACGATGGTGGCTGTCCTTGGAGCTGTGTTAGAAGGCTGGGTGAAAGGCAGAGAAGCTGCTGGTGTGAGGTCAGCCCCACTCTTCTCCTGTCCCATCAGGCTGTTCAGATATACCATGGTGAGCTGAGCCACGTGTGAATGTGATGTCAGGTGTATTTGAGCCCACTGATCTGTACAGGTTAATTGGATGCCTCATCATGGATTCATCTCATTTAACTATTTAGAAATGAGGTGTCCAGGCACCCCCTATGACCAAGGGATAGGGAATCTGAGGGTGGTGATGTCTGATCGAGGAGGGATGAGCCATCATCTGCGTGTGCTGATCTCCCTGCTGAATTGGCTACCAGCTTAAATGAAATGCCTAAAATTTAAACAGCTACCATCAAGAGAGATGAATGCTACTGTGGCCATGGGATGCAAATGTGGGCCGGGAGAGAGGAGCTAAATGCTTCTAAACCAGCTTCTTCGCCTTCCTCTCAGGCTCCCGTGACCACATTAGTCAGATACTTCATAAATCATGTGTCTGAAAGAGCAATTGTTCCACACACGTCTCAGTGATTCTGCGCTTGTCACCTTGACCCTGATGTTTTACAGAGAACAAAAATGATACCCACACCTGTTAAAGGACAAGAGCAGGCACTAAGGAAGAGTATTGTTTTAGTGATGCACCCCCAGCCTTATTGGTTGTAAAGGATGACATTGTATAGATGATTTAGAGGACTAAATTTGTCAATCTGCCATCAATACTGCATTATTTCTGTTGTAATCATCAAGTCTCAAATCTAGAATCTAAATCAAGAGAGATTTTGGCTGCGTTTTTTTCTCTAAGAACGTACAGATAAGAGGGACTTGAGCAGTAGGAAATCATATCAGTTTTGCCAAACTACTGAATAAACTGAAAAAAGGGGAAGAGAGGAACATTTTACTTTAGTCTTTCACAACTGGCCATTGTTCCTAGTGAAGGTCTTTTTTTTTTTTTTTTTTTTTTTCTCTCTGCCAGAGAAAGGGAAAAGTCATTGATGCTGGTTTGCCTGGAGACATCCACTGGCCAGAGTCCTACTGCATGAACACCTTGAGGGGAAAAACGTCCCACAGTGGCAAAATTAACCTCTAAAAATAATAAGCATAAAAAATATTAACTCTTCAGGTCAATAGTGTGGTTGCTTGTTTACCAAATGGGACATGTAAACCCATTACATAAAATGTCTTTCATCGCCCATATGCTTTCTAACCTAATCAGCTTTGAATCCTGCTAAATCCCAGATTGAGATAACAAATGAACAGCTCGGCTCACTGGAAGAAAGGCATCCTCTTTCCGCTGGGTATTAGAAAGAGGCAAAGGTCAAATATTCCCCCGTGGATCACCCAAAAAAGAGATCGTGCCGATAACACCTATGCTTTTGCATGCTAAGTAAGTATTACTGAAAGTGAAATTCATGGCAAACACAACTAAAGGGCAAAGCTTCAGATTAAAACTCACGTGATGGCTTTGTACAGGATGGAACATCGTATCCTAAAAGAAGATTTTTGCCTTCCCAATCATACTGCGATGATATTTACAAGTCAGGGATGGAGATGCTGGTGGCTGGCACGCCAAACCAACAAGCCTTCTCCTGGGCTGCACTTAGGATGGCCGTTCTGCTGGTCAGCACCAGATACAAGCCGCTGCCCCTTGCCATGAGATGTGGCTCCGTGAGGACCATCGTGATTTGGAAAGAAGATGGAGTGGCTCCCAACGTGCCTGGCCTGCCAGCAGTGTCCAAAGTTAGGAGACCTTTCCTGGGGCAGCTGCAAGCCAGCAGTGGGTTCATCAGAAGCTGGATTGTTTGCATAGGCATTTTTATAACTTTGACTTTTTGTTGCGTTTCTGTGATACTTACACCAAAGCTAAGACAAACCTGACCTCCAAATACAGTTTTTACAAAATACGGCATTTGCCTTTCCTGGAGGCAAGCGTAATATTTGGCGAACCAGAGTGGGTTTGGGGCTATCTGACAGTGCAAGATGCTCATCATTACAGCAGGCTACTGATAGGGCTGGTGCAGAAGGCAAGGCAAACTGGGCTGTTCCTCAAGAGCAGGCAAGAGAGGTGCTGGCACGTCAGGACTCGCTGGCTGGGTTAACACCTGCAGGAAATAACACTATCCCTGAACCAGACTTGTGCAAGGTGGTCCAGTTCAGTCCAACAGAAGGATGTCAGGGATTATCTCCTTTTTAACTCATGCTTTGTCCCCCTCACAAAGAAATATTTGTCAGGAGTTGAGTACATTTGATCTGAAATTTCTGTAAGTGTCAAATAACTTTTTATCACAGCTATTTCCCCCAAAAAATGGCTCTTTCGGATCCTCCCCTCCCTTTTTCTTTCTTTTTTTTTCCTCTTCAAATCCCAAATACTTCTTTTTATTTATTTATTTTTACTCTAATAGCAAAAAGTTTTGCTTTTTTGTCAGCTGTCAAATGCTTTAAAAATGCAAGTGTAAGCGCAAAATTTTCAGTAACTGCAAAAACTGTTGAACGGTCAACAGTTTTCACCAAGCATGGATCTGTGCTTTTTCTACAAGGCTGTCATACTGAGAAGGGTTTGGAAAGGTCTTTCCATGAACATTTGTATCTATTTGTGCCTACAATCAACAGACCACTTACCAGAAATTCCAGAGAATGACCAGTCTAGCAAAGCTGCCGTATGTTTCCTGTCCTGTTTTCTCATCTCTATCAAACCATATAAAGCTTCAGCGTTTTAGGAGCTGAGCCCAGGATATCTCCTTGGGCACTGGGGTGTTAGATGCCAAGCCCTGTCCTGGCTTAGTTCCTCCAGATCACCTGAGCAAGAGCACCCCCAGCTGTGCTAAATCTGAGCTTCTCCACCCCAGCAAGGTGGGCTAAACCCACCCCTGGTCCCACGCTGTGTTTGCACAGGGCAGATGAGGAGCTTGCATGGAGATGGGGCTGGGGTCCAGCTCCCAGGTTTGCTGATAGTGTTGGTATACCTCTGGTGTTTTCTGCTTGTTGGGAAACAAGTGGTGTTTCTGTTGCTTTAACTTTTTTGCTCCATCGTTTCAGATTTTAGGGAAAGCCTCTGGACAGATCAGCTGTTGAACGCCAAGGATGCATCACCCATACTCATCGTTCTGTTATGGCAGAAAAGTGTTCCTGGCCGAGGGCTAGATTAAGCTCATCTATTTGAGTTAACAAAGAGAGGGTTAAACGGTGACTTGATTTTCATCTATAAATACTTCCCAGGAAGAAAAGTTCTGGTAGCAGACAGCTCTTTAATGTAGCAGACAAAAGCTGAACAAAGCCCTATGTTTAGAAGATGAAGCAAATGAATTCAGAGCAGAAATGAGGGGCAGACTTTTAGGAGGGAGGAGGATTAACCATGAATGAACCTTTCCAAAGGAGGCTGGATTCTCTGCCTTTCCCTTCTTGGTGGCACAGCCCTTTCCATCTGTGCCTCCTTCCCTGCAGATCATCCCACTGCACAAGACCGGGTGGAGAGGCTGGATGTGAAAACCAAGCGGCCGGGTTCAGATTGTTGTTATTCCTAAACTCTGCATCAGAAATATACCTTTGATTATAGGTTTTCAAATAGTGGAAGCGACTTAAAAAATTAATACAATAAAGGGTAGATTTTGAATTGGCAATAAAAATAGCCTGTAAAAAAAACCCAAAATGTAAAGAAAAAAAAAAAAGAAGAAACCAGAAAATATATATAGTTTGAACCAGTACTGAAGATTAGAAATTTTCACTTTCCTTTATTTTTTATTTTAACGTTCTAGGGAAGCTTCACATTTGGATGAAAAAGAGTGGGGTGAAAAGCAATTTTTGACATTCACTTTTTGGGGCTTTTCAATAATATGCAATAAATTGGAGAACAGAAGACAGATGAAAGAGAGACAGCCCACCAAAGTCTGCAACTAGTTTTAGACTTCAGAATAAAATGTATTTAGTAGCTTGTGTTAAGGCATTTTTTATTGGTGGTGCTGTGAACCTTACTCCATTTGGTTAATGAATTTTTAGTTCAGGGAAGGTCTGTTTCTAACTTTCCTAAAATCATCTCATAAACATGGTGAGGAGATGAAGACAATAGATTTAAAAACAAGAAAAGATTTAGTTAGGACACCTAATTAGGATTTCTAATCAGGAGTCATCAAGACCTGTAATTAGCAGGGTTGTTCAGACTCATTGCTTTCTCTTTAATGGCCATAGGACATCCAAATGGTTTTAAATTATGTACCATGGGTTCCTAATCAGTTTATTGAACATCATAAATTGTTAAAAGGAGTTAATAGCTTGTGTTTCTTGATAGAAAGTGCTAATACTGGAGGCAGAGAACTCATCAAATGAACCTCGTTAGAGAGGGGAGGAGGGAGATTGCGTCTCAGTGTCTCATTTTGTTTTAGTAATTAGCTTTTACTGGATTATCCGATCCAAATCTTTATTCAGTTTACTCTGTCAAATCTAGTTTGCATTTTAAATGGAAAATTGACACGGGGAACAATTTGTCTCCTGACTGGGTTAACAGGTCCAGATGGCAGGAGGCACCTGCACGGAGTGGGGGTTATCACGGGAGCCCGGTGGGGGACCAGCTGGGGGGACTTCCCCAGTAGTTGATGTCCTCCAGCCTTTGCCCTCGGCTTCTGCCCCAGCAGCCAAAGAGCAGCCACGTGTGAAATTGTCACAATCCAGCCCTGGCTTGTCCCTGGGAGCAGGCAGGGACTGATGGCAGAGGGAGCATGTCGGCGTAAAGTCATCGTCTGGGAGAGGATCACTTGGTTCTGAGCAGGTTTTTGTCTTCAGTGGTGGCCAGTACAAGCTGCTTTAGCAGAAGTTATAAGAAAGCTCCCGATGGACAATTAAAAAAAATTCTCCCTACAGGGAGAGCATTTCCTACGTTAACGAGAGATCCCTGGTCCCTGAGGTGAACGTGTGGGTATTAACACCCACCTTATCTGTTGTGACAAGGTGCACTAAAACATGGAGGTCCCTGTTGTTTTACTGGCCCCCCTTGTGGCTTCCATGCATGTGGTTTTGGCTGACACAAGATTTAATGATTCGGTGCAAAACATGAATTCCTGAAAGCCTTCATCATAAGGGAGCTGCTGTGAGCCCAGCACAGCTGATTCAGAACCAAGTTATGGTTCTCCCCTACAGTGTGTTGAAAAGAGCCGAGCAGATGCTCCAGATACCCAAGCAAAGCCTCCCATTGCCACCCCGTTGCACATTTCATCACATAGTAGTGGTCCCAGCTATTAACTGGTTGGCTAAAAGCTGGAGGGACAACCACAGCATATTTCAGTTTTCAGGAGTCCGTTCCCAGGACTCTGATGGGTTTTGCCTTTCTCTTAACTTTGTGTGATACCTTTATGGAGTATCAGAAACCAGCGACTGACTTCCCACAGCTGCCTGTGTATGAGAAGGTGGTCGATGCTGGAATGACCAAGGTGTGTTGATGCTGGAGACTTGTGGATCTGAAGGTTTTCCTTCTCTGTACCAGGGCTTTTCCTGACTTTCATGAGCCCTGAGCTGCCATGTACACCCTTGTGGTGCAGTGCTTTCTGGATTTAAGTTTTTCAGGTTCTCACTTGTATTTATTTTAAAGGACATCTTTATAACTGATTGCACATTAGGCTAAGGCTATGCTTAGAGGTACAAGGACAAAAATCCTTTATCCTTCCAAAAATCTTGGATGGACAGCACCTTGCACATTTCTGTACAGATGCTGCAAGCTTCCCCGCATTACAGGTTTGTCCTAGCCCATCTGGGACATCTGGTTGCTGAGGGTTTTATGACTTTTATGAAAGGTGTTGGTATTTATCACTCTGGAGCAAGATCTTGTATTTTTTATCCCTGTTTACATCCACACCGTGCACTGAAATATTGTGGGAGCAGATCAGACCCAAGATAAGCATTGCTCAGAAAAAAGGTGGAAAAGAATCAGGTTTCTGTGTAGGATGAGGCATGGCCAGCTGCTGAAATTATTCCAGGGCTGCAGTGCAAATTAATTGAGTTTACCTCCCCTGATTACTAATGCTATTAATCACTTCTACGGGACAGATCTGCAGCTGGAGGAATGAGGTCCTGTGACTCCAGCAGACCAAAGCCCCTGGTCCTGACCTAAATGGGGACCCTCTTAGTGCCCCTGCACCGAGAGCCGCCTGATGTCTCAGCCCCAGTGAGGGCCCAGTGCCATCCCCGCAGTCAGCTGGGAAACCTCTGGCCGAGCAGGGACCCACAGCTCGCTTGTGTCTTATAATGCCACCTTTTCCCACTGTGCTCCCCACTTCGGGAGATGGGCTTGGCAGCATCCCGCAGGGGGGATGTCCCTGGCTCAGACATTGCATCCTCCACCGGCTTTAGGGAAGGGCACGGAGCCACCTGGGAAGAAGGCTGCAGCAAATCCCACATCTCTTGCAAGCCTCTCTGAACCCATGGAACAAGACAAAAGAGATTCATCCCCCTCTTCCTGCTTGGGAAGAGGGGTCAGGCAAGTAAGTCTTTCCATGCTAATGTCACACAATTACCTCTTAACTGCCAAAACAAATGGCAGAAATGGGGAAAGTGACACCAAATCAAAAATGTCACAGGTGATCGATTCATGTCATCTACCGTTGCTGCAGCCGAGGCTGGCGAGAGAGACACAGTGATAACACAACACTAATATTATATTACAGCCTTCACGGCGCCGAATGCCAAGTGATGAATATGTGTCACTTTACGTGTCGCTCACTCTCCGGGCCTGGGCGGGCGAGCATGGAAAATGGAGTGTTCAGGATTAATGATATCGAAAATGATAGAGAGGAGATTGAAAATTCCTTCCTTCCTGAACCATGCAGATTGAAATGTACCTCAGAGCTATCTCTTGTTGCCCTCCTCCTCCACCTACTTTTTAAAGATCTTTTCCACAGCATTTTGAAGAAAAAAGAAAAGAAAAGAAAAGAAAAGAAAAGAAAAGAAAAGAAAAGAAAAGAAAAGAAAAGAAAAGAAAAGAACAAGAAAGAGAAGAAAAGAAGAAAAAAGAAAAGAAAAGAAAAAAGAAAAGAACAAGAAAGAGAAGAAAAGAAAAGAAGAAAAAAGAAAAGAAAAGAAGAAAAAAGAAGAAAAAAGAAAAGAAAAAAGAAAAAGAAAAGAAAAGAAAAGAACAAGAAAGAAAAGAAAAGAACAAGAAAGAAAAGAAAAGAAGAAAAAAAGAAAAGAAAAGGAAAAAGAAAAGAAAAAAGAAAAAGAATAGAAAAGAAAAAAAAAAAAAGAGGGCCTTATAAAGAGTTTTTTACTTGGAAATTTCTTCCTCTGCTCTTCATGGTTTGTATTATGATCAAGGTTCCCATCTTCAGGTCTATGTCTTGTCTCACACAGAGAGCTACAGCATGGAACATGTCCATGATTTTAATTCAGGACCACCACTTCCCCATTAAAAACCTGATGTGGCCAGAAGGTTGTGGCTGGATGGAAGTCAGTGCATGATGTGTTATGATTAGCAAGTGATCTTACTGAGAGCTTTCAGTGAAAACCAGAGCATTTTAATGCTCCTAACTTCTATTTTGCAGCCTTCAGAAACTTCAGGTAAAAATCAGAGCCCCACAGTGCTGGTGATTTTCCATATCTAACGAGAAGAACTGATAACAGAGAAGATGGATCACAGCTTTAAAGTGACCAGGCCGATGTCACAGGCAGAGTTGAACTGGTCCATGGCTCCTCCATTCATATTCCCACTCTGTTTACACATCAGTGCTGCAGGATGACCCATTCCCAGGGGCCCAGAGGCTGCAGACACATTGGTGGGGCTGGAGGAGGCTACAGATGGGCATCTACGGAGCTGCAGGATTAGAGCCCACCAGCCCATGGAGATGGTGTCCCTCGGGCAGATGCCCCACTTGTCCTGGCCTCCGGCCGAACTTTCTGCAGCACGTGGTGCTGTCAGCTGAGGTGTTTGCTAGGCTTGGTCAGCCTTGGCAGTGGGGGGGTCTGGAGGGAGCTTGACCAGGGACGGTTCACCCTCGGCATCTGACAGTGGGTGTGGGTGACCGTCCTGCCTCTGAGGAGTAAGGTTACCCCCTCATCTGTAGGAACACCAGTCCTGGGGCTTCCAACTGGGTTTAATCTGGGTCTTGACAAGGATGCCCCAGAGCTTTGATAGAGAAAGCAAGGGAAAGAAAGTAAGTTTTTAATACTTTTTTTCTATACTTTTTCCTTTACCTTTACCTTTTTTTTTTTTTTTTTTTTAACCTCCCTGTTACTTAATTGGGTCACATCCCCAGGTGGGACGAGGGCTTATTTTTTCCTTCTAGCTACAGTGAAAACCATCTATTGCTTTGCTGTGCCCTCACCTGATATTATACATGCTGCTCTTCCAGTAGAGCTTGGAGCTCTTTGTCTTTGAGGCATCTTTAATGGGGACAGAACCTGTTTTGTTAAGCAACCGATGCAGCATAATGGAACAGCCTTTTTTTTTGTAGTTTCTTTCTTCTTAACCCATTATGATTCCTGAGAAAAGCGTTCCACACAGAAAAGACAATGAAATTAAATAACAGAAAGTCAAAACGAGATGCAAAATGTGCTCAAATGCCATGTGAAAAAAAAAATGTCAGGATGGATCCCTCGCACTGACTACCAAATACACGCCTGACTTCATTAGCCTCTAATGAAGAACAAGCACTAATAGCGAATGATCTTAAGGACTCACAGCCATTAGTTTCGTGTGGCAATAGATTGAGATTGGAGGAAGAAACCCAGAATCAACTGAGAGTACCTAATTAATTGGATTATAATTACATTTGGAAAGCTAAAAGGTAATAGATCTGTTTGAATTATGATCATCACAGGCTCTTCAGGGACAGACTGTACAGTGTGAATCACTGGTACGTGATCACCAGAGACATGAAGAATTAAATGACTACAAATATTTTAAATAAGAGCACCTGTTCACTAGTGGGAATATCGGCTGCCAAGCTCGGCTGGCATGAACATGTTTGCTTTGAGATTGCAGTCACTGACCTGTTGTATTACTATTTTTTTAGGGATACCTGAGCCAAAAACATTACCTTTGCTGTGGTCCATCACTGGAAGAAGGATTGAGCCCCAAAGGAAAACAAGGACCTGGAGATTAAGATTGCATGTGGCTGGTGTTTTCATAAATCTTAACTCAAAGGGGCCACACAGCATCATCGGACTTGTATTTCTGTCTGTCTTTCCTGGCTCTTTTATCTCTCTTTACTGTCCCTATGAGCATGCAGTGCTGACTTCCTCAGCGATTTTTCTGCCCAAATCCTTCTGACAAAAAAAAAAAAAAAAAAAAAAGGAAAATGGGAAAATGGAACAGAAAGAAAAGAGGCACTTCTGAGATACAGAGCATTAACAAAAGCCTGTAGATTTCCAGCATATAGTAACAGGGCGGTGGAAGTATTCGATCAGAGCCATAAATCTAATGAGATTGTAATGATATGCAAATTAACAGCACCATGAGCCAAATGGGTAAAGTTTCTTTATGGAGCATATTAAGAGGCATTTTGCCTAAGTGAAATGGTTGGGTGAACAATAAATACTGAGCCACAATCTGCAAGTATTGGTTGGCAACAGCAATAAGATAAATATAACAGATGAAGACAAGTATTATTGCTCCGTTTAAAAGGACAGATGCTGCAAACGAAACCGTACTTCCCTCCTACAGAGGGAAACTGCAGCTATGCAGCCTTCATGAAATATCAAGGGGCTTTTCATTGCTCTTGTTGAAATTAATACTCACAGGTAACTTCTTGAAAACCACAGTTTTGAACTAGCCTTTATATATTCAGGGGTGGACAAGAAAATGTGAAACCTCAGGCCAGATTGTTTCCTAGTGTAAATTAGGTAACCCCCATTAGCTCTACCAGTTTATGCTAGCTTTGGATCTGGATCCCAAACTGTACCTGCCAGCATCTGACTGTTGATAAATATTGAGTGGTTTCACTATGACATTTTAATTATAGCATTATGGATTTCAGGAGGAGGGGGAGCAAAAGAAGAGAAAGCATTTATTTTTGGTTTTAAGCTTAAAGGAAGGAAGAAAAAACAACCAACAAACCGAAAACAAAGGAAGAAAATAACAGTCCCCCAGATCTCACAGGGATTTAGTGGAGATTAGCTAAAGCTGAGCTGTTATCATTTTCAAGGGCTCCATCCAGCCTTATTTTCACTTCCTTGCCATGGGCATCTACCCGGCAAATTTCATGGGGGATAGCTTGAGATGTCCTAGCATTATCACCTGCCATACTAATGGCATGTCTTTTGTCCCAGCATCTGGAGGCTTCTTTGTGCTTGGAGGCTGGAAAGACCTGTGTTTGCATCTTGCTCTGAAGACCAGACTCATCCTCCATCAGTATGGCAAACCCTAAGGTCTGCAGCAAACAGCTGCTTCACCTGAAGCTGCAGAGCGATCTGGAGGGAAGAAAGCTGAGCTGGACCCCAACGTGTCCCTTCAGCCTAAATGAATTGGGCACTGACTGAAGTGAAAGTGCTGCAGTCCATCAGTGGTCACCCCAAGTTCAGCTATGCCCATGCCTCGCTGGACTGATGGTGGGTGGAAAGCAAGCACCAGATCTCATGTCCACTGTCCATCTGAAAGCGGGGACAGTCAGAGACAGACGGACCTTATGGTCCTTCCGAGCTGAAGAAGCAGCAGGGTTCAACAGTGGGGTTGGGGTTGCCCTACAAATGCAGTCCAGGGAGAGATGAGAAGGATGAATCCAGCAGGAAGGAGAGACACAGAAAAGTTAAGCACTGCAATGCCCAAGTGCTCTTGATATCTCACTGACGTCAGCGTCCCTCTCAAAGGCCAGATCACAGCAGCCCCAAGCTCAGCCTGGGCTCTGGGCCTCCTCTCTTCATCCCAAAAGCCTGTTGAGAAGACACCACCTACTCCTTTTGTGCCAAAAGTGGTGACGGTGAAGCCATGTATGTACACAGCAATGGGACTCACAATTTTAGTGGTTGCATTGTCCCTTTGTGAGGTTGGAGCACTCATGGAAAATATGTCTGTCTAATCATTGGAATAAAATACGGTATTTCACTTATTTCAGGAGGGATCAGGAATGGAGAATGTGGGCTGGAGGAGGAACAGTAGTATGACCCTCTAGCTTGGTGGTTAGACCACCTTCCTGGGAGACACCAGAAGATGTTCTTTGCTGTTCCCTGAACATCCCACCCATGTTCCATGAATTATGTTGTTTTCTCCCTTCCCCACAGGACTAGGGTGCAGAGCCTGGTAGAGTCTCTGATTTTCATGGGTTCATACACTATGCCTCTATAGTGTTGCTTTAGTCTCATCTCTCTGAAAAGTTTGGATTTAATCTTGGCATAGTCACAGACAAAACCAGAAATTGGCCTACTGCCTGGAGGTGAGCATCCATCCA
>JAVJGJ010000030.1:25502850-25513739 GCA_035590215.1 Microhierax caerulescens
TCCACCTGACAAGGAGGAAAACCAGATCACTCAGCAACCATCCAGCAACCATCCAGCAGGCAAATGGGCTTGGCTGGAGGGAGATGTGGAACTGGTGTCACTGCCAGCCACTGCATCGCCTCAGAGGCTTTTTATTTGAGCCAGATCCCTGCATCTGGTTGGGGATGGTGTGGTCACTCTCAAAGCCATGACCTTGCTTCAGGGCTATGGAAAGCTTCCTTGTGAGACTTCCCTCTTAGCACAGCCCTGGCTACTAGATTACTAGTAATCTCCTGGCTGGGAGATTACTAACTGGATTTGGTCTACAGGGTGGGGGGAAGAGGCATGAATGCTTGAATTTGCTGCATCTGTCCATCCATCCATCCATCCATCCATCCATCCATCCATTGCCCTCTGTCCACTTCTACCTAAGGGAGGGCATCTCACCCTTCCCTACGGTAGGTATTTCTGAGAAGGCCTTCTCCATGAAGTGGAAGAATAAGCCTAAACTCAGGTTTATGAGTATCAACTCCATCTAGATCACTAGCTCCATTTTAGCCACAGTTCAATAAGGTGTGTAATGCCAACGTGCTGCTGAGGAACACCCAAAGGAGGCGGAGGGTCCCAGTCTGCCACACTACACTGGTCTCAAGGGACATCTAGGAGACATTCTTGGGTGTCTGCTGGCCAGCTGGAAAACCTACCTACTCTCAGTCTGTTGGGCACTTCAACCAAGATACTCACAGTGTTGCTGGGATCCCAGACCTCACTTAACTCATTGTAGACCTGTTGTCTCTCAGTGGGAATCACTGCATCAGCTGAGCTCCTATTGCTGGCTAAGACAAGCCCAGTTCTGTATGCTCCTGCGTGTAACAAATGCTGCCTCACATACAGTTTTTCCAAACCTTCCCTCCATCTGACTATCCAAATGTTTCACCAAAGCCTCCAAGACCTACTGAGAGAAAATGCATCTCTCAATGCAAAACCGTGACATTTTACCCATGATTTGGACTGTCCTGTACAGCCAAGAAAGACAACAAAGCTGAAGTGTTTGAGAAATGTGATTCAACAGATTGCATGTCAATCTCAGAGGTAAGCAACCTGGTTTCTGTTCCTTAGTGTGATTTCTTTGTAAAACCCTTTCAGATCTATGGACAAAAAACAAGATTCATAGAAGCTAAAGCCAGAAGTGTTATAGCAGTGTAAACGTGGATGCATGGCATTTCCCCTTCAGAGCTTACTAATAAAACAGCCACCTCCGTCTGTGGTCAAGTTTAATATCTGGCAAAATCTATTCTGTTCACCTCTATTTCACAATTTGGACTGCCCTGTCAATTATTAGCATTGTGCTCGATGGAGCTGCTGCACAGCTCATTTTGTGGTTACTAGCTTAGTAAATAAATGTGGCACACTAAACATCATGACTTCTAAGGGAGTTTGAAAATAAGCGGACAAGCTAATAGGTGCAAAATGACATTAAAGCTAACAACCTCCTCCCTTACAGACTACAAAGCTGGTTGTTCTGTGTGACAGAAGGGATGGAGTCTCCTGCTCTGTCTCCTCCCATCGGAATGTTGGGGTCCTTCCCTACACCTACAGTCCTTGTGTCTCTGATGGTAGCCCCGAATCCTCTGTGTGCTGGCCCGGTGCACAGCTGCATCTTGCTAACATGTTATTTAGATGTGCGTGGCTTCGCCTGCAGGGTGCTTCATTCTGGCTGCTGAAGAGGATGCTGAGCAGAGCAGCTGAGAGCTGAACTCGCTCTGGCTTTCTCTCAGCAGTGAGTCGCTGCCTTTTGCTCTACCAGTGATCCCTGCACAACAGCGCGATGGTTGCACTGTCAAAATGGCCAGGGGCATCAGAAGTGGGGAAGTGATGGACGGACCAATACTGTGCACATCCAGTGGAGGCTGGTGCATGGTGAGGAATCAGGTGGAAAGACAGTGACTGCTCTGTGTCTTCTAAAATACTTCAGAGTCTGGCTAGTGATGAAGGTGGGGCTGATGGGTTTGGAGTTTTGCTGTTGGTTTTAATATTTTTTGTCAGATGAATGAATCTGTGTCATAGCAGGGATATCCAGGCTGCCCATGCAGTGCATGGTCAATACCGTCTAGTTCAGTATCTGCAATTGTTGCATTTATTTGCATAATATCTTCCACGCTCGTTCTGCTGCGTGTGATAGAGTCACTGATGAACAAAAGAGTCAAAGCAGGAGTTCGGTATGCTCAATGCTTTTCTGAAGCAGGTTTTGTTAATGAGCATCTTCTATTTGGCCATTCCCAAAGAGAAGATTGAACCAGTTGCACCAGAAGACAAGGATGGGGTATTGCATGAACCAAATACCCTTTATGCTGCCTGAAACAGGAGGCACTTTGCCTCTGCTTGGTCCCTGGGGCTCAGGGACAACTGAGGTCTGGCCCCATTCTCCTGCTCCCTTTCTGGGCTGCTGGGAATGAGGTGAGTCCCAGGGTCTTGCCCTACATGGGGAAAACTTAGTCCTGAAGATTAGCTCCAGAACTTCCCACAAGGAATTTGCTTTGGGTCAGTGTCCTGCAGGCAGGTTCAGAGAAGCAAATCCAGTGCACCTTTGTCCTGCCTGTTTATTGCCCCTTCCAGCCTTGCCTTGGGGCTGTTTAATCCTTTGCATGCAACTCCTGCGCAGAAAATCTGAACAAATCACAGAAATGCCAAATGAGACTGGCTTACAGAATGAGGACAGGCC
Organism: Microhierax caerulescens; assembly: GCA_035590215.1. Taxonomy (NCBI): domain Eukaryota; kingdom Metazoa; phylum Chordata; class Aves; order Falconiformes; family Falconidae; genus Microhierax; species Microhierax caerulescens. The sequence goes on from JAVJGJ010000030.1 coordinate 25,505,552, forward strand.
ATTTCTGAGCCCAGCTGAGATTGCTGGAGAAAGCCACACCTTCACAGACAAATGACATTACAATCTGTATAATAAAAGATGTTACCTGTACCTGCAAGCCTCACCTTACTGCCTTATGCACCAACGCGCCCCGTAACACGCTCAGACCCGTGAACGCAGCAAGGGCAGTTTCATGTCTTAAAAGGCAAGGGTCTTCTCCACAGTGAAACCCTCACATCCCCTGAGCCCCCTTACAGCACCTGAGGCTGAGATCCCCCTGCACAGATTTATCTCTCCATGCCGAGCCAGCATGACGCCAATTCAGTGCTAAGTGCAATGTTTCCCCCATACATTCTTGCAGATAGAGCAATATTATCCTGCATTAGGGAAGTGGCTGACTATGTCACTTGCGACATGCCCAAAGCCATAAGGCTATATTGGTTTTCAGACTCCTGCTGTGTTGGCTTGGGCATTTTCTGTTCTCTTCTATGAGAGCACTCTGTTTTCGGTGGAAATGTCAGGACGCCAATGAGGCAATGAAAGGAATCTCCTTGACGTTCAGCCTTTAGTATTTCCTAGGCTCTTAATCTTGGGATGGGAAATCTAGTGCTGGAGAAGGGAAGTTAAAGGGTGGCTGATTTTCTTTATTAATTTCCTAAAGAATATATATTTGGAATTTCTGTGTACAGCGGCACTGGGATTTAGGTCTTGCAACGATCAGTTAAAATGTCGGTGTGATAGGATCTCAGCTTGGATATTTCTTATGCTTACTTTCAGCAATGTGCAAAATGGGAGATGAATAGAAGAAAAATAAAAACTGAGTAAGACTTGCTCCAGAAGGTCTTCAGTAAACAAGTTCTGCTCTTCTGTAAGTTTGCAGAGCTGGTGGGTAGCAGAAAAAAAGAAACAGAGCCAAAGGCGAGTTTACAGCCAAGCCACCACCTTGGCACTAGCAGGAAAATCAGACTTCCCCAGCAAGTCACTAGTCTACAGGGAATATTCTGAATAAGCCAGATCTGGCCCTTGTTTATGCTGGAATCACTCCAGGGTAATGTCCTGACATCAGTGGAGTGACTCCAACTTCAAAGTCATGTAACGAGCATCTCGGTCAAGCCTGGGAGCCAACCGCCTCAGGGTGAAGTTAGGCAGCTGTCACATCAGGATTTATTGCATGAAGGTCCTGAGCATCACCTGAACGGGATGCTGCAACCCATAAAACAGCCTGTGCGGGTGATGTGGGCTGCCCAGGGTAGACTGCTGGGCTCACTGATCTGTTAACAGAACAAAAGAGAGCTCAAGGAGATCTGGACTCTAGAAAGATCTTAAATAATCTCTCCAGACATGAACAGCCAAAGTCCTAAAGGGATTGTAGAAATGATACTCTGAAGACAGCAATCTTCCAGCGAGACAGGCAGAGGCCCTCCAGCAATGCCCAGGAGCTATATTGCCCAGAAACTCTATGTCTCCTGTACAAATACCCACATTCCCCTGTCTTGCTAAATTTTCCCAACACGCTGGATTTTCTCATTTCCACAGTGTGATAGGTTTTTTCCCATTGTCATTGTTCTCGCTGGGTTTTGGGGCAAGGTACGAATGCTTAGGTGATGTCCCATCATCCTTAGGTGATGTAAATGCTGCCTCCCAACTAAGATGGGGCTCCAAAAAATATTTAACACACTCTACCAGCAACCCTGAGAAATGCAGCTGGCCTGAGTTCTATTTATTTCTCCCAAATTCCACCTTTTTTGTCATTCACAAACAAAAATGTATGCCCCAAATCCCCTCCTTCAGCCTGCTGGCTCCTGAACACTGAAAACCTTAGGTGAGATGTGGGGAAAGAAAGTGAAATGGCTTGTCTCCTTTATGTGCCCTCAAGGGAGGTAATGGGAGCAGGGGCAGACCATCCCAAAGGCTGAGATGCAAATGAGGGTGTTAAAAGGAAAAAAGAAGGGGAAAATATAAAGAAGAAAATAACTCTTCATGGTGGAACACAAATGGAGTTCTAGCTAGGTATCATTTGCCGAGGAAATTGCATTTCTATTTGGGAATAAATGAGTGTAAAACTTGTTTGAGGCCCAGGTAATAATAGAACGGGGGAGGAGGAAATTGGAATTTATGACTTTGCAAATGACTCCTGTAGAAAAGAGAGACACACATCAGCCGTGTCTTTTTATCCCCCGCCTCTCCTTCCCTCCCTCCTCATTTTCTCTTCTTCCCGCAGATGAGGAGGACAGGTCTGCAATAAAACAGGTCTAAGCTTTGCCGGCCCAGAGATGCTGCGGGGGGAGGCGGAGGGGGGAGCGGGGGCGAGGGGACATTAGCACTTGCTGCAACATTGTCAGTGCCGATGTAAATGGACGTGCTACATAGTCAACAAGACACACTTGGCTGCCTGCAAGTGGGAAGTACTTAAATCTTGGCACTGATAAATGAAATATTTTTAAGGGAGCTAATCAGTGAAAATGGGGTTTCATCAGGCACTGACATGTCTCGCTTGCTTCAGCGAGTCCAAGAGAGAAAAATGACTGTGCGGTGCGGTCCGGAGCCAGCTGGAGATGGGGAGCGAGGGAAAGAGAGGCGGGAGGCGGCAGCTGAGGATGCTCACGGGGCGTGAGCCACAGGGAGCTGGGCTGGCGGCACCCCCACCTCCATGCACCCCCAGCCCCACCGGCCCCCCGGGGCACCCGCGCCATGCTCCCCGCTGGTCCCGCGCTGCCTGGGCGTGATGGATGGCCTGGTGCAGAACGGGCTCGGTGCAAATCCCCAATCTGCAGCCTGCTGGGCTCAGTTGGATCAGCAGCAGGCTAGCTGGTATTTCTGGATAAACACTAATAAATCTTCCTTTTCTTCCCAGCACGCGGTGCTTCCCCCGTCTCCCCCAGCCCCCCGTCTTTCCGCCTCTCCTGCTGGTGAAAAGGGAGAGGGAGGAGAGGTGAATTTGGGGTGCAGGGAGCTCAGTGGGGATGGAAGCCAAGCCCTGAGATGGGCAGAGATCTGGCTGGGGAAAACCCCTAAACTATGGGCTTTCAAAGCCTCCCACTGGCCCTGCTACCTCCAGTTCTGCTGCTGGCTGGTGGGTGAGTGGGGACAAGTCCATCCTATTCTTGCACCTCAGTTTCCCTCTCTGGAGTCACGCTGGTCATCCCTTTCCCCACAGCCCCCAAAGCCTGGGTGAGTTGTGGGTGCAAAGGGGCTCCCAGGAGGTGGGTTTGGCCCTCAGCCCCTGGGGAGGGTGGTGGGACAGGGTGCAGGGGTTGTGGTCAGCATTTTCTGCTCGGAGCTTCACAGTGCCTCTTGTCTTCGGCTCCACGGGTGTGCTGGGCGCTAGCTCAGCTACATGGGCCAGCGTATACCCCCATCTGTGTGACGTGTGACAACACCCCCTGTGCCCAGCCGATCAGCCCAGCCATCAGCTCACCCCATTGGCGTGGAGGCTGGGGCAACAGAGAGATGAAATGGTCTGGGGAAAAGGGCTCTGACCTGGCTCTGCCTCCTGCACCAGACCCCATAGGGGTACCCCACAGGACTCAGCAGGTGGGTGACCACAGAGGTACCCTCAGGACAAGGTAGAGCTTTTAAAGCCATCCATATTACCAGCCTACCCATAAGTGACCTCAGAATCCCCTGTAAACCAAAATACAACCAGTGAGAGCTGCCGCTTTTACAGTGTCCTTGCTCTGCATCAGTGAGGGACATACCAGGATTTGTTCTCATCCGAAAAGTAAGGTCCATGCGTGTGAAAATTATGACTGAATGAAATTGTTCCAACAGACTAACAGAGGGAAGAAATACATAAATTAAAAGATGAAAAAAAAAATAGAAAAAAGAAAGCCTAGTGCTTACATCCTTAAGTCATAAAGGTTCAAAGCAGGATTCCCTCAGTAATCAGGAAATGAAAATGTCCTTCAATTATGGAGCATTTTAAGACATGATTATTTCATGTGCATGCTATTAAGAAAATGACAGTGGAAAATTCATCATGAAATAAATTAATACTTAAACATTTTTAAAAGGCTCCCTGGTGTATTCTTACCCTCCTCCCCTTCTGACACAATAATGTGTTGTTTCTAAAGAAAATTTTATTGTACTAAAGATGATAAAATACACAATGAAAAATACATTTGGAAAGCAAATTCATAACTACTTTTTTTTTAAAGGAGGCAGCTTAGCTGAAAATACGTAAAAACCACAAGGACAATTTATTATTTTCTGCTAGTGGAAAAGAGTCTTTTTTTTTCCTTCATAAAGTCAGGCACGCTGGTGCTTGAATAATGGCCTCCCAAATTCACACAAACCCAACAATTTAGGCTATATTTGTTTTTTTTTATTCTTCTTCTACATCTCTCCACCCTGCCAAAACAGCATACTGCTACACGTCACATTACAGCCTGAATTTATCACCACCATAGCAAAAGCTGATATTCACTGAAAAATGCAGATAGCTACAAGAAGTGTTTGATTTGATCTGTTTCCAAGTGAATTTGGTGCTGGGGAGAGATAGAGCAATGTTGCACCGGAGACCTGAGCTCTCCAAATGAGTCTGTTCCAGAGTCTACTGAAGCCAACAGATTTTCCTCGTGGATTTCAATGGAGTTTGGCTCAGGAGGTGCCTTGCAGGAGCCACAAGGTGTTGCGCACACCTACCTCTCGAGTGAGCCTTGCTGGGATGATTGGAGATTGCCATGCCACAGCCCAGCAGCAGAAAGACATCTGCACCCAGACCCCAGACCGCCAGCCAGCTCAGAGCCCAGTGCAAACCAGCAAGCTGTGATGAAACGAGGCTGAGCTGAGGTTCAGAAGCTTTAAGTCAAGGTGGAAATGACACGAGGCTCTGGGGATCAACCACAAGGAAATCGAACTACCTGAAACCAGAGAACAGGTTTTATTTAAGAGGCTCAACCGTGCAACCTGCCTTTGTTGGTCTTTAGTGGAAATGGGATGCTCTGGGCTGGTGGGTGCAGTCAGCAGGGCAAGCTGAGATTTGCTCCTGTAACGGCAACATCACTGGTGGGAGAGCCTGTTAAAGCTAAAGGCAGGGCCAGGCAAACCTCGCAGCTCCTTGGAACATGGGGAAATTGTCTGAGGTCTCCCAGGAAAAATGAACTTCCACCCCCTGGCACCAGAGTTCAGAGAGTCCTACAGGGTGAGGACATGTTTTTGTAGGACAGCATGCGAGATCCCACCTTGAATTTTATCTTCGCTGGTAGCCAGCTGAAAATAATAAAAAAAAAATTCTAATTCAGCAGTGAAATGTGTGCTGCTGCTCAGGTCTGCTCCTGCTCAGAGCTTGCAGGCTCACCTTGCAGATAAGCACATCTGCTGGACTCAATGCGAGTTGGACTCGATAAGCCTTACGGGTCCCTTCCAACTTGAGATATTCTCTGATTATAAGCCTGTCCTGCCACCACGCTTTTGTATTTGACCCATATTATATGGTTGTGGAGTATCTATTTTTCTGTTCCACGGCTCATGTTTTGAGGGAGGACCATAATTCATGAGGGGTGCCTGCCTAGATAAGTCACAAGTGGGGGATATACATGGCTGTCTCTTACTGAAGTACATTTTGCTGCTAACATGTATTATATTTGTACCATGCCAGAGGGGGTGTCTGCAGGTCTAAAAATGTTGGTTATAACAGCTACTCATGCTATTAGTATAGTCGTAGATATTATATGATTTATTGATGTGTTTTTATTTCCCACCGGTATGGTATAAATATATTTATTTCACAAAAGTGGCCAATAAATTTCCCTTATGAATCCTGTTATCTGCACCATTAACCATTGATCATTTTTATGAGGTCACAACTTAAGGTGTACATGAATTTACACCTTAATTTGTGACCCTTTCCAAAATAATACATAGCCACTTCTGAACTATTCACCTCACAAGAGGCACTGCTCATTTTTGCTGCTTCTTACCGCACTCAACATTTGTTCCTCATCAGATAATGTCTAGCATCATGTGCCATTCAACTGTTTCATCCTCCCAACATACACACACAGAGAGAAGTGGAAAAAGTGGATAAAACACTAATGAGATGAAACTTTCCTGGACCAAATTCATTCTTTATGGCGTTCTGGAATCCAACAAGACAGAATAAGGTGACAAAACAATGCTAAATTACCCAAAGACACATTTTAGCCTTCTTTCTGGAAAGACCAAGATTTCCTAACAGCAGCCAAAGAAGAACAAGAATGCCAGAAATTCAGATAATTTCTGAATTTCAGATAATTTGAAGTAACCTTCTCTATTTTCTTACTTTTCATTGTCTTATAAATGATCTTGGAGACGTTGGGCAGCATGGGAACAATTCTTCCTGTGTCCTTTCATCAGTTTGCTCTTTGATTTATTCAAAACATTGCAGCCAGGAGTACGGTATCTTTGTTAGCAGATTCCCATGCACTCACATTTGAGGGTGAGGAGTGCAGCTGAAGGCCCTGGCCTAGATGCAATATTCCCCTGCTCTGCTGCTTCTCTTCCTCCACTTCTTCACAGGGCGACACAGTGCTTCATATACACCTAGTGGCTGTCTCCAGGTGACTGGTTTTCAGGTCACCTTCCCAACTCTGATCTGCCACCGGTGGGTTTTGGTTGCTCACCCCTCTCCCTGGGGGTGCCCAGGCACAGCGTTTGGGATGTTGGCTACCTGCCGCGTGCCCAGTATGGCCAAAGTAGTACTCCCTGTCTCACCCCCAGAGGCGACCTTTCGGCAAGCTCCTTTCTCAATGGTAAGCAATGCCTCATCTCTTCGTATGTCAAACAAATGTCTTTCTTCTTTCCTTTGCCCTGGCGCTGGTGCTAGCTGGTCCATGCCCAGCCTCCCGCTTGCCTTGACGAACACTCTGGGCCTACCCCACACGTGCCCATTTTGTCTCTAGTTGGGCACTTTTCATCTCCTTCATGGGTTTGGTAACCCCGTACCTTCTACTCGAAAAGGCCTGGAGAAAATATCTAAATTGTTTGCTTGGGCTGAGGACACTCTATTAACACGCAATCCCAGAGAAGCACCAGAGTTCAAGCACGTTCCTGGGGTTGCACGCTGATGACCCTGTACACACTTTGTGTGATAGGCAGCTGTGCAAAGTACATGTTTATGGATGTGCCAGGCACTGGTGTCCTCAGTCAGTGGAAATGCAACTCTCAGCGGCCTGGGCTGAAGAGAGGTGACAGTTTCAGATCCTACCTCCACTCCCTGTTGCCCTCTATTCGGCCAGCCTGGTTGTCCACTTTGCACTTAGTGCCATCTTGGCCACACTCATCTCATCAAACACCGCAGCAAGGAGTGTGACTGCCTTTAACCACCGACGGACTCGGCACGCACCATGTTGCCCCATGCCATGTATCACCGTCCAGAGAGGAAATCCAGGAAAGCTGCCGCATCCCGCAGATCCCGGCTGCAATGATGCCAAGTGATCAGGAGTCCCAGAACCCTTCGAAATCAGAGGTGGGAGAGAACCTGAAACCCTTTGATGCTAAATGCGCGCTGCAGCAGAGAGATTAATCTTTGGCTTGAAAGAACACGCACAGCACGAGCCAGAGCCCTCCTCTCTCTTCACCCGTAGTCTGGCTGCACAGACTTTTTATTTGCACACAGTTGTCCTTAAAAATACTAAGTGACTATTTGCCTGCTCAAAGCTAGAAACAAGTTGACCAATTGCTGCTGTGTTTTACTTCAGGGTATCCATCTCAAGGCGGAGGGAGAGAATCAGTCTATAATGGTTTGCCTGGCTCGAAAACTCCATTTTGGGCCGCGGAGAGTCATATTTCAGGGAGTATTGATCACAGTGCAGTTTGTGTTTCCTCACGTCCATGATCCTGTTTGCAGCCCTGTAAAATAATAACAGTACTCATGTCAGTAAGGTAATTACCATTGATCTAACACACTGTGACAAATTTTTCAGTCATGCCACTTGATTCATACTTAAAGTTATGGCACTGCTGACTGCTCCTTAAATAATTGAAGGATGCCCTTTGTAAATCAACACACTCTTGCCAAAAAGTGGCAGTTTCTTCTTTGTTCCAGGCCTTGTTTCTTAGCTTCATCAGGGATTTCAAAATTAAACGGACAGCTTTCCACAGCCCACATGGTTCACACTTGGAGCAAATATCATCTGAGCTGGCAAATCACTTACGACACCTTTGTTCAAGAAAAGCAGGAGAAAAAGAGGAAGAAAAAGGTTAAAGTACAGGGAAGGTCGGGCTCTCT
>JAVJGJ010000030.1:25523107-25534334 GCA_035590215.1 Microhierax caerulescens
CCCCCCCCACACACACACACACCCCCGGTTCCGTCAGGGCACAGCACGTCCTTCCACCTGCAGCCAAGTGAAATGTTTAGCCTGGCTTGTTGTTGTTGCCAACTGTAATTAATTACAGCAAAAGGGCAAATTGCCTGTCTTCTGAATTATTTATCGCAGTCAAATGCAGGCAGATCGCGTGGGTCTGTGGAGCTACGTGGCTCTGGCGTCGGCTGGAGGATCGGTGTAATCCCTGTAAATTCATTAGTATTTATCAGCTCCCTGTTTGTGGCTATTGGGTTCCATCCTCCCCTTTCTTGCCCTTCTCCCTCCATGAAGCAAAGATTTATCGCTGAATTAAAGCCAGAGAGCTCCTGGCCGACTAGCTGGGGAAGGAGGATAATTCTATTACTTGCCAGAGCAGATGAAGGGGAAGTTGTGTGCAATAACCACGGCTCAGAGCACAGGCTCCAGAACTCCAAGCTCATGAAATGGCATGGGGAAAAAAAAAATTAAAAAAGGACCAGGCAGATGAGGCGGTGCCCAAGGCTGGGGTTTTCCCTGCTGGGTGGCCACAGCAAGGAGGCTCAGCAGCAAAGACACCCGTGCACCCACTGCCCCATCTCTAGCATTGCTCTGCACAGCTGTGTGCTGCATTATCCCATCAGTTTGTAGCAGGGTGCTGAGGAAGAGGATGCTCCTGCCTGGAGTGAAGCCTGCACTGAGGTGGGAAAGTGTCCCATGCTCCTGCCCCTCCACGTCACTGGCAGTAGCAATCACGGAACAGAGCAGGGAACTGATCCAGCAGGAAACTAACTTTTTTGGAGGAGCAAAAGAGATCAGATCACATTTTTCAGCCAGGTATTCTAGTACTGATAGAAAGAAGGGGGCAGGCAGTGGAGGCAGGACTGTCATCTTTGCAATGGGGTGGACTGTGACCAGCTGAAAGTGCCAAGCCACGAACCAACTCCTCTGAGCTCATGTTGGGCCGTACTGGGAGTGTGTCTGTCTCAGCTACTCCATCAGCAGCCGCCCACAATGTGCTGGTTAGTTCGCAGGACAACTGTTGCACTGCTTACCATGAGCTAATGCTGGTGCTCAGAACCCATTGTCACCATCCTTTAACAGCGCTCTCACCATCGAGTAAATCCCATTTGCACAAAATAACTTCACCAGGGAACAAAAGACAAGGCAGCATCCTGGCTGTCTCTGAATCATGAGCCTAACCCGGCTTGTGCAATATCTCTGCTTCCCCTGCAGTATTGTGCTGTGCCAAAAATGCACACCCCAACCCAGCAGTGAAGGTTTAACACAGAAATCTGAACAGAACGTGCCTGCCCTTCTTTTTTCAATTTTTTTTTCTAGTGTATTTTGCTAGTATTTATTGCTAGTGACATCTACCAGCTTCATCTGGTAGTGCAGAAAATGAATATGCCACTTTGCCTTGCGCTCTGCAGAAAATAGGCTTCCTGCAGCTGTCCGTGCCCAGGTTCCCCATCAGCTCTTAGCCAAGGGTATATTTATCTCCAGAGGTCCCTGTCCATTCCCAGGGTCTTTTCCATGCCTATGTCCATCACACATTCATAGCACAGCTCTCCAGCTGCTCTGCTTTTTTAGCACCTAGGTGTGGGATTTTCAGTAGAGGGTCCTGCTTTTTTTTGCTAAGGGTGGGGAAGAATTCGAGGTATGAGGATGGGATATGGGAAATAAATGAGCTCCCGGGTTGGTCTGTTTGGAAGAATGAAGCTGGGTTAATTAGCATTGATAATATGCAACTGTGGGTTGGTCGATGTAGATAAGGTGCAGATGTGGCTGGTTCTGTCAAGGGGTTGAGAGCTAGTGAAGAGGGAGCAGCTGAGGAAGCAAGGAAGGAAGCCTGCCCACCCTGAGTGAGGAGGAGCAGCAGCAGCAGCAGCAGCAGCGGTGAGGCGAAGGCAAAGGCAGCAGAGGGACTGTATGACAAGTGTGCCAGTATGAGATGGTAAGACCTCGTTGCAGCTGGCTGGTTTGGAGAGTGCTGCAACAGTCTATGAGTCTAGAAAGTCTCAGATGTCCCCAGACCTGCACTGCTGTTGGCTTAAATTGCCTCCAGGAAGTTTCCTCCAGCAGCGTTTGCCTCGCACCCTGACATGTGAGGATTACGAGGCATTGCATGGGTGCCTGGGCATTCCCCATCACTCACCAGAGGCTGTTTGCTGGCAGTAGGACTCACCCGGCTGATGGCAGCTCCCTGCTGCGCTGTGGCCAGCGGTCAGGGCCACCCTCCAGGGTCACAACCTCGCACTGTTGTGACCCAGGGTATTTCTGAGCACGTGCTGGCCTGTGCAAAATTTAAGAATGAAAATGCCAGTTCGGGATCTCTTCTGGTGTTTGCAAATTATCAAGTCACAGGCTTTGGTCTGGAGGCTCTGCCGTGCTCGGGGAGGTTGGTGTAACGGCAGGGCACAATCTGGTTGTCTATCTTGAGCGATTGCTGCTGAAAGGCTGAGGGTATTTATTTCTCAAGGTCTTCACTTGCAGCCTTGGGTATAAATTTCCTTCCGTTTATTCATCAAAGGCTCTGTTCCTGTGCTGTGTTTGGGCTGTCGGTGGTTGTCTTGGACATTTAGGTCAATCACAGATATTATTTCTGTCTCTGGAGCTGGCAGCTCTCATCCTGGGCCTTCAGCTTTGTGTCTTGCCTATAAATAAAACACCATTCTCTGCGCAGTGGGAAGAGGCAGCAACGAGCTGAAAGTGCTGCTTTCGCAGGGAGGAGTGCTCATTTCAAATAGCTCGACCCCTCAAAGAATTATCAAGCCCTATATTAAGCATCCTATTTCTTTAATAGGAAGCCTGGTGAGAATTAAGGGCATAAAAATAGGCATTAGAGCTGCAGTATCAGGCAACTTGTATTTGCAGCTCATCATCCATGTGCTGGACAAAACTCTGCATGGTGGAGACTTGCAGCCAGGCTTGGGGGCACCTGGGGAAAGATGGGGGGTAAAGGCAGAGCTGAGGGGTGCAGAAACACTTGTATTGCTTTAGCCCTCGTAGGCACTGGTTTAACATGGGGCTGATGCTCCTGGAGAGACTGAGCCCCAGAAGCAGCAATCTCACTGATCCCAGTGCCTCAGGACCATGGGTCACATCAGTTAATATTCTTATTGCTGACAAGTACCAGTTCCCAGACCCAGCCTGACAATAGGCTGCTGAGTCTTTTTCTCTGCAGATGAGTATTTTGACATTTAAAAAACCCAAACAAAAAAAAAAAAAACTGAGAAAAACCCAACCAAACAAAAAAACCCAAACAAAAATCACACTAACTTCTAAATATAAGTCCTAAACAGGAGCATTTACCGGTGGATACTGGGTGGCTCAGCTCAGAGGTTTTTTGGAAGCAAGCTGGTTGGCTGTAGAGGCAATAAATAGCTTCTAATTGGCAGCTCATTCTGCAGCCATTTGTTCTTTAATGGCCTATGGATGCAGTTTTATGTCCTGGTAAGTAGAAGAGGGTGGGGTTTTTTTCTAATTATTCTGGGTACAAACAAATTTGAAGTATTGGCTAGAAAAGGGAATTGGGAAAAGCTTGTAAAACCTGCTAAAATGCACATCAGGCAGGCGTCTATCACTGTAAATTATTCCTGCCTCAGAGCAGCAACGATTATAAAAACTCTAGGTCTTTGTTTAATCTCTTACTTCTAAAAGTGTATGCATATTGTTTTGTCATTTACTGGAGTCATTTTGCAAAGTGGATCTGGGGTGTTTTCACAGAGGGTTTACATTGCATGTGATTGACTGAGCTGATTCCCTTCCAGACACTCATGTATCCCCCTGCTGCATAAATTAGAGCTGAGCACTTCTTAGTTCCTTGCAAGGGAAATGAGCTCTGACGAATGGGGATGAGATGAACATCACAGTATTTGGGGGCTCAGAAAAGGGCAGGGGCCAAAGAGAAGACATTTCTCTGGGTTTGCCTGGTACTTTCCTTGCTTATTTTTTTACACCTACATGCTGGAGTATTTCTTTTCTACACTTAAATAATCTCCCAGGCACCTGGAGATTATTATATTAAGATGTGATGAACTGCAATGCTCCAGAGAACTGACAGCCCTCTGCCTTTGAGATTTCCAGCCACAATGGTGAAGTAGGGGACAAATTTTGGCAGGGGGATCCTGAGAAGCTGCTGGGGAGGGTCAAGCATCTTCTGTGCCTGAAGCCAGGTCATCCTGTGTCTCAGCATCCCTCCGGCTCCCTGAGCTTTGCCCTGGGCCCCAGCAGAGCCCACTGCAGGGTCTGGTCCGCCACACTGCTCAGCACTGATGGACGCTCCCTGTCCTCTTCAGAAAGGCATAGATTTTCCTCTTGGCAGCTGTTCCTCCTCATTGACAATAGATCCATCACTGTGAGCCCCAGCTCTTTGTAACCAGCTTGTGTCCCCCCCATAATTAGTCCATATTTAATCATTACCAACGATAAAAGGCAGGGACACTCTGCGGTCATCCTCGCAAATCATCTTTTGTCCAGATGGCCCACGAAGTACATTGTAAACCTCGTTAGCAGATTGTACCCATTAATTATCTGGTATGGGAATCGCTTTGCTAGCCACTGAAGGCAGCTGCCTGTAGGAGGGGGTGCATCCAGGGAAGAACCCACAAAACTGCCCCCGTTCTGGCCAGGGAAGGCATCAGGGCTAGCAACACTGGACATTGCTACTGGGTTGTGGGTTTTTTCAAATTTTAACTAAGTATTTTTTTTTAATTTTAAAATCTGCTTTTTGAGACAAATGCTGGTTTGTTTTGCTGAAAGATTTACCTTCGTCTGCCCCAAACTGGGAACCACGTGGATTGAAACAATCAGCTTTTCAAACCACACCAGCAAAGCGGACCAGTTTTGTCATGGCCTTAGATGTATCTGCAGCTGCATGAGGTTGCATTTCTTTTTTTTTTTTACCCCAAAGTAAGCAGATTAAAACCCAATTTTTTTTTCTCAGTCTAAAATTCAGTACCTATTGATAAATCTGTAATTAATTTGTACTCTAGGCTATTAATTGCCTTGCAGATGTTTAGCCATAGGATTCCAGTGCAGAAAGGGATCGATAGATGTTGAGATTAAATTATCCAACTGTTTCAAACCCCAAATAATCACTGCTTGAGCTTGTTTAGTTTGGGCCCAGGACAAAAGTCAATTCCTTCCCTGTGGACTTTTCTATAAAGTACAGTTGACATAAGAAATGATGAGACTCTGGAAAACTAGATTGAGCCATAAATACTGAGCTCTGCAGTGGATCCGAGAACAATAATTTAACTTTCTTTAATGCCCAGCTTTCAAAGTGCTTAACAAACTCTCTATTCTTAGCAATCCTCAGCTGTTTAACAATTCAGAGCCCCTAATCCATAACTTGGGAGGGAAAAATGAAGATTTGGTTCAAATAAACCCCTAGCAGATGGAGTTAAAAGAGCTTCACTGTGGCATTTGCAATCAGCTAAAAAGAACAGAAAAGGATGGAGAAGAGTGTCTGTCTGTGGGCATCTATAGCTACTCTGAATAAGCTTTCCTACTATTTTTTTCCCAGCTTTTAAGTTACTATTTCCTAGGATAAGCATCCCCCACAAGCGTTTGCATGCTCTTGCTGGCAGTTTCCACCTCCTTTCCCTCACTGAGCCCTTCGTGGTTCTTTTTAGCCCAAGAAACCGCAGCAGCCCCTCTCCTGCTGCTTAAAGGGGCTGTGCTCAGGGGCAGGGGACACCTTCCCCAGCCAGCTGCAGCTGCAGGGGGACGTGGCATCCATTTACCCTCAGAAAGTGCCTGTTTTGCTCCAACACGTAATCAGATTCCTTGTCACCTACCTCCTCCCTGGACAGGATGGGAATTTTGCCCCATGAATGAGTCCTGGGAGCATCCCTGTAACTGGGGACAAGCGATGCTAAAGCCATCGCCTTCCTGTGAAGAAGCAATGCAAAGGGTTTTAACCTGGACAGGGCAAACGTTCACCCAGGACAGCTGTCCTGCGTGGGTGGTGGGGAAAGGGTCCTACAGCACGATCAGAGCAGAGTCAGAACTCGGGTGCCTTCTTCCCCTAGAGATGCTTCTTCCTTGTGTTCCTCTGCCTTCTCCCAGGTGGAGCCGCATCCTGGCCCTCACAGGATTAGTGCAGTGGTGCGGGGGTCTCTCTGCTGAGCTCCCTCTTAGTCTTCCCAGTACCTTTTTTCCTCCATTTCTTGCTGGCAAAGAGCTCACTTGTTGTTATAGCAACCTCAGTGCGGTTAAGTCTCTAGAGGCAAGGTTTATAGGGAGAGACAATATCTTTTATTAGACTGGCTGATACAGCTGAAAGAGAAAAATAAAAGGCGAGGGGGGTGGAAGAGGGAAGGAGCAGCACTCTGGCTCACAGGCTCATCACAGGTCCCCAGAGCTGTGGGCAGAGAACCAAGCAGGTACAGGGGAGAAAGAGGTGACACACGGGGACTTGGTGTGGGCACCTGGGAAGGGGCAGACCCAGCTGGCACAGGCTCAGCCAGGCTGGCCGGGCAGCACCCCAGGAGTTACAGGGGTGCTAATCTGGTTTTATCTGGTGGAAAGCAGCGATTCAGTGGGAAATGAGACCCATGGTCAGTGCTGGTTCTTCCTGCCAAACACCAGCACGGTGCTGGTTTGCCTTCACTGCCCCAGTACCGTCACAGCATCTCCCAGGCACTGGTGGTCGCAGTTGCTGCTGCAAGTACCACTGCATCCAGTGCCAAAATAACTCCAGTCCCTCCGATCTGCTGTGCATCTGCTTTTAACCTCTGATCAAGCTACTTGGAGCAAACCTGGGCAGCACCCACCCTACAGGGTCCTCTCGAGGTACACTCTCCTGATGTATTTGAAAGCAGCAGAAAATACTCCAAGGAGCTAATCAGTAAGGTAGATCCTGGGTCACCTTCTGGTCTAATCCCCAGCCCCAAGCCCAATCCCAACCCCCCAGCTGAGCCTGCTGGCTCTCGGCAATTCTGCCAGTGCATCTCCAGCAGCATCAAGTGTCTCTTTGCTCAGGTCCAACCTGACCCACTCTGCTTGCTCAGGATCTGATCTCTGGCATTCGTCAAACACGAGTCACCGCTTTCAGGCGCCTCATCACTCAAGCAGACAGCGCTCCTGATGTTGGTACATCCTCATCAATCAGGCTGCTGTTCTGGATAAAACCCACCTCCTCGTTCACAGCCAGTACTCACCTGAACGGCATCTATTTCATATGCTGACTGCTGGGAAGTCTGCCACTCAGACTGTCAGTTTTCCGTTAAATTTATAGCTTGATGATAATTTTATATAAACAAAGATCTCGGGGCAAAAAGATTGGTAGGCACTGACGCAGAAGCTCTTTTCTTTCTGACTGGTGTTTCTAATCTTCAGTATTGCTCAAGTGGAAAGTCACCTTTCATTTTGCACGTTCTTTTCTGCTTAACTAGCACCTCGTAACCTCCTGAACAGAAAAGCAGATCAGGCAATAATTCATAAGCCTGTCTGCTGAAGAAAACACAAGCGCATAAAAGAAATGTAAATTAATTCGGCATTAAACAGGTGGCTCTGGGGAAGGACGGCTTGTCTGTGGTAGGGACAGGCTTGCATATGGCCCAACTGAATGATGAAGGATGGAGTCAGCTCCTCGGATCTGAGAAGAGAAGCAAGGTCTGTGGCTGCTGATTTCTGCTCTGCAAGAGGAGGGGAAGCTGCACAACGTTAGCTAAGGCAGCACAAGGCTTCCTTTCTTTCAACAGCTGCAGCAAATTTTTTTTTCAACAGGTTTGATGACCATGGATGTTCAGGAATGACACCATCATTCCAGGTGATGTTGGGGGCTGCTGCACAGCAGCAGTGTTGCCCCCACACACTCCATCCAGCAAAGTGCTGCTTTAAGCACAACCTCTTGTGTTATTTGCTCCCTGTAAGGGTGGTGGATGATATCTACCCTTGGTTCTAGAGTGTGAAACTCAGCTGCTGTCCGAGGCAGGTACGTTACAGTGTCTTGGCACCACAAACCCTGTTGCAGGCTGGAAGAGACATCAGGCTTGCCTATACAACATGCAACAGAGTTATAGGCTCAGCCTTTGGTAGACACTGAAGTGCTTTTTGAGGCATCAAGGACTTTCACCTGAGTCACAGAAATGGAACTATATTGCAGGTGGGAAGGCTGCAGTTTTGCAGCATTGCATCTCCTTGTCCTCAGTGCTGCTGCATGGTACTATCCTGTACTGCTTACTGCCTAGCTGGATCAAACTGACCCTGATTACATTTAGGGAGCTGACAAATAGCACATCTGAAAGCCACTCACCCGTTACAGCCAAAGTGGCTCTTGCTTTAGGGAGTTAAAGTCAAGCGGGTTTTTTGCTGCTGTGAAACTTGGCTTTTGGGGGCAGCTGGAGGCATCAGTCTGAATGGGAACAATCTGAGGAGTCTGCACAGAGTTATTTCCATTTACATGCATGGTTATCACTGCAGTCCCAATAAACAGTGAAGCTGAAGTATGAAGCCTTGCTCAGAGCTTGTCTAGAACTTGTCACCAAAGCAGGTACGACTAGAATATGTTGAATTTTTGACACTAACATTTGGCAAAAATCTTTGGTTTCCACTATATTTTTCCTGTAAGGGTTTCATTGGTCTTTATTATTGGACACAGAGGGCAAAGGTGCAGAAGAAACTACAAGAGCCCAGCAGGAAGGATATATGGGGAGCTGGGATCAAAAGCCTCTGAAGTTGCAATCCTGTATTCCTATATATATTCCTATATTCCTATCATATAGTAATGTGCTAAATATCTGAAATTCTTTTTTTTTTATTATTTTTTGAAGACATAAATGTCTTACTGTTTTTTACCCAGTAGGTGACGACCAGGTGACTTAGCCTTAAAGCAGTTTGGGAGACAGGGAGGGCAGTGTTCCCATACCAGTCTCACTTCTCAAACACGTCCTCCTTGAAATCAGGTCTGTAACCAAACAGGGTCTAGTTGTTAGTGATGGTGCTTGTGCTGTAGCTGATGATATGCCACTACCACCAAGAGCTCATCAACCGAGGATGAAAAACAGGTAGTCGAAGCTGATCCCATCTCTACTGGATTCTGTGTCAGTGGAAGAGTTCCAGAATTTGAAAGCACCATTTTGCTTCCCCTAAGGAAACAGCCAGGTATGGTCTGTTTGGTCCATCGTTAGGTGTGATCCTCAATTGTTCCTGGATGCCAAGCCCTCAGAGCTGCTGTTAACCCATCAAAGGTTGCATCTCACCTGGGAAAGGTGACTGGAGCACACCACTGTCATCTACCTGCCGGCTGTTAGGGCTATGCCTTAGGTATAAAATCATCAGGTCTTCAGACAATCGAGCTCTGGCAGACCACTGCATATCACAGCTTCAAAACCCTGGAGAACCTGAGCCATTTGATGTGATGCCCACTCGGTGTCACATGCCAGATCTACCTCAACCTGGGAAAACTCCAGTCCAGAAGCTGAGGTAGTTTATATGCACCTTGCTGAAGATCAGCTTATGCCAGGCTGGAGCAAGGACCAAGAGAAGCAGTGAGCCATCGCCATGGTGCCACAGGTAGGGAAAGCCTCAAAAAAAATTAAGAAATCAGGCTGAGGCCAGGTGTGGCAGGGACAGAATCACGTTCAGGTTAGTCTAGCCCTACAAATAAAGAGACAAGTTGAAGCTCAGAGCTGAACAGACAGAAGATTACAGCTGCATCCCCCAAAGACGTTACGATATTAATGGTGATTTACCCTCCCCACTTCATAAGGCACCCAAAGCAGGCAGGTCAACCTCAAGACTGCTCTTTTTTCTCACTTCTACCTCCTGATTTCCACCTTCCAGACCAGAAAAAGGTCTTTGTGGAAATAGAGTTTAGCCTGTAATCTTTAAACAAGGCTCTAGAACCAGGGGAATTAACTGGGAAATGATTGAAGGCTATTAGAGGGGTTTGCGTGGCTTTGTTTAGTGGTGGAAGGTTGCACACCAGTGAGAGCTGCTGGCAGGTCTGGCAGATCCCCATCCTGCCCAGCAGATGAGCAGCATGGGGGCTTCTCATCTTCCTGATGAAGCAGTGAAAACCATCCCTCTGATGTTCTTTCCTGACATTGCAAGCCAGCCTCGGGCACCACAAATGGTTCCGGTTTCTAACCTGGCGTAGAGCCTTTGGGGCTTTTACAGAGTATTGAACAAAATCTGTCACCTCTCCATGGCTGCCCAGGGTAGCTGGGAGACAGGGAAAGCAGAAGACTACTTGCCTCCAACCTCATGAAAATGAGCTAGAAGAAACGGTGCATGTCCTGGCATGCTTATGCCATGAACCCCAGATCCCACACCTTGCATGTCGTTTTCCCCAAACCTCCACAGTTGCATGGCCAGCCACAAACGAAGGTGAGAGCCGAACGAGCCTGAGGTGTTCCCACGGCTCAGTCATGAGAAACAAGCACCAGCCCAGCCCTTCAGTCCTTCCATTTGGTGAATCCCCTTTGCCCGAGGCTCCCTCGCCCCACCACGGCACTGGGGATGGCACCAGCAGTTTGCGAAGCTGAGCTGGAACCACCGGGCACTCATCTGTGTGGCGATGCCTGTGCAGATGACGCCTCAAATGAAAAATCAAAGGCTGTTTCTTTACTGTCCTCCTCATACAGCGGGTGTGCAAGGGCAGCCCAGGTTAAGCAGGTTGCTGGGCGCTCTCAGCAATGACTATAAGGTTCACCACCACCCCCCCTCCAAAGAGTCTTTGCAACTTTTTATTTTATTTGGAAAACGTTCTTACCAAGTCAGCATTGATTTACTTGGGGAGAAAAATGCTTTTCTATTTTTTATACTTCCCATCGCTGCCCTTTCCGTCCAAAAGAGAAATCCCACCCCTGTGCTCCTGCCCACCTCCTCCCTCACTCTGCTTAGGGTATTTGACAGAGCCATTTCTGAGCCAACTAAACTGACTAATCCTGGGGAAAACAACTTGGTCTTTCGTGCAGCATGCATTTAATGTGGGTTTGATGAGCTGAGCTGCTGCAGACAGAAGTCGGTCCTAGGTCCGGAGGGGCGAGGGGGCTCTCAGGTCCTCCCTGGGTGCCAGGGGATGCACAAGAGCCCTGTGGTGCGATGCACAGCCTCGCCGAGGCCCTGGGGAAGGCTGTCCAAACCTAGCCATGTGCTGTCTGCTACAGCTCTGCTCCCATGGGACACACGAGCTGGTCACCACACACCTCTGGTCGTGGGGATGGAGTCTGTCCATCAGGCAGTTGTTCATGGGTTGATACGGATGAGC
>JAVJGJ010000030.1:25534434-25558903 GCA_035590215.1 Microhierax caerulescens
GATGAGCTCCTAGAGCAGCACCATCACTTTCCTTCAGTTTTGCTTCACAGATCGCAATAGAAGACAGATCGTTGCTTTTTTCACTCTAGGCAGTCCATCACCTCCTCAGACAGGCTCTTTACTTTTATTAACATAGATCCACACTCATTAGATGTAAACCAGTTACCCTGTACCCTCTTACCTGCCCCAGACCCGTGCCACATCTGCAGGGTCTGTAACTGCTATTCCACGTGGCTCTGCCCATCTCAGTCATCTTCCTACCTTTAGAAATGAGTTTTATCACCCCTGGTTTCTGATTAAAACAAATCCTTTCCTCGTAACTAGGAAAACAGCAAAACACAAAAGCCCTATACAAACCCACCCCGGCAGACTGGACTTTATCCCTGTTGATGTGAGCTTTTGCTCTGCCATTTGCCTGGTGTACAATTATCAGCTCAGCAGAGCTACCCAGCAGGAGCTAAGCAATAATCTTATGGAGTAAATACAACCTTGTAGCAGAGAGCGACCTGTCCTGCCTGAGAACATCGTCAGCAGCGATAGCACCAGTACAGCTGGTACCTGCTCCTCGCTGGGACTTATTTTCTTGCCTTTGATAGGAACCTTCAGGAGCTGCCAGTTCAGTGTTGTTGCCACCAGCTCTGGCCCTGGGTTGAGCCCCCTGCGGGTACCAAGCCTTGGGCAGAGGAAGGACGTGTGCCTGGGAGGAGGGTGATGTTCCCTTGTCTCCGCAGTTAAAAATCTGTCTGGAAGGGTGACTCAATGCCTCTAGCAGAAAGCACATCTAGGTAAAAGGGAGGTCTGGTGGGTAAGTCACAAGAACAAGATGCAGTGAATCTATGCGCTGTTTTCTCCCCTGCCACCAAATTGTTATGTGACCTTAGTCACATCATCTCCCAGTACATCCACTTCCCTGCCTCCGAAATGGGAATGTTCACTCATTTCTCCCACCCTTTTGCCTATTTATTTCTACTTGGACTCCCAGGTCTTGGTGGCAGCCACAGCTTCTTACCATTCTCCTGACACCTCTGGTTCCCTACATCAGTTTGGGCACTGGTGTAGTAAAACCCAGAGTGCCTGTGTTTTAAGTGCTCTTAAAAATGTGGGGAGCAAGAGGTACACCCTTGCTGCTATTCACTCCCTCCACCTGCTACTACGTATTTCCCTATGAACATAGTGAGGCAAAATATTTCACACTGAATGTGGTTTCTCTTTTCTCTTCTCAGCAAATGCACTTTGCACCTGCTCTTTAATGAACGAACGTACGCCATCCACATCGACCAAGGCTGGCGCTGAATTGAACTTCGAATGCCTTTTCAGTGCCATAGCCTAGTTAATAATTACCTTTATGACTCACTCCACTCCATGCTGCTGGAGCACCATTAAGAGAATTGACAGCACAAATAACAGAAACATTAAGCCTAATGATGTTGTAAGCGTTGGCCCTGCTGAAGTGCTCCTGGTGTCATCAAAGAAGAGCCTTTCCCTTTAGCGGTTGTCCCTCCCAGGAGGGTGTTTTCATCCCATCCCTGGCATTGCAGAGGAAAGCCAGCTTGCTGCTCCTTTGAGCTTTGGCAGTAGGAGTGTGGGGTGCGCACATACCTGCGCACATCTGTGTGGGCCATGCACCTCACGCAGCCATCAGCCCCATTTCAGAATATCTTCATTCCCAGTCGGCAAAATCTCAGCATCCTCAGTTTCAGCGTGGTCCTGCAGCTCCCCCCCTCCCCTGCATCCTGGAGTGCCCCTCCGCCAGCCGTGCCCTGCGAGGAGTCCACAGGTTTGCTCCCAGCTTGCCTAAATCATTAGGGAAATGCACTAATTTGAGCCACTTCCCTGGATTTCCCTCCTGGTTGCACAGGGGCAGAGGGATGCCCAGTGCCTTGCTGATGGGCGGATGGTAACTGCCACCTCTGGATGCCTCTGTCTCAACAAGACCGTTTCCAAACATACATCAAAGCCCTGAATTGATTTTTCCCGACGGTTCCACTTATCTTCTGGACAGCAAGCTCTCCCCCATGCCCCTGGGAGCCCTCATCTATTCCCCACAAGGATGTGTAACCCTCTGGAAAGGTCTGGCCAGAAATGAGAAGCAGGCGGCTGTAGTACCGCTGCAGTACTGCTGCAGTCACACCAACGGTGCGTTTGATGCCAATTCCTGCCAATTTACATGCATTTTCCCACTATTTTTTCCACTAACAGGACTGGATTTAATACTTCCCAAATTAGCTTCAGACAGCATATCTAAGAATCATGAAGCTTTCTGAATGCAACAACAAACCTGATAGTTTTATTAAGAGAATTTGGTTCAAGCAGGGAGTTTTCCCCACTGTTATTTCCTGAAAGCAAAATGGTTTCTGTGAAGCAGCCATTTCCTTTTCTTTTAAACAGGAAAATTCAATTTATCTTCCCTATTTCTTAGCCAGTTACTCCTCTTTCCCTTCATTGCCACAAATTCCCTAATCTTGTTATTCTTGGGTGTTGGAAAAGCATAATCATCTGAGCCATGAAATCGAAGACAACAGCAACATTTCCAGGGAGGCGACTTAAGTCAGAGGAATTAATTCTCCCAGCAGACAGCCCTTATTTAGAACAAATGTGATTTTTAGAACTTAAGCTATGTTTTTAATGAGGCTCTATGAAAACATACGTAGCCCAGAGCTGTGGGAGATTCAGCGTTATGCCGGGGAAATGCATCACGCCAGGAGAACAACAGCCAACAGGTTCACCAAGTTCTTCGCTCCGTTCCCGGCAGAGAAAACCCGCCTGTGCATCTCTCACCCTTGGACGTCGCTGCCCTGAACAAGGGAACCTACAGCTGTTTCTGGAGTGTCCTAATGTGGCCCACCCGAAAGGTGATTTTGAGGTTTAATCGAGAAAAGAGGTGGGTTTTCCTCCCTCTTTCAAATCAAGCCAGCATGCTCGAGCAGGTGGGTCTCCATGCAACACAGAGTTAAGGCATGGAAGTTTTGCCCCAGGATGTTACAGATGCTGAGAGTTGAGGGTTTTTTCTTTCTCTGGGAAAATCAAGATTAATGCTTTCTTCTGAGACCCCCTTTTCAGCTCTGTGCCTCAGTTTCCTTTCTTCCCTGCCGTCTTCCTTTAGCCAGAGCAGGGGCTGCCTTACTTGTGCCTACATAGAGGAACACCAGAGGCACGGATGGGACCGCTGGCCATCACCACAGTGTAAGCCTGCATTCAGAGGATTTATATATAAATCTAAATATATAAATAATAAATAAATACATATCTATATATATAATATAAATATATAAAAACATAAAATATAAAAATTATAAAGATGTAATATGAATAATATGTATTTATACATCCAGGGATTTAAAGCCATGAAAAAGGGTTTATCCAGCAAGGATGCAGCAAAATTTTCCCTTGGTTTTGGGGCCGGTCAGTGTTTCCAGATGAAGGACAAGAAAGAAAAGCCCTCTGGAGATCACCACGCAGTGCAGAGCTGAGGGCAGCCTCAGGGAGCTTTCCATGCTCTGCTGCCTGGGTTTACCCCCTTCCCCGGAGCAAACAGCTCTGCCGCTCCCCCGTGCAGCTGTGATTTCCAGCCAAAGGTTATTTTTCACCAGTGAACTCGATGGCCCCATGGAAGGTTCCCAGCCCAGAAACCAAAGCTGCTTATTTGCAGAACAGCCATGGGGTGCAGGAAGCAGCAACGGGCCTACCCCTAAGGAGGCTGCAGAAGCAGCACGTCCTTCACACGTGCAAAATCGGTCTCCAAACGGAGAGTGCGGAGCCCCAGAGACAGCAAACAGGATAAAGCACCGGCCACTGGCAATGAGAGGAGGATCAGCTCCTAATGACAGCATCATCTTCGCCTGGCTCAGCCGGAGAGAAAAAGACGAACCACAAATCATACTGATTTCTCATACCAAGATAACAGAGGAAGATTTGCCTCCAAAAGACGCATCTTTTCTGCCTATGTGCCAGCGAAAGGGATCATTTTTCTGTCCGACTTTATAGAAGACTTCATTAAATACCCATCTGGCACCAGGCCAGAGAGCCACATTGGAAGCTGTGTTCACTGTCACAGCAGACTGATGCCAGACGCTGCAGCAAAGATTTCAGCAGGAGAGACCTCCTGCGACGGTTTTGGGGGGGTACGCACATCTCGGGAGGCACGGCTTAGTAAAAGCACCGTTGCAGAGAGATCTGGCTTTTTGGACTTGATTAAAAGCAGGGGACTGTAGCCCCAAAACCGCCTTTGAAGTTTGGTCCTCACGTGGAGACAGGGCCCAGCAAGATCTCATTTTAGGGGTGTCTGGAGGATTGAATAATAGAGCAATTCTCAAGTGTTCGGATCGGAAATTTCATCGGGACCCTGGGAAGTTTTTTCCTGGCAAAAGCATCATGAGAACCAGTGTCTTCTCAGGACAGGCCAATTTCAGGAAATGAGAATTTCCTGATGAATATGTGCTCCCTGGAAAAACTCCTGGGGAGTCTTTGTATGCAAGGATGCCTTGAAAAACACAATCTCTCCTCCCAGTCCTGACATCCTCTGTGCTCTGAGAATTCAAAGCCCTGTCAGCATGTGCAGGTCCTATAGAGAGAGACTGAGAGTGATTACAAGTAGCAGGAGATCTGTTGATGGAAACTGAGAAATCTTTTCCCCGTGAACTCTATAAATTAGACGGAACAAAGCCATGGAAACAAGCCTGTATGGAGCAATCCTCGCTGACCAACCCCGATAGTCCAGCTGCCTGGTGGTTCACTGTGAGCCTGGGTGATCCCCTCCTTGTTGGAGCATCCTGGGGCAGCAGTGGGGGCAGCTGGGACAGCAGAAGCCCCCAAACTAGCCACCATTGCACGGAGCCAGTCTCCAAGAGTTTAAAATTGATATTAAAATGAAAAAAAGTCAAGCTCCCAGCTTCCCTAGGAAGTATGAGAAAGCAAATGGTGTAAGACAACGCCAGGGAAGATGCTCCATATCCTTGGTCCATCTAAAGGGGGGTGCTGCTGCAGAGGATGAGCATCTGCTGTGGCTTCACACCACCCTGGGGACATGGGCAGAGCGTCACTCTGAGGCCATCCCAAATGAAGAGCTCTTTGCAGTCACCAGACTGATAGCCAAGAGTTTTAGAAAACAAATATACAAGCCTCTCCCGGAGTATGTTGTAGGGGGGCAGCCAGGAGTGTCTGGGGGTCTCTCCCATGGATGTGAAAGTTCAGCTGAGCAGACAGCATCTGACAGTTGGAGAAAACCAGCCTTTCAGCCTCTAGATTGACCACGTTTGCTATGGACTCATTGGAGACTGACATAAAAGGGGGTTTTTTTGCACTCTTTTTTGGGTTTGTTTGTTTGGTTTTTTTTAAACAATGTTTCAGGGATACAAATTTATAGAAGGCAAAAAGGTATCTTGATTAAAACCATTGTTGGTACAAGAGTAAAAGGAAATAAACTAGCCACAAATAAAGTTGGGCAGGGAATTAGAAAAAGCTAATTACATTTCATGTACTATTTCTGGTTTATTCTTCCAGATGGAGAGAGAAGCTCACGGTCCAGGTTAGCGCGGGGCAGCTGCCACGGCAGGAATGCTGCAGGCTGCAAGTCCAGGAGGGCAGAAGTGGATGCTCAGCAAACCCTCCTCTATGCTTTTCTCTCTGGTCCCACTTTTAAAAAAGAAAAATCCTTCCAGGGAGTTCTTCCTAATGGCCAAAAAAAATCCTTTCTGAAGGGAGCAGGTTTTCATTTTCCACACATTGTCAGTGGAGCCTTCTTAGCCAGCTCATTTCCCAGGTCTTTAACCAGCCAGCCTGCCTGGAACGGAGAGATTTCCTCTCTTCTCCAATCACTTGGCTGCACATGGGAGAGAAGCCCTTTGACGAGGTGAATTTGCAAGCCTCTCAAATCCTCTTTATTCTCGCTGTGCTATCCCTCCTTGACTCATCTCCAGGAGACCATGTTGGGCTAAGCCCAGAAGGAGCACGGAAAGGTGATGGCACCAATCCTAGACACACACAGACACACACAGATACAGATTCCACCCCTTGCCCGCACCATAAATTAAACACCATCTATACCCAGGGCTGGGTAGGATCAGCTAAAATAACCCAGTCCAGTCCTCCAGCACCCGAGGGGTGGAATTCAGAACAGCCCACGGTCCTCACCCACCCCAGACCACAAACCTGCTCCTCCTGTGTCCCTAATAACCTGGAGGCCTGTTCAGGTACACAGCTGGGGGTTAACGCACACATGCAGAAAAAAGCAGCTAAATTGGGCTGTTCCTGCATTAGCCAAAGCAATGACTGTGGGATCTGCGGTGGGACCAGTGAAGCAACTGGTGCTTCAATAAGCAACGGCATTCAAGAGGCAACATGAACTCTCAGGGTTGCTTTTTCCTTGCATCTGCTTGCACTGTCTAAAATCAAGCAAATTTAGACATTGATTTAGACAATTTTAGACAAATTTAGACAATTTAGAGAGTGGGGAGCACAAGGCAAAACAAATACAGACAGCCTTGGGGCACACATAGTCTGGGGGTAAGGGAGAAGGTGGCTGGTAGAGTGAAAGAGCAGGCAGGCCAAATGCTTACTGAGTGCAATTATTTTAATGAGTCTGTCTTCTCCAAATTCCACATGGCACACATGCAAATAGTAATTTTAAAAAAGACTCACACCAGAAATGCTGACTTAGAGAACAAGGTACTCTCCCTGTCTCCCACTACACAAAGGAGGCACGAGATTCACATTAGTCACTGCCAGTCACGGAGACAGACAGACAGACAGACGTGGAAGTCCTGAAAGACAGAAAAAGGCAAAAAGCAGGGCATTCACGCTTCAGAAGGCAGCAGATGTCCCCATGCCCATCTTGCTGTGCAGGCAGGCAGCTGGGGTCACAGCTCGGCATACAGACCCACCACACCAGGGGATCAGAATCTCACTGGTCCTATATCTCCGCTTGCCCAGGCACAATCTCTGCTGGTTGTTGTCTCTTGGGTCCCAAGGGTGCCAACTGCCAGAGCAACACCAGCTTCACAGTGACCTGCACGTGCTGCGCAGGATGCACCAGGTCTCGGGGCTGTGTCAGAGTTCCCTGTACGGTACCGGCTGGGATGCCACACCACCAGTGCGAACCACGCCGAACTCCTAGACTCCCCGCAAAGTCCCGCTTCTGCCTCCGTTCCTGCCCAAGGGGCTTTTGCCTTCATTTGTATGGGATACGCCACTGCATGATCCATCACTGGTAGCGTTGCATGGCGCAGCTGCAATACGGAGCGATTCCAGTACGCACGCTCCAGGCCTGGCTTTCAAACCTTCAGCGAGCAGAGAAAAAGAGTTGTGTGGTTACCACTTGATGTCAGTATATTTTTGGCTCAAAGAAAAGTGCTGCAGTAACCATATTCACGTGGTCAGTGCCTCTAAAGGACTTCCAGCCTGTCGTGTGCTATTCCAAAAAGCGAGTGCGCCAGCAAGCTGGGAATCATACCTACATCGGCAAGCTGTCCTGTTTAATCGCTACAGCAGTTCCCACGTGCCAAAGGGCAGCCGGCGCTGGAGGCAGAGCTCACCCGTGACAACGAGCTCTAACGGAGAACGTGCAGAGATCAGACTGTGCAGATTCACCCATCTTCAAGCAACGTCCAGACTCAGGTGCGCTAACGCCAACGTGCTGCTTGGCAATGTTGTACGTCTTTAAAGCGGCTTTAAGTGCAGTCGGGAGCAGGTTTTCGCTCTCGCACAGGCAGGGAGCTGAGCAGCAGCACAATGAAATGATTTGCCCAGGACCTGGAGTCTGTACCACACCTTCCCAGGCCCACAAAAGCATCCTTCTCCTAAGCCTGCTTCTGCCCCTCCTAGCCAGTAGACCAGCCCTGATAAAATCACAGGAGTAATCCCCTGATGTAGAAGCAGCTGTCCAAGACAGGGAACTGTTGGAGCACTCAGGGAGGACCCGCAGTAAGTGTTTGCTTGCCTCTCATCGAGGAATGAAATTCAACCTCATCCTACCCCTGCCCATGAAGCGGACATCAGCTGCACAGCAGCTCCCCAGAGCAACCAGGACACCTCATGCATGGACTGTGCAGCACCATGACTCTTCTCTCCAGGTCCCCTGTGACCCCACATGCCACCACGTAACCCAACACACCAGCCATACAGCTCTCAAAGCCTGGCCATGCAGAGGTCGGCTGGTGGCCCATGGCCATGTCACAACCTCTCCCTCTGCTCCTCCTCCTCCTTCCCCCGCAGCCCTCCCACCTCTGCAGACACCCATTTCTGCCGGCTGACACCTCAGGGCTCTGTTGTCCTCAGCCTAGCAAACAGCTGGTGCTGGGCTGAATGGGAACCATTACAGATGGGATGTGACCTAAGAGCTGGCTGAAGGAAACGTAACAAAGGCCACAGAAAACCTGAGCGGTGGGCGGCATGGACTGGTTCCTGGCCCTTCTAATCTGGGAAACTTGGGGCATCAAAGGGAACCAGTAGGGTGCAGGATGAAAATAAACCAAGGATAGAGAACTTTTATGGCCTCTCATTAAACTGCGCAACTCCCCGCTGCAGGATCATAAATAATGAAACCTCACAGGCATCCAAGGCGCAAAGGGATTATTTTGTCAAGAAGCAATCCATTCGGGGCTTCTGAATACAGGCACCACTTCCAGCTCAGGAAGCTCCTAAGGAATAGTGCATTGGAGGCTTGGAGAGCATTTTGGGCAAGCAACACCCTGGGTTTGCCCCAGCTTTGTGCTCTTCTCCAGACCTTGCTCTTGGCCTTGTCAGAAATGGGATGCTGGGCTAGCTGGGCCTTTGGAACGACCTGGTACGATTACTCTTGTGTCCATAAGACTTCCTAGTCACTCAAAGTCCCAAGACCCCTATTTCAAATATAGAATTTCCATAAACAGAAAACCTATGCAGCTGTTGCTACTCAAAATCCATCCTTCTGGCGCTGCCTCCCCACATACGGGTCCTGCCTAGCACATCTGTCCTTCTCCACGCCGGTCCCACATCTCATGAAACACGTGAACAGCCCATGCAGGAGTCAGAGCAAAGGCCCATCAGCACAGCACTGTCCTCCCAGCTGGGGTCACCCAGGGAAGAACACCAAGCCTTTGCAGCCATGAGCTGCAGCATCAGATCAGGGAGATGGGGTGTCTTTTGAACAGCTCTTGATAAATTCCCTTCTGCAAACGCAGCCCATTGCTTTGCAAGCCCGTGAGCACACCGAGCAGCCGGTTCCTGCAGCGAGGAGGTCCACTCCTGATTGCCCACGCTGTGTAATGGGTCTTCAGGGAAGGAGATACAGTCACCACTTTCTAGCACAGCTATACTGAAGCCCATACAGTTATTTGCCCCCTGCTGCAAGCTGATGTGTGTCCCAGGCCAGCCTTCCACAAAGAGATGGAAAGGAAGGTGCCTAGCACTTGGTACATAATCATTGCCCAAAATTTTAATTTGCAGGCTCCTGCCAGTCTCTGGTTACTCCAGGAGCTTATCCTCAAGGATTCAGCTTGGCTGACCTTCCAAGATACCTACTGCACTGATCAGCACAGCGATCAAGTGATCAGTTGATCATCAAACTGATTAAAACAAGAGGAAAATACCAGCGCTAATCGTGATCCTTGTAGATTCACTGTCCCTTAGAATGGCTGGTAAATCACCCAAATGAAGGCAAGATGGGGCAAGGATTTTCAACAGAGGGGAGACTGTTCCACACTGCTTTTTCAATAGCAAACACATAGTTTTGTCCCTACTGCCAAAAAGCCTGGCACTAAAAATGCTGAAATCTTGTAACCGAGTGGCAGCAAGCTGTAATTTACTGCATTCCTGCTTCTTTTATGTTCAAGAATTGCTTCACTTCTGAGAAGAAAGAGCTGTCATTTGTCAGCCCTGCGTAGCCCCTCCTTCCAGCCCTCACATTTCCACGTTATGCTAGACAAATTAATTCAGGCCTCTTCCTATTTGCTCCCCAAAAAAGCCTGTGTCTTCCCAGGAACTGAGAGGCAACCTTTCACAGCCACATCATCATCAATTTTCTTTCAAAAAGCCATGTAATGGGCATGTTTCTTTCAACAAAAATCCAGAACTTCTCTGCTGTTGCATCCACCTCCCTTAAAATGGTTCCGTGGTACCTGTCTGTCTGCTGGCTTTTCACAAGGACCTTTCCCACACCTCTAACCAGTGGTGCATCACAGATCTCCAGCCCACCCATCGCAGCATCTGGCTGGCTGCTACCAAAAGCTCTGCCTGGGTTTAGGATGCAGCCAGGTCCCTGGGCAAGTTGAGCTGTATCGTCTCTCCCCCTGTGGTGTACTTGGCCACCGGCCCGTTGCCTTCCATGGTGAAGAGCTTGCAAGTCTTGGTGTTCTCATGAACCGGCGTGGACTTTTTCGAGGAGATGGGGGAATTTGTGGGGCTCAGCTGAACGGCAGTGGTATCCTGCACCGTGTGCTCGCTAGTTTCAATTTCAAAGGCTGTGTTGCCGGGTTTGATGAGCCCGATGTTGGAGCCTGGTTTGGATTTCCTGGCTCCATGAGCTGGAGGCCTCCGGCTGCAGATGCAGCAGGCACCAAAGAACGTGAAGGCCACCACCAGCAAGATGGGTCCGATGATGATGGGAGGGTTGTTCACGGGGAGGAAGGTCCCAAAGGCAAATGCTCCCACTAAAGTGATGTTGATCCCTGCTAGCATGATGCAAAGTCCACAAGCGCAGCAGAGAGCAGGGGAGGGGAGGCCCTGAGGTCGTGTCTTTTTCTGGGTGGGTTTCTGGGACAAAGAGGCGCTGCTCTTCTCACTGAACATGTTGAGATGAGTCTCAGAAGTTGCTTCAGTCCTGGCTGGGTGTATACTGTACTGAGAAGGCCAGCTCTGGTCTCCTGCTGCCTTGAAATCCCTGGAGAGGAATAAAAAAGCATGCAGCTGTTAGAGCAATAAACCAAAGGCCCCTTTCCACCACCATTCACGGTGACCAGCATCTTCTCGGGGTTTGCTGGTACCAGAAACCAAATACAAATCCAAGCTTGCTCTCAAGTCTGGGCTCTCCCTGCCCATGGTGGCCACATGCAGTCAGCCTCAGGCTGGAGCACTAAGCCCAGCGTGCTCAACGCCCTTTGCCATCCAGATGGATGATGCCCAAGTGAATCCAACCATGTGATGGCCCAGAGCCTACGCTTGGCTCTGCCTAAAATCTGAGCCACAGCCCAGCACTGCAGCAGCATGGCTGGACAGACCCACATCACGAGCTCAGATGTTTCTCACATGGGTTTGAGACGTGCTACATACACCTCTTGATGCTCCCTCTTCTCCATCCACCCTTCCCTTAAAACACAGGTTCTTCAGGACAGGCAGTATGTCCCGCTGCCCATTTGGGCAGTAGCTGGTTTCACAGCGTTTGTCATCCCCCACACAACACCTGCCCAAAATAACAGACGGCATATAACAGAGTAAATAAAATAGAGTACTGCTTTGAACATCCCTCACTGCAATGTGAGCGCAACATATTCTTTGATGGGTAAAGGTCCCAAACGATAACAGAAAGTGGGACTCTGCTCCACACCTCAGTTGTCCAGTAACTGAAACCAGTCATCCAGGTTGCCTTTCTAGCCAGTGGAGAACAAAAGGTCACAGAAGACGATCCAGAACATCGGAAAAAAAACCAAACCGTCCACAGCGGAGGGCTGAGCTGACTACAGAGGGAACCTTGGAGATGGAGCAGTTAGAAGTTCGATGTTCAGTGAGACAAACTGTCCACGGATACTGAATGACTCGCCATCAGTCACAGAATTCTAGGATAAAATAGACCAAATGTAGGTGTTTTGCCTGCAGGACCATGTTTTCTACTATGCATCAAACCCCATTCGGTGTGATCGCAGGAGATCCCGTAGAAGGGAGCAGGGAAGCTTGTTTGCCTCAGCAACTGTAAAACCAAACGTGTGTAAGGTCCTTGCACAAGCAACACCAGCTCCTGGATGGAGGCTCATGGAAACTGAGACAATGAACCTGTAAAAGAGCACGTGTAGGGATCTGCCTAGGGTGGAAGGCAGGAACACACAGCCCTGACTGACAACAGCAGCTTCTCCATGGAGGAGATTGCTGGATGTGGTAAGAGCTGGCTTTGTGTTCCCTATGCTTTGCTGGGAAGCCAAACTGCCAGAAGCCAAATTGCCAGCAGTTTGTGGGCGATGCCTTTGATTTTACAGGCAGGAGAGCATTTCTCTACCCAGCCTGATTGCAAACAATACCAGTCTGCTCTCTCCTGCTCCCCTGCCTGGCTTCCTAGCTGCTTCCCTCCTCTGCTGTCAAATCACTTCCAAAGGGGTTGCCGGAGGCGGGGGGGGGAGGGAAACTGGCACCGCACAGGTTTCTGCTGTAAGAGCCAAGAATCACTGCTGTGTTATTAACACTCTGCAGCCACTAAATTAAAAAAAAAAACCCAACCCATCACCCCGAAACATGCCAGTGGGATCAGCTGGCCATTTTCAACATGTTTCCTTGGTTATAAAATTTTCCTGCACTTCCAGCTGAGGCAAAGCCCTCTGCTGCTCTATCTGGTGTCATACCGCATTTCCTTCGCTTAGGCTTTTGTTTAGACCCGAATGAAGTGCAGCAGTGAACTTCCAGTGAAGTTCCTGTTCAGCTGAGACATCAGCTGGAGCTGACAGGGACAGACACACGGAAGGATTAAATCCTTTCTCATCGGGGGATGCCTGACTGGGGAGGAGACTCTCTGCAGGCAAAGACTGTTCAGTAGAACTGAAAGCGTTAGAGAGCGAAAGGGCATTTTCTTCATTAGCCAGGCTAACACATACACATATGTTTCTCCAGCAATGCCCTTTTGTTCTGCTCAGGAACCCGGGCACACTGATGTGAGCTAGAGCCTTGATTCTGCCTCCTGGACCAGCAGCAAGATAGTTTCTGGTTAAAGACACACACACACACACACTGCTGTCAGCCCAGCTCTTACGGATGCCAGCCTGAACCTTTGGCACACAGAGGCTGCAGGCACCCCAGCGTGCTCTGTCCCTCAGTTTGCTCTATATCCCCCCCACTGCAAAATGCTCAGCAGGGAAACGCATGGCTCCTCAAGGTTAAATCATATCACAGATTCACTCCACCGGGTTTCTCCTTCCTGACTCCTCATCACTCACCTGCTTCCACCCTGCAAGAAGTCCCCTGCACAGGCGAGCCGGGCTGCTATCACAGCTGCTGGGCTCTTTCGGGATGTACAAACCAGCCCCCTGCTCCTTGGCAAGGCAGAGACCAGAGGTCATACTCCCACCCAGATTTTCAAGAATAGCTTCGACCTGTTGCCCACCACATCTGTCAGTGGTCACCTGTAGTCGCTCCAAAGAGACCGTGCTGGTTTCTGGCTGCTTTCAAGGCTGCAGCGATATCACCCTGTACAGTCCCTGGTAGCTCATTTCTCCGTTTGACAAGTTTTGTTCTTCGTTACAGCTCTGTGAGCACAGGGGCTTAATCTTGGGCAAAATCCTCACTGGAGCTCCCCAGGCTGTAACAAGGCTCTTTCAGGTACCATCACAGCGATACGCCAGGGCAGCCCATCCGAGGACAGCTCACCCCAGCAGGTAAAAGAGAACCATAGATCCACTCTGGGAGGATAAATTGACATGAGAGAACGGTCCAGCTGGGCTCAGGGTGGGTACAGTCACCGTCTCCTTCCCAGGCCTTCACGGCCGCTTCCCAGAAGAAGAGGGGACCAGATCTACAGTACAGCAATAGGGATGTGGCACGTAAGGACAGAGACCTCTCACCCTGCAACTTGACTGGAGGAGACACTGGCTGCTCCTTGGGCCACCCTAGGACAGGCAGACAGCTCCCAGGTTGTGCCCGGGGACTGGTCGGGCAATGGCAGCTACCTGCCTCCTGGCAAGCGAAGAGGGAAGAAAAGAAGTTTGCAAATAAACCACCACGGCTAAAGCAGCGATGAGTAGTTTGCCAGGAGTCACCGTCCTCGGCTGGGTGTCTGGGGATGCGTTAGTATCAGCCTGCACAGAAGGTCAGGGACTAGAGCAGGCAGTGTGACAGTCCCCAGGGTCCTGGACCTCCTCGGATACATCTGCGGCCACCAGATCTAACACCAGGGCTGTGACACTGCCCGAAGGGTGAAGCTGTAGTGACAAGAATCTGAGGGTTTGTGTCGCACACCCTTAGGTGGGGAATAAAAGCACCCGGGGGTGGCTGAGGGAGCAAGCCACCAAACCTGCCGAGATGGCATCAAAGAACAGCACAGGGAACCAAATCTGCCTCATTCACACGATGTATATGGAAATACACCCAGAACCATGGGACAGAGCTAGCTGGAGCGGTCAAAAATAGAGCCAAGGTTGAGATCTCACATGAACTGTACGAAAAATTCGGGGACTCGTCACACCCTTTCTGTAGCTGGACCATAAGTGTTCTGGCCATGCTATGTCCAAGACAAAACCTCTTTGCCATCCTCTTTGCTTGGAGCACCTACACGGATGGCATTACAGACCTTTCCCAGCAGAAAGCAATGGAGTCACTGGAGAATCTAAGGGGAACCCTGCCTGCGGTGGGGACACCTCCCATCAGCCTGGAGACAGAAGACCTTGGATGACAGCACCATCACAGGGCTAGGACATGACCTGTGCATGCACCATGGGGTAACCAACAGTACATCCCACCGTACTTGGTACTGGTGAGGCTGCACCTCGAATACTGTGTTGAGTTTTAGGATCCTCACTACAAGAGGGACGTAGAGGTGCTAGAACATGTCTAGAGATGGGTAACGGAGCTGGTGAGGGGTCTAGAGAGCAAGTCCTATGAGGAGCAGCTGGGGCTCTCTTGTTGTTGTTCCTATGAGGAACAACTGAGGCTGTTTGCCCTGGGGAAAAGGAGACCGAGGGGAGACCTTGTCGCTCTCTACAGCTCCCTGGCAGGAGGCTGTAGCCAGGTGGGGGTTGGTCTCTTCTCCCAGGTAACAAGTGACAGGACAAGAGGAAATAACCTCAAGTTACATCAGGGGAGGTTTAGATCGGTTATTGGGAAAAATTTCTTCACTGAAAGAGTGATCAAGCATTGGAACGGGCTGCCCAGGGATGTGGTGGAGTCACCACCCCTGGAGGTGATCAAAAAACACATAAATGTGGAGCTTAGGGACATGGTTTAGCAGTGGTCTTGGTAGTGCCAGGTTAATGGTTGGACTTGATGGTCTCAAAGGTTTTTTCCAACCTAAATGATTCTATGACTGGGAACATTTAGAAAGCAGATCGCCATTTGCTTTTCTCTCAATCTCCATATAAAATATCAGGGATTATACATAGGGGATTCCTGTTGGAAAACCAGATGAAATGGGGATGAGAAAGCCAGCAAACAGTGGAGGATAAAGCCAAAAAACAAACCAAGGCTGCACAATGCCTTACACCATCCTTTGCCTGATAAGACCCTGCAACAACACAAAGTCCGTCTTTATTCTGATTGCCATGTACAACAGAAACATCTTTGTTCTCCTGTCGTCTCCTAGAGCACAGACTGATGCTGTGGGGAGTAGGGTCCCTCTCCATTCCCTTTGCAGCCACAAGACCTCACTGACACGGGTCAGCTCCCACTGCTGTCCTGCCTGAGGGTATCTGCCAGCTTTCACCTTCCAATTCAGCAAAGTTAATGGGTTCAAAAATGACAAAATTTCCAGCCAAATTATTCTGTCCAAAATGACCAACTTCCTTTCCATCAGGAGCGTGAAAAGTTCTCTTTGAGCTCTCTGTGTGAAACAGGTTCTTTTCTTATCAGTTAGCATCTGGGTTTTTTTCTCCAAACCACATTTCAGCTTGAAATGCATTACTGCCGCACACTGCTACACAAAAATATCCATCTGTATCTCCAAACTACAACGATAGAAATCCAGAGGCTACAGTGATTCCTTCCAGGGGAATATCCATGCCTCCCTATATTCTCAGGGGGACAAAGACAGCCTTTCACAGCTCTGAGAGTTCCTGGAGCTCAAAGGGCATACTGACATATTCGACCAGCATTTTAGGAGCATCATTTAAAGCCATACCAGCATGCGCAGCTAAGCACGCTTCCCTCTTAGTTGTAGTGAGGAGGATCGAGCCGTCATCCTTTCCACACCACCTCGCTGCAGCAGCACAGCCAAAATATTTGACAGAACTCAGATGAGTCTCCTTTCTAGAGGTGCGATGGCACAGTGCAATAATGACAGTGATCAGCAAACAGAAACCGCAGTCAGACAGCTATAACCACCCCCTGCCACCGAGAGACTCTCACACACACACGCACGCACCCACCCTTCAACTATCGGGAGAAGCAACAGACTTCTTCCCTGGGCAAAGTGCTGGGGAAGTCTCCGGCAGGGCTGGAGAGACCATCGGTGTCTGGAGGGGATGGGCACTTACCTGGGCTGGAGCGTGGAGCAGGGGAAGGCGATGGAGGGAGCGGGTGCCCCGGGTCTCCCCCTCACCTTCAGTCGGGGCTGGCAAAGCCGTGGCTAGCCCCAGCGGGGCCGGGGCTGGAAGCCCAGCTGTGTAGGAGAAGGATCCCGCAGGAGAAGGATCCCGCATCCCTCCTCCTCGCCTCACCGAGCTCGGGCAACTTTGCTCGGCTGCCCGGCGAGCCCCGAGCGGTGCCCGGGGCAGCTCAGCAGGCTCGGTGCGGGCTGGGCTGCCTTCTCGCCCCACGGTCCTCCATCCCCTCGGAGGGTGCCGTCCTTCTCCTCCTCAGGCAGAAGGGGGTCCAGGCACAGCATCGCAGCCCCCCGCAGCCCGCGGTGCCAGCGAGGCGCAGCCCCGCCGCCTCCCCCGCTGTCCGACCGGCTCTCGCCCTCTCCCCGCCGCCTCCTGCTGCCTTTTCTACTCCAAGGCTGCAGCTCCCGCCCCCTCCGGCAGACAGAGGGGCCCGGGGCCCGGGAGCCCCCTTTTCCCCGGGGAGAGGCAGAGCCCCGCAGCGCTCCCGGCCGAGGGGCCGCCCCAGCCCGGCCCCGGCCCCCGGGGCGGGGAACAGCCGCCTGCCGCGGGGAGGGGGGGGAACCGCCGCCGGAGCCCGGGAGCGAGATGCAGCCTCTCCGCCTGCTGCAGGGAGCTCTCACACGCGAGAGGTTTGAAATGCACGTTACAAATTAAAATAAAAATAATAATAAAAAAAAAAAATACAACTGGTGTCCGGGTGCGCTCGGATCCTGGAGGGATGCTGGAGCGATGCCTCGCTGGGCGGCCGGCGGGGAGGGGTGCCGAGGCAGGACCTCCCAGAGCTGGAAAGGTTCAGGGTGTGGGAGCTGGCAAATCAAATAAACCAACCCGTCCTCAGAAGCAAAACTAATGTTTTTAAGTGGCAATCAGATCTCAGGTACACTTAAAGGTACCTGCTCTACGACACACCTGATGCTAGCGCCGTGGCAAGCGTAGCCAAGATCTCAGCTCCCACGTTAAGAAGCCTGTCCCCAGCTGTTTGCGGAGTTAGTGACCACAGGGAACAAAGCAAACGGCAAGTTACACACTGGATGGGGTATAGGTAATCCTTCCGTTGCTTAAGCACGTGCCCTCACCTGCTTTCCGTGCCCAAAACTGCTGTAACCAGCCTGGGTGCTACCAGTAATAACCAGCCAGAGGCTCTTCGCCAGCTTGTTGCAGAAGAATCCTGTAATGAATCGGGCTGGAGCTGACTGAACATGAATCACACTCCCCTCTTTTTAAAACGATTGCTTTCATGATCTCCAGAGAGAAGGAGAAAGGTAACGCGGAGATGGTGAAAAACAAAGGTCAAAGAGACAAATCGCTGAAGAGGAATGAACACTTACTTCTCTGTTCTCCAGGCACTACTCCAGCTTTAGTATTCTTAGTACAGCATCCTCCTCTACTGCATCTATTTATTGCATGTCACCTTACAGGTCGTCCTAGAAATTCAGGCAAAAAGAAGCTTTGAAGAAAGGGGTTCAGCCCCTGCTGAGGAAGAAAACTCTCTCTCCTCCTTAGCCTGGGTAATGCCAGCAGCACACTGCACCATCACTTGAGCGAGAGGGCAGGACAAAAGCAGAGCTGATCAGGTATGTTGACTGCCTGGGCTTCCAGAAAGAACTAATTGGGAAATCTCATTTCAGACCTTTCCAGAGATGCAGCGTATCCCTCCAGGGATTCCCTGGCCCTCTAACATGAAGTTCAACATAGCTCAGTGTACTCGTCCCCGCCAGAAGAGTGATGATGGGAGGGAGCATGGCGGAAGATTTTCTGGAGAAAATCTCCACATGGCACATGTGAGAGAGAGACAGTTCCACACGTGGCAGAACTAGTGTTTGGTGTTTGCTGACTGTTGCTGGGTAGAAACCAGAGTGGCTGGACTCGTTCTTGGTGTGGCTCCAGAGCGCTCAATGGAAACAGCCATGAGCCATGTTGATTTAGGAACAGTGGTTGTCAGAGGGAAAGAGCCCGCCAGGGTCATCGATTCCAGTCCCCTGCTATCACCTTGTATAATAGCATCCATACGGCGCTCAAGCTCCAAAGGGGGCCAATTAATACCAAATGACCTGTGAGCTGTTCCCTAATTGCACAAGGCAGCAATGAAGGCAGCCGTGCCCGCTTCAGGCTGCCTGTTGCATGACTCCATCACACTTGCTGCTTAACGGTCCATAAACCCGATAAAAAGGCTTTACTGAAACACTACATATTGAGGGCTCCGCTGAAGCAATAATTCTGAGGTTTGCATATGTGGCCCTGACAACCTGGCAGGCTGCGTTCACGTGATTAAAACCACTGCTAATTCAAGAATTAAAATTAAAGGCTAGATTTCCCACTGGTATAAATCAGAGCGGATTCATTGCCTTGCAGAGCTTCGATAGCTCACAAGCATTCATGATTTGCCAAGTGGGTTTTGCCAGACTGATGGCTGACAGCTCCCAATTTCAAACTTGCCAGGAACTGGGAAAACCTGTGTTCTTTACAGGCAAGATCCCAACCCTCAGCTAACTAGGAATGGCATACCTCTGGGAGAAGCTGTTTGTTCCCAGCTTCTGCTGAATTCAGAGAGTAGTTTAAGTCATAAATTTCCAACTGAGAGGCAAAATTGCCTGCCTGCCTTTTCCTATTGTCAATTCCTGGCTCTGGTTTACATGACAAAGAAATCTAGCTCAAGCACTCTTGCACCCAAAGGCTGGGCTTCAGTGTCACCACCTCCCAGTCTGAAGCAGGTCAGGATGGTGACTACCACACACGTAGTAATCCTTAGACATCCTGCTGGTTTTGTGTGGTTTCTCTCTGCAAGAATAACTGAAAAAAAGGTGGGAAGAGGAAGGATGATCCATACTTTCATAGAAATTTCAAAGGATTTTGGTTGGGACTAACACTGGAGTGAAAGTGTGTGAGCAGCACCCATGCTTACAAGAAGAGCAACATGCCAACAGCCCAATTCCCCCACACGACAGGACCAAAAAGCAGCAGCCTGCGATGCTGCCTGCTGAACCATACCCACCACGCATGGAGCATGCGGGAGACAGAGAGTGCCTGGAAGTTTATGGTCCAGTAAGATCATTAGACAAAGGTCAGTGCAAAAACATCCCCTGCAGATGTCCACAAGGTCTCCCAGAACTGCCACCGCTCTGTGCATTTACACTGTAGTTGCCTTTTAAGGGAAGGCAACGTGAGCCTGGATCTGCTGTTGCTCCAAACCAATTCTAAATGCCACCACACCTGTCCCAAAGTTTGCACTCCAGCAGGATCCAGCTCCGTCTCACAGCTCTGTGCTGTCCCTGGCAGTTTAGAAGAGGGCAAAGCCAATTTCTGCAGCAATGTTGATCTGTCTAGAACTGCAAGTACAGAAAGAGAGATGCAAAAAAAAAAGTTAGTATTTGTCATTCCTGGAGGCAGCTGTGAAATTACTGTGCAGCAGATTTAAACCCATGAAGGAGATGCCTCCTTGTACTGCGTGTAATTAAAATCACGGGATTCCGCTGTGCAGAACAACAGTATTA
Source organism: Microhierax caerulescens (assembly GCA_035590215.1). Classification (NCBI taxonomy): domain Eukaryota; kingdom Metazoa; phylum Chordata; class Aves; order Falconiformes; family Falconidae; genus Microhierax; species Microhierax caerulescens. The sequence continues at coordinate 25,554,347 of JAVJGJ010000030.1, forward strand.
ATGTGCTCAGACCCAAAACACAGATGCAACTGGACCTGTCAAACACAACAGACCAGCTGCAGCTTCTGGCTTGCAATGTCCCTGCGTTTCTGATCACTGGGAATAGCCTGAGGGGGGAAGCTCGCTCTAGGTTTGCCACAGTCCTTGCAGTCTAAGCCTCTGCTATTGACAGCTGTTGAGGCAGAGTAGGGAAGGCAGATTTTTTTTACCTGGTCCCATATGACTGTTGTCATGTCAGGAATGAAGCTTTTGTTGTTTGTGAATGTAAACGCAAACTGGCTTTTCTGATCAGAGAGACTTGGCAGCCACGTTTCACACCTAGTCTCCTTCAGGACAACTGCAAAATCCAACATGCTCACTGCATCTCGGCAGGGATAGCTCCTACTTTTACTCCTGCTTTACTCCAGCATTTCCCAGGAGCCTGTCTTCATCACCTAAAGCATCTGGGCCAGCTGTTCCCAGATTTGTTAGCAGACGCTCCCATCCCCATGCATGTGCATGCTGTACATACACCACTTTCAAAGCAGAGATCAATTATCCCCCAATTAACCGTTTTAGCCAAAGACTGTAGGCAGAATACCTTTATTTCCTCATCAGGTTGCAACTCCTCAGTGGGCTGGCAGCTTCTCACCATGCACCTGTAGAGCACTGAGCCCAGCTGAACCCATCAAGCCCCTCCATTCAAAGAGCTGCAACCTGACATGGACCCAACCTCACTGGCATGATCCATTCATGCCAAGACTCCCACACACAGTCTTGAGGAAGCTGAAATCAGATCAGGACACGGCTGGGAGATAAAACTGAGAAAGTAGTATAAAGAGTTGTCTTCATGCCACACTGCTTGGGATTTGGGCCCCGGACAGAATGGGGATCTCAGCTGGGCAGTCAGTGGGTACCATCAGCCTGATGTCCAGCATCATTAAAACTTTGCCTCTACCCTCTGATTAGATGATCTACTTCCATAGCACCTTTGTGGCTTGAGAGGTTTTTAAAAATAATCTAGAGATCATTTCCCCCCTGCCTTCACACAAACAAACAAAAAAACAAACAAACAAACAAACTAGTTCCAGCTATTGAAAGGAGTTTCTCCTTCCTATGACTCTCTCTGGAAATACTGAGCTGAAAGTTAGCAGACAGGAAGCATCTGTGCCAGCAGCTGTCCTGTTACACAAACAGTACAGTAATTTTTTATGAAGCTTTCTCAAACAGGAAGACATCAATGGGTCAGTCATCAGCAAGGGGCAAATATTTTTAATTACCTTGCAGGGAGGGTTATGTCTCCTGTGGTTAATTCTCAGAGATTCCCACTGGCAAACTAATTAGCAAGCAGCTTCACTGGAAAAGCAGGCCTGAAGTTATACAACTTTATTCACCCAGGAGGCAAACACCCAATTCATTCTTCTCTGTCACATTCTGGACTTCTCTGCTAGCCAGATCAGACCAAAGTGTAGCTAATGTGGAAGAGACAAAAACACATAGTGTGTGCCCATCAGCAAGTCCAGCTCATCATTTCAAATGCAGTTCATCAGAGACCTCAGCGTTACATCTTCTTCTTTAACAGAAGTGCTGGTAGAGATTTTAGTTCAAAGGCTCTTGGCTCCTCACAAACTGAAATTTGAGTGTGCGTTAATATATTATCCTTTATACGCTGTATATGACATCTGACATATTACAATTCTTTTCCTTGTCTTCCCTTTCTCCTCCAGGAAGAAGGCACAAATAGATCTGGCGTGCATTTGAGCTGCCAAGGTAATTAACGGCCTCGATGGGGTAGGAGTCATGATAGCGAGGTCCTGATCCAGCAGAGCACTCAAAACACACTTTTTCTAGGTATTGGCCTATTGACTTCAGTGACTGCTCATGAGCCTTAGGGTAAGTCTGTGCCTTCTACGGTCAGTACCTTCACCAGATAAAGCAGAGGTTACACCACAAGAACCAGTGACGTACATGGGAACACAGTCAGGCCCCACACGTGAAACATCACGTGAACAAAGAACTGCCCTTCCAAGAGCATTTATGGTCTTTGTTGGGATTACATCTTTGGTGAATTTAAGGACGTTTCTGAGGATGGGATTTAGGTGGTGTCACAAAGCAGTAGTGGTGAACGGGGCTTTTGACCGTGAAGAAAACCAGGAGTTTCAGTATCTGAAAGGAAACAATCAAATGTCATGTCCCCTCTGAACCCAATTCTGGTGGCTGAGTCAAAAGCACGGGAAAGGGGGCAGCCACCTGTGCCACCCTGAGACCAGGTAACCTCCCACACCACTTCAGCCTTGGGAACCACATCCCCCAAGGGGTCTCTGGCCTGCCCACAGCGTCCTCCTGCCCATCTAGTACTCAGGCATCCTCTCGAGCGAGGCACCACGGCCCAGTTGAGCCGTGCATGATATCAGAGGCTGACTGCAAGCATGCTCGCAGGTGCAAATATGTTCATTTTGCTCATCCACGTGGAGAAAAGGACTGACGTGGCGATTTAGACCATCAAAAATCTATTTCCTAGTTACCATAGGTAAAATGACGGATTAGAGCTTTCCACATCTTGACAATTCCACCGTTTTCAATGGTGCCCCCATTCAACTTGCCCCTGGACATGGAAACCAAAACCCCTTTGCAACAGATCTGTTGTTGCTTTGTGAGCCAGCAAGAAGAGACTTAATTGTGCCTGTTATATCCACCTGACGGTCAATTTGTAGCATGCCAGACCGCAAGAGATACTAATTACTATGAGCACAAATCACATTACTCTAGCCAGTTTGGATTCCTGGAAACTCGAGCTTTGTCAGACTCAACATTATCAACAGATGGTGTTTCTGTCTGAAGAGGAGACACGTCCTGGATCAGCCTGTCACTGCTTAGGGTACTGATGCTCTTGTTTCTCACCCAACAGTCTTCACCTAAGGGCTGAGGCTTTACATGGCAACACACGGTCTGCAAGGATGATCAAGACCTGAAAATACAAGCAGTGCAGAAAAGCAAGGTTAGGGTGATGTAGTTCGTGTCCCTTCAAAATATTTAACACCTTGGACACAGGTGTGCTCTCTTGAAAGTTTTTGTGGCTCTTGAGCCCCTCACGGCTCAACTTGCAGTACAACAGTGGAACACCTCACAAGGCAAGTCCTTAACTCTTCAGAGCAGCTAAATAAGCAAGACAAGTGAAAATTAAAGATAAGAATTGGGAGTCCTTACTCGTCCTCACGTGAAGGTCAGTGGGTATCTTATCCTCAACTGCAGGGTGCATAAAAAACCCAGACTGCTTGGATCCTTCTGTGGTTTAGACAGATCTCACGTAACTTCATGGAAGTTGTTGCAGTGACTTCAGTGAGCTGTGCACAAGGTCTGTAGGATGCTGCCTTGTGAATATTTACCCTCTGGTAGAGAGCAGATGTCTGCAGCTTCCATGTGGGATATCAAGTTATAACACGGCAAAGCACAGCTCATTAATCACATCCTTAAATGAAGTGATTATAAGGTCATCACGTCAAACACCGCCTAGCATCGTTGTGCCTGTACAAGTTTTATTTTACACGGGGCCTGATGAAGCATCTGTTTAAAACACTTGACTCCAACTCATTAGCTCTGCCACAAAGCCTCTCTCCTAATGCACTTAATCTTTCTGCCTCTCAGGTCCTACAGAACCCTCCCAGCATCATCACCACACATAGTGAAGAGGTTCTCCTCTCCCTCAAAGTGCCCGCTGTCAGGGTGAGTTCAGCTTTCGGACAATGCAGACCGCTAGTGCTGTGTTTGTCCGTAGCAGACACAGACATGCACACACCCCGCACCAGACCCCATAACTGGTCCCCAGGCAGCAACTGCCTCTGGCAGGTTTGAGATTAGCTGTGTGCAGTAGACATCTTTTTGCCTTCAAAAGCAGGAACCAGAGGAGGGAAAAAATGTCCCATAATTACATGTCATGAAAATTATGGCAACTCGCACACGATTAATTCGGCATGGTTTGGAGTAAGATCCTTAGCAGAAAGCAGCACTGTAGCCATACAACCCTTGCAGAGTTTTATTCGGAGCAGCTGAAGACAGAGGTGAAGAACCCCAAGTCAAACAAGTTTCGCCTCCTGCAAAGAGCAGTCATCAGTGTTTGCCCTCAAGGCAACCAAATCTTTTCTTTTAGGCAACTGGCACAGAGGTTCCGATTTCACCCTGCCATGCACAGACTGATGGGATTCATAAACCAGTTAATTAGGAAACATACTTCTCTCTTGCAGCACACACCATTTCAGAGATGAGCCAGCAGGTGATGGTACGGGTGAGTTCAGAGCAGTAGGATCTAGACGAGCACCACCAGCCTATAGCTCTGCCAGCAGATGTGAGAAAGTTACTCAGCTCCTACAGTTAAGCGGGCAACTGAAGGGACAGGACAGGAGCTACAGAGGTGCCTTTCTGTAGGTGGGTTTTAGTGCTATCTAATTCTAGAAGTCGCTGGAACCACACTATTTCCCTTTCCCCATCCCACGCACAGACAGCGCAGATACAGGGAAAAGCTGTCTCGACCATCAGTGAGATGCTGGTAACTCCTGACCGAGACCAGGTAAGAATGAAGCA